>JAUPFV010000001.1:371066728-371338870 GCA_036936605.1 Limnanthes douglasii subsp. nivea
AGTGGGTGCAATTGAGGAATGTTCTAGAACGGTCTCCGGGCTCATCAAGTTTTTTGAGTCACTTACAATTTTCGGAGGAGATACTATGACAGCTCCTACTGCTTCTTCGAGGAAGAGGCACGTTCATACTTTAGCTACCCAGCTAGAAGGAGGCATGACCTCCTATCAATCGCAGATTCCACTCCCCTTCATTGTTTTTTATGAAGATGATTTAAGAGATATAGCTGGCCCTCATGAAGATGATGTTGTCATAAGAGCATCCATTGGGGGCAATGACATAAAACGAATTTTGGTGGATACTGGAAGCTCAGCCAATATCCTTTTCTTAGCCACTTACAAGAGAATGAAAAATCCAGCCGTGATTCAGAGTTCGGACAGATCAATTGTGGGCTTTATTGGCAGCTCAGCAGATGTGATCGGGGAGTTCGAAGAGGAAGTTCTATTGGGCAAGGGCCCTTTCAAGAAGATGGTCAGGATACTTTTTATTGTGGTAGATTGTCCCACTTGCTATAATGCTATTCTAGGGAGGTATTGGCTCTCTAGGATGCATGCAGTGGCTTCAACAGTCCACCAATGTTTGAAATATGTTGTTCAAGGACATGTGGGAGTTGTCCGAAGCAGTCAAAAGGTTGCAAGGGAATGTTATGCTACAGCCTTGGCGCCCCGAACGTTGGGGGCAGTTCGTATCAACGAGCAATAGCAATTTGAAGGGCTTTCTGGGGGTGAGGGTAAAATTGATGACCCCAGAGAGGCCCCTGGAGTATTAATACCAGTTGAAGAGGTAGAAACACATTGTTTAGAAGAAGGAAAAAGTGTCAAGATAGGGTCTAGAATGCCACCCGATCTGAAAAGTGAGATGTTAAAATTTTTGAAAAACCATCAGCATGTTTTTGCTTGGTGCAATGCTGATGTTACTGGGGTTCCAGCAGATGTGATATCACACCACCTATCTGTCCGGAAAGACGTAGCACCAGTGGTTCAAAAGAGAAGGGCTTTTTCCAAGGAAAAGACTGATGTTATTGTACAAGAGGTTGACATGCTCACAAAGATGGGGCATATCCAGAAGTCTCAATATCCTTTGTGAACTGCCAATCCGGTCCTGGTGAAAAATAAAAATAGCAAGTGGCGTATGTGCATTGACTTCACAGACCTCAATAGGGCTTGCCAAAAAGATCTATATCCAGTTCCCCGGATTGACCAGCTAGTAGACTCCACCTCTGGGAATAAGCTGCTATCCTTTATGGATGCTTTCTCCGAATATAATCAGATCCAAGTAGATCCAAAGGATCAAGAGCATACCACATTTGTTACTGACAGGGGTCTTCATTGCTACAAGGTAATGCCGTTTGAATTGAAAAATGTTGGGGCTACTTATCAGAGATTGGTGAACAAAGCCTTTGCTGATCAGATTGGAAGGAATATGGAAGTATACATCGATGACATGATGGTGAAAAGTATGGATGAGCAATTTCACTTGGCAGACCTCCAAAAAACTTTTAGCAACTTGGTAAAGGTGAATTTGAAGTTAAATCCAGAAAAATGTGTGTTCGGAGTGCAATCCAGGAAATTCCTAGGTTATATAATAAGTGAGCAAGGGATACAGCCCGATCCGGACCAGCTTAATACTCTGTTTCAAATGGAGCCTCCTCGTAATATTAAAGAAGTACAGCGATTAACGGGGAGGTTAGTTGCTTTAAACAGATTTATCTCAAGGACTTCGGACAGATGCGCCCCGTTTTTCAAACTTTGAAGGGTGCGAATGGATTTGACTGGACCTCACAGTGTGATGAGGCTTTCAATGAAATCAAGAAGCATATGTCCTCTCCCAAAACCTTATTTAAACCAGTTAATGGAGAGACACTCTTCGTATATTTGGCAGTTTTAAGTTGTGCCATCAGTGCTGTGTTAGTAAGAGAAGTAGATAATTACCCCCATCAGTGTACTACATCAGCAAAAGCTTGATAGATGCAGAAATGCGTTATTTGAAACTTGAAAAATTAGCATTGGCCCTGGTGATAGCTGCGAGAAAGATGAGGCCTTATTTCCATGCTCATCCTGTTTTCGTCCGAACGTCTTTTCATTTGAAGAATGTTCTCCAAAAGGCAGACATTTCAAGTAGGATGACTAAGTGGTCGGTAGAATTGGGGGATTTTGATATAGATTTTGCTCCCCGAACAGCAGTCAAAGCCCAAGCTGTGGCTGATTTTTTTAGTTGAATTCCACTCTGATAGAGATTCGGAGCAGACTACTGAGAAGAAAGACAAAAAGTTCTGGGTCGTCCGAACGGATGGTGGATCCAGCACTATGGGATGTGGAGCAGGGGTGTGCTTGACTTCTCCATATGGTGACAAAATGTACCAGGCTATATGTTTTGCTTTCAGGGCTTCCAATAATGAGTCTGAGTACGAGGCAGCTATAGCTGGTTTGAAGTTAGCTTTTATTTGTGGGGCTAAGAGGGTCAAGCTATTGAGTGACTCCCAACTTCTTATCCACCATGTCCAAGGTCAATCTGAGGCTAAAAAGGAGCAGCTAGTGAAGTATTTACTTCTTCTTAAAAATGAAGCACTCAAGTTTAAAAGTATTATTTATGAACATATACCCCGGACATAAAATGAGTTGGCAGATTCATTGGCACCCATAGCATACACAGAGTCGTATCCATGGATCCATGTACTGGAGAGCCCCTCCATTCAACTTAATATGGGAAAAGAAGAAGAAATTTTTGAAGTACAAGTGAAACAACCTCAGGATTGGAGATTTCCTCTCCTGCAATACCTCTTCGACGGCATCGTGCCTCCAGATAAATCACTGGCAAGAAAACTGAAACACAAGGCTCGTGGTTTTATCATACTGAGAGACATTCTGTATAAAAAAATCTTACAGTAATCCTCTTCTGCGCTGTTTGGGGGATGATGAATCTCAAGTAGTCCTCTCCGAATTGCATGATGGCGAGGGATCAGCTCATTGTGGATTCAGGGCTCTAACAAGGAGAGTTTTACTGGCTGGCTACTATTGGCCATCTATAATGCAGGATGCTAAAGAGCTGGTAAGAAGGTGTGACCCATGCCAGAGAAACAGCAATGAAATTCATGTCCCATCCATTCCTCTAGAGTCAATTTCTGAGCCTATACCTTTTGCTCGATGGGGGTTGGATTTAGTGGGGCCTCTCCCTATGGCATCCGGAGGGCGCAAAACTATAATTGTTGCAATCGATTACTTTTCAAAGTGGATTGAAGCAGCCCCTCTGGCAGGGACAACATCAAAAGTCGTTATAAAATTCATTCTATCCAACATTTGTTGCAGATTTGGTGTTCCAGAAAAGAAAACGACAGATAATGGGCCACAGTTCGACAATAGGAAAATGAAGAGTTTCTGTGCTTCAAGGGGTATACAACATTATTTCTCTTCACCTTTCCACCCACAAGCAAATGTTCAGGTTGAAGTGGCTAACAGAACTATATTGTCCGGTTTAAAGAAGAATCTGGAAGGGGCTGCTGGGAAGTGACCTAGCTATTTACAAGAGGTCTTGTGGGCCTACCGGACAACACATGGGGCTGCAACACAAGAATCACCCTTTGCCTTAGTCTATGGGATTGATACAATAGCTCCCATAGAAGCAACTCTCCCATCATTTCGTGTTCACAACTTCTATGAATGCACTAACGAAGTGGCAATCAGAGGTCAGCTCGACCTAATAGAGGAAAGACGAGTTAAAGCTCACCTTAGAGTTGGACACTATCAGGGTTTGATGAGAAGCAGATTTTCTTATAGAGTTAAAAGAAGAGATTTCCAGCCAGGGGACAAGGTATTAAGGAAAGTCTTCTTACACATTAAAGAGAAGCTGCTCGGCAAATTGGCCCCGACTTGGGAAGGACCTTATATGGTTGTTGAAAGGCTTAAACCTGGAACATATTGGCTGGAAGACAATGATGGAAGAGTTTTGACCCACCCTTGGAATATCGAACATCTCCGGATGTACTTGGAGTAGCATTTGTGTAAATATTTACTTGTTTAAACATTCATGTAAATATTTGGGGGCATACTCTTTCCTACCCTGGTGGCGCGGGGAGGTTTTAATGAGGTGTCCGGGTTTTTAATGAAATTTGATGCCTTCTTAAAAAAATTCCGAAGTATTCTTACTTTGTCTTTTGTCACACCATCCGGATTGAAATAAAAGAGTGATGACCACTTAAACATTCGTCATCGGAGAATTTAAAACTCTTACTATGAAATAACTAAGGGCTATTTAAACACTAGCCACCAAAATTGAAACGGACTATGAAAGAATGTGAGAATTGTGCAAAATAAGGATATTCATTGAAATAATTTAAGTGCCTTGGCCTTCCAAGGACTTTCGAATTGTCAAACAGAGTAAAGGATCTATCCGGTCAGATACCGGACACACTTACAAAAAGGGTGCATTGGCCTTCCAAGGACTTTAGTTTAGATAACATGAAAAGTAAAAAGTAATTCATAATTTAAGCCTAAGCCTTTGAAGATGGCCCAGCTTCATCTATCTTCTTCTTCCCCTTGGGATCATCTTTCTCTTTGTTTGGGCTATCCCCGTTGTTCTCTTCGTCATCAGATGAGGATGCACTGGAGAAGCCAAGCCTGTCGCCTTCGGCCATTGTGTGATATGGGAGGTCTTCAGGCTCTACGTGAAGCCATAAATCCCCCAAGTTCCTCTTCGGGAACATCTCATGGAAGAGCAGGACCATGTCTGATTTCACCTTGGCATACATTTGCTCTTGAGTGTCTATCACGTTGTTGGTATAAGCATCGATCTTGGCCTCCTGCTCCCTTAGCAGATCAGCTTTCTCCCCTGCAGCTTGGGGCACCGCGTTTTCAAGAGCAATCTTGTCACTGGTCAAGTTGTGGATAACTTGATCTTTGGCCTTGGTCTCCTCTTTTGAAGAGTTGAGGTCTTTCTCCAGTCCGGACAACTTCTCCCGGAGCTTCCTGATAGTGTCTTCTAGAGTGGCAACTTTTGTGGTACTCACCTCTTGGCTTTTCTTCAGCTCTTCGTTTTCTCCCTTCAGAATGGCAGCATTTGAAGTGGCAGTAAGAAGGTCATCGGACAACCTCTCTTTGTCAGACTTGAGGTCTTTGATAAGATCTGCCTGACTTCGAACTTGTTTCTCCAACGCAAGCACCGGCTGAATATTGCTTAATAAAGAGTGAGCTATAACATCCCTTTCACTTGAAATAGTAAAGGTCTTACCATTAAAAGTGACTGTATTTGAAGTGCTCGGAGGGAGATAAGGCCCAGCAAAATCATCTCTGGGGAGATTGATAAAGTACTCACCAAGCCCACCAAGACCAGTGATGTCTACCCCATCAATGCTAAGACCTCCCCCTTCGACCTCATCGGTTTGGAAGTCACCATGTATCTCCTCTGCTTGTGTTGGGTCAGTGGGGTCAGCTTGGGGGAGAGGCTCCGGAGGTCGGAGAGAAAGTTTGTCACCCTTAGAGGTCTTTTTCTTCTTGGCCTCCCGTCTTTGCTTTCAGCTCCCCGTTTAGGGTCTCTTTTGGAAGCCCTTGAAGGATTTGGGGAGTGAACCTCTTGCCTAACACTCTCCTGCTCTGCCGCTTCCAAGAGAGCAGCATTAATTTGGCTGGGGGCTGGCCCCTCCGGATGCGTTGGAACATCCTCTTCCACCTCAGCAGGGTTAGCTCCACCCACCACTTTCTTGCCCTTCTTTTTGCCTTTCATTTTACTCGGGGCCTTGGCCCGGCCTGGCAAGTAAAGTGTCCCATCCTGTTCATGCGTTATTTTGAGCACTACATCCGGAGGAGGCTAGGTGGTGAGCTCTTCCCAAGTTAAGTCTCTCCGACCTGTGGTGTTCCAAAGATGAGACCTTGCTAAGTTGCCCCCTGTGAAAGCATCATGGAACCGGTTCCCCCACTTCTCAGCAGCCCAAGCGTTGATCTTGGTGCAAGTGGTCTGCCCGGTTTTCAAGTGGTCATTGAAGTCCTTGGGCAGTACTGATAAGAAGAAGACAAAGTTAATTAGTTTAAACAAATTTGATAAAAGAAGAGATAAAAATATAAGGTAGGAGCCTTACCATCACTCCTCCATCTGTTGGTGAGGAGACTGGGGTTGACTCCGGCCTTGATTTTCTTCCCGTTCTCCCAAGCACCACTTACGAAGAGGAATTGAGTCCTCCAATTCCTCTCCGACTCTAGCAAGTCATCCACTGCCTTGAAGTCATCCCCCATGTTGAAGTGATAAAAGGGGATGTGGTGGTTTCTACAGAGGCTGGCCATAGCAGCAAACTCCTTCATTGGCAGAGGGATCCCGGAGAGCCTAGAGGCCATAATGCAGGCCATAAGGGTGTACCAGGCATTGGGACTCAGCTGGCTTGGGCAGAGCTTTATCAAATGAAAGTATCTGACGATCTCCATTGGCAAACTCCTCCATTGGCAGAGGGATCCCGGAGAGCCTAGAGGCCATAATGCAGGCCATAAGGGTGTACCAGGCATTGGGACTCAGCTGGCTTGGGCAGAGCTTTATCAAATGAAAGTATCTGACGATCTCCGGGTCCAAGGGGAATTTGAGCCCCCAGTTAAACAGCTCCGTGAAGATGACTATCTCGCTCAACTTGCCATCCATGGAAGTTTCGGGGTTTATTAGGATTCTTATCTTCACATTCTCCAGAATTCCCCACTTCGTACGCATCCGGCCCAGCTCAGCTGTGTGGATGAATGCGTAGTTGATCTTTTCCAGGTCAAGGAGGTACTTAACACTGACCTTGTGAAAACAAGGCCCCACCCTTCCTTCGAGACACCCCGGCAGATCCGGATGCCTCAAGCACAACTTTTATTTGCCCTTGTCTTTTTGGGCAGCAACAGCACCACTAGTCTGTCAGGAAGGCTCAGACTCGAATGGGGCCTCTTCGATAGATTCCTCCATTACTTCCTCCATGATTGATGAGGGGTTTTCAGTAGCAATGGTGAGGGGAAGGTTTAGATTTGGCTCAGCCTGGCTTCCGGACTGCTGAGTTTCAGTGTTTTCTTGGTTCCTGGCCTCCGGTTGGGGCTCTGGTGCAGATGTTTCCTTCCGGGGACTTGAGCTAGTGCCCTCCGGACCGGACAGCCTGTCCTTGGGAGCTCTAATGGGCACTTCTGACCCCGCACTGCTGTCTTTGGCACCCGATTTCGAAGGGGCACCCTTAGAAGCTAGACCCTTGACCAGTCGGCCTTTTCTTCGGTCAACTAATTTCTGAGGAGAGTTTTCAGCGTCTGACCCCATAGCTAAGAAAGGGGAGGGTTTTTAAAAGCTTGTAACAGTTAAACCTGGTTCAACGAAGGGTTCCGACTCTTGGACCGAGGAGCCTGAGATAATAGGTGAAAGATTGGTGTGAAATAACTTCTTCGGTTTGATGCCCCTTATGGAGGAAGAACCTTGGTCTGATTCTGTGGGTGAAGTTGTTGGTTTGTCGATGGGCGAAGCGGGTAAGCCTGCTGCAATGCACCTTTCCTTTTCAACCTTTTGCGTCTTTTCTAATTCAGAGAGGTTGAGCCACCCGCCTTTGATCAAAGCGTTCCGAGCCGTGAACATAAACAATCTGGGTAAAAATTTGCTTTGGAGAGAAAACGCTTTGAGAAATTGTAAAGTAAAAACGAGAGTGATGGTGAAACTGTAGAAAGCATTTCAATTTATAGTAAATCTGAAAAAGGAGTTTGATTCCTAGGAGAATTCGAAAAGATTGGTAATGATTAAAAGACGGCGCTGATGTCACCCTCTTTAATGAAGATGTTGCTTTTCGAAGAAGGTGGGTGCGAGATTCAAGGTGAAAAACGGCTGAAGAAACCAACCAAAAAGTGACACGTGTCCCATAAACTCTGGCAAAAAACCGTTTGGATTCACAAAGCTTTATGAGTCCGGATAAAGCCACAACACAAGTCGAAAGACCTGTCCGGATAAAACTGCCCCTGATATCAAACTGTTTTTCAGGTTTTTGACAAAGGCATTTGAACAAACACCTAAAAAAGGGGCTCCTGATGAGTCCGAATACTACTTCCTCTCCGGATAGGGACAGATCGGACCAAGGCCACCAGACCGGACAGACCACTTCGAACACTTAGCCCATTGGACTGTTCGAACTATGACAAAAGTACTAAAAAACCTAAACACTTCTTAACTAAGCTGCTTGCTCTCCTACTAAGAGCTCATGGATCTTTAAACATGACCCGGGTCCATTAAACATGACCCGAAAACCCATAAAGCCCAGATATAAGGGTATAAATACCCAACCACCTGCATTAAATATGGGTAATGAAAATTAACTGCAACCAGGCTGCTTAATTCTCCCTCTACTCTCTACTCAAAATATTAAAACACCCATAAACCTCCACAAAGCTCTAAAACAAATTACCAAATTACCCTCAGACATAAATTAACCACACCATCTTCAAATGTCTAGTATTTAATAGTTATTATAGACTTAAATTGGATATCATAATCCCCTAATTATATTGACTACTTGGTCAACTTATAGATATATCTAACGTTTGTAGCATATTTCTTTAGGAAAGAAAGTTCTAACTATTATAATATTTGTTTGGCAGCATGCTCTTATTTTCCTAGCTACAATTATTAGTGTCAAAGTAATTTTTTTTAATTATAAATATATAATTATAACTGGCCATAAAGCTTTACTTAAATAATGACTATATTCATTCCTTCCTAATTATCACTATACTAACAACGTATTCTCATACTGAAATATTAGGATTGTTAGTGGGCTATTAAACTTGATAACGTGCGTGAGAGCGGTCTGATACAGCCCGCTCGTGGACCGCTTGAAAGTGTTAACAAACCATTCATGAAACAGGTTTTACGATCGATCTGATTAGCGGTCTGAATCGATGGAGCCGATAAAAATCTTATTTATTTATAAAATTTTATTTTACTAATAAAAATAAATATTTAATGGGTAAAAATAATAATAATAAGAAGAAACCTAAATTATAGAAAACATATTTTGGACTTGGAATGTTGACGATGTTTATCGGTTTTTATAATATTATATATATATATATATATATATATATATATATATATATAAACAAAACAGGTAGAAAAATAATTATTTTGAAGTAGCATGTGTTTTAAATTAATTTATTATATTATAATTTTTAAGTTATAATTTATTTATTTTTGAACCGATATGATCAATAAAAATCCAATAATATCTTTAAAAATATCAATTTTCTAGCATATTCATATTATGGAAGAGTCGTAATATATAACTAACATTGATTTAACATAATATAAAACTATTATAACACAATAACTAAGGGTTTGATTCTAACTCTCTTCATATAAACTAATATTTTGGTAATGTTGGATGAAATAGGCCGAAACCGACCCAAAATCTTAGTTGTCCAGCTTTGCTCCTATTTATGGACCCAAATTACTTAGCGAGCTAACTTGGTCCGCTCGGTAACCTAGCGGTCCTTGCTAAAAAAATCAAATCATACCAGACCGACCCGGTAATAGTCATACACAAGATACAAGTACAAAGATTATCCTAGTTGGGGCTTCATTAAAATTTCTGGGTATGCCAAAACAAATTTCATGTTATAGAACTCTTTATCACATGCTGGATTTTATTTTAATTTTTATGCTCCTCCTAATATTTGGAAGAAAGGTTAACAATTGTCTAATGATCTTGACAAGAACCTCTTAAGTGTTGCTAGTCTTCGAGTTAGGATTTGAACTTTTTTTGTTTTCCTTGGTGGTTCCAGTACTATGATAGTTACAAGTTGTGTGGGATCTTATTTGATTTCTCTTTCACTCACCATATAGGCAAAGAATTTACCCGGCCTTAAGCCAAAGGTGAATTTTTCTATATTCAACTTTGAAATGACTTGTTTGAGATTTACAAATGTCTCGGTCAGATCTTTTAGGTGATCCTCTTCAAGAAATCTTGTCACCAATATGTCATCGATGTAGCCTTGTATTAGCCAAATTATGTTATTAAGATTTTGTTCAATAGTTTTTTTATAAGTTTCTCTGACGTTCTTCATGTCTAAATGGCATTACTTTATAGAAATATAACCCTTTTCATTGATATAGATTTTGTGTTCCTTGTGTTTCCCATGTATTTGTATTTGTTTATATCCCATAAACATATCCATGAATGATATCATTGTATTCTTGGATGTCGCATCTACTAGCTGGTCCATCTTTGGCAGTGGAAAAAGAGTCCTCAGACATGGTTATTGAGGTATGTGAAGTCCATACATATCAACCACTTACCATTATTTTTCTTGACCATATTATGATTAGTTATCTACATTTGGTAATAGTACTCTTGTATATGTCATGCAATTGTCAGTTCCTCTACTTCTTTAATGATCGTCTTTGTTTTTTATATGGTACGCATAAAGGTTTTATTGATACATAACTGGTAGCAAATAACTTTTGTTGGGACTCCGTTTACATCCTGCGTACTTCACGTAACCATATCCAAGTTATTTTTTTAAATAATTATACTTGAGATCAGTTGGAATATCTTTTATATTTTTAAAGTCTTTTTTTCCCAGGTTGCATCAAATGATGGCATTCTATGGGATCTATTATTATATTCAAAATGACCAATTTTCTCTGCATAATAATCCATGTAGGTTTTTTTATTTCCTCTGATAATAATACCTTATCGTTGATTGGCAACCTTAAACACTAATGTATTATAGATATTATAGCTTGCATCTGATCTAACCAATATATCCTTAATATGATATTGTATGAGAAATGTGCACCTACCATCGTAAATATACATTATATTTTTGTGTATTCTTGTTTGTTGAGAGAGACATACAAGGTTAGCTCACCTAGTACAACTACATTTTATCTAATGAAACTAATGAGGATTCTTTGAGTTGGGGTCAGCACTAGCGATCCTCTTGCGATCCTCTTATATTTCCATAAGTACATATGTGCATGCTATTTGTTGAACTGTCGGTGTCAATCTTTACCATCTTAATTTTTAGTCCAACTAGCTCCACTTTTATCAATAATAAATTGTTGTGTAGAGATGTCAGCCGTATCAAATCGTTATTTGTGAATGACTTCATCACATATGGATTTTATTATAAATGTGAAGACGCATATCTTGGAAACTTTCATCTGCATATATCTTCTTTGAATTTTTGAAAACTTTGAAATACAGATCTCCTCCTATAATCACATGTTGAATGTTTATTTTAATATGGATCCACATACCATTATTTTTATATGGATACTAAGCCATTAGTATTCACTACTTTTTGTTCTCCGGTTAGGGTCGTAGCTTGTTTGATATTATTTTCTCTTGAAACTTAACTAGGTTCATATTTCTCTTTATTTTTAACAAACTCACAAAGCTTGCTTTCATATATTAAACTTTGTACTTTATCCGGAAAATCCTAATAATGTTTATTAAAATAACCAATATTGCCATAGAATTCCAGTATTTATTTTTATCTTTGGGATCTTGTCCTCCATGCAACTTCCTCGATCGGTTGTACTTTACGAAATATTTTATATTTTCATAGATTACCGCCAAAACATTTATCAACTTTGTTAATATTCTGCTTGGTTGGTTATGCATTCTGCTTGTCATAAGGTTATTGAGGGTTCCTATCATTTTCCTTCATTCGTTCATACCTTGAAGTTGGAGTTTGGATTATTTTTCGGTGTCACGATATTTTTGTATCTTCCTGCTCCAGATGGAGGTTTTGTGTTAATTTTCCTTGCTATATTTGTTAGTAGCGCTTAAAGACAGCTTCCTCTGGTGAGTGTTCTTTAGCAAACGGTCTCTCAAATTCCAAAACTTGCATCATCTTCTCTCTCTTCATCCATGCGTTGAACGACATATTTGCTTTTGGGGGATCAGAAGACCAATTGTTCTTACAACAAAATAAATTTGTTAACTTGTTTTTCTCTCAACTACTAAGGTAGTCGCTCAAAATCAGTGGGAATAACTACATAAATCGTCGGTGGTATGGATTATTCTTCAGGAAGCTTCATTTTCAACTTCTTATCAACGAACAGATCAGACCTTTCTTTAGAATCGACATCAACTAGTTTTGAGTTTTTTTAATTGCTTTAATTGTTTGGGAAGAAAATATTTATTTTCCACGGATGGTACCAATTAATGTGGAAAATCCTGGGTAGGTAGACTAATATTTATTAGTGATAACATGTAAAGAGTTTTAGAGAGAATATAATAGTAAGATTGATACTAACTCGTAGGATAATAATAATAATAATAATAATAATAATAATAATAATAATAATAATAATAATAATAAATACTTATTAATAGTTGTTAAGTATATATTTATAGAATTTACACGTAGAGAATTGTATTTATGAGACACTATGAATATATTATATTTATACTACCTTATTCAAGAACTTTTATTTTAACCAAATATCTTAGATTTGATATCTTTGAGTAATTCTTCTAGAATTGTAGATAATTGTATGGCTGATGGACCATAAGTTGGTGGACTAGCTATTTATACTCAAGTTTAATACCGATCAATATCCAAAATCAAAGTTATTATCTTTATACTCCTCAAATGAGACTATTATCGCCTAACACTCGTGTAAGTTTGTCAATTCCCACTTAATGTATAGTTGTTTTGTAATACCTTCAATATCTTTATCTATACAAAAACTTTCATATATATATATATATATATATATGCTATGTTTTTTGTTTTTAATTAATTTTTTAAAAAAATATGTAACTATCAAAACTGTAGTTTGGAAGTTTTTTTTAGATAATATTATTGCTTTTGTTTTTTATAACAAACAAAATTAGATACATTAATTAATTTTTTTTCGAGACCAGTTAACCCCTTAGTTAACATTTTCTTTAAGCCTTGGTTAGTAATTTGTATTTACTTGTGTTTGCAATTCACACTTAACTATAAAAAAATAACCTTATTTCCCATTTACACTTGCTTCAAACCTTCTTTCGCAATTTACATTTACCATTGATTCACACTTAGATAAAAAAAGAATACCCTTAATTCATAGTTTGCACTTCTTTTTATTGACATTAAATTTTTAGTGAAACAAAATATAATATTAATAGAAGATTTTATAAACGTTGAAGGCTTGGGTACGATTTTCGGATATTTGAGTTTTAGATTGGTTAGTGAAATTGTATTGTGATGGATTAAAATTGTAGTTTTCTGATGGATATATGAAGTCAATTGAAGATAACAAGAAAAAATTATGAAGTAGTGAAACAAGGTGTAAAAATCTCAAATCTTTTAGTATTCTAATAAAACCAAGTTTCAATTTATAAATCTCTAAAAATAAAATATAATGGTATAAAAAGAATTAATTAAAAAAACTTCCGAAAAATTAATGTAAAAAAAAATATGTTCCTCAACTGCAACCTACCACGTGGCGTGTGCAAGCTGCTTTGAAGAAGTTTCAAGCGTGTGTAATAAACGCGTCCGACAACCAGCCTGCAGCCAACGATGTGGCGCGATGGAATAAACCATTTTTTTTTTGTCTGGAGATCCATAGTTTGATCAATATAAACGAGAGAAAATGTTACAACTAGTCTTAATCAAAATTACGCACTTTTAAATAAAAAAGATACAGTTGTATGTAGTATTACTGGTATATGGGACCCACTTCTTATTTATATATATATATATATATATATATATATATATATATATATATATATAAAATTCTGAGTGGTATGTACCATATTGTTTAAATTAAAAATAATATATAACATATAAGTGTGAACTCATCTCCACTAATACATTTTTTAAAGTGTACAAAAAAAAATCTAGCATTAGAAATCTAATTTATATTTACTTATCGGTAGTAAAACAATGAGGTTGTTGAAGTGAAGTTCTCGATTCAATCAAAATCAAGAAATCCCTATTACCCTTGTCTGATTAAACCTCCCAAGTATCCCAAAATTTATGTACAATGAAGCCACAATTAGGGAAATTGACAAAGTTATAAACAATCCTCTAAGCATCTGGGTCCCTTCTAACAATAGAGCTAGACATAACCGTTGTAGAATCTGGGCAGAAGTTGATATATCTAAACCTTTCATTCAAAAACTCTAGATTAAGTTTGGTAAAGAACAAGGATACTAGATAAATGTGATATATGATGCACACCCTAGTTATTGCAGCCACTGTTTTCGCATTGGCCACTCCAAAGATGATTGCAAGAAAGGTCCATCATCACAAATAAATATTCAAAGGGATCTTCTACCTATTCAGACTAATCCAGATAATGTATGCACATAAAAGTTGAAATCAATTATAGTTACCAATCCCAAATCTAACGAGCAAACTGAGAGCAACAATGATAAAGTTATTTCTATTGAGAAAGCTAAGGATAAGCCTAAAATAGACAAATCTTCTCCTGGGAAATCACAAGATTCCGAGCATCATCAAGTTACTACTACAACAACCATAGACATAAACTCTAAACAACAACTTGCTGATCCTGAAATAATTGATGATTTACTTACAATTGACAGAAGATCTCTATTTGAAGATCATTTTTCCCTCTTTTAAAAACATATTCTCCAACAAAGGATATTATTGGAAGCCTGCCTGGCTCACCTGAAAAAAGAAAGAAAAAAAATGAAGATTAAGAAGGTAGATTTCAAGAAAAACAAGAAGACAAAAAACTAGAATCCTAATGGTCCCAGTTCATCAAAATTAAAAGCTTAAGAGGGCTGTAAAACCCTCTCCATCCATTAAATTACGATCACCATTTTAAACTAGAATGTGAGATGGTTAGGAAACAAAGATACAATGATGCGTCTAAAATCCTTATTAAAAATCTACCAACCGAAGCTTTGTGGTCATTCAAGAACCTATGGTTCAGAATTTTAATCTTCAACTGGTCTCTAAGAAAATGAACTTCAATTACTTTACTAAGAACATTAATAGCAAGATTTGGTTAATATGGCATCAATATTTAAAATTTGAGATAATCCTGAATGAAGAACAATTTCTTCATCTAAGTATCTATCATCCTTCTCTTAACAAAGAATTTAGCGCTGTTGTTAGATACACAAAATGTTGAAGAGACCTCAGGATGACTCTTTGGGAAAACCTCAGAACTTTTGATGATCCCTTTAAAGAATGGATCATCTTTGGGGATTTTAATGAAACTACAAGCCCTAATGAACAACTTTCTTGTACCTCAATTTCCTCCAGAAGCATGGAAGAGTTTAATAATGCTATCATGGACTCCAATTTATTTGATGCATGTTTTTGGGTCAAATATTTACATCGTCTAATGGTAGGAAATGGAAACGCCTGGATAGAGGGTTATACAACTTTCCCTGGCTGAATTTTATTGACAACGCCTCAGTTGTTCACCTAGCTAAAAACTGCTCAGATAATTTTCATATTACTATCTTTATTACTACACACTCAGTGAAAATTAAATCTTCATTCAAATTTCTTAATATGTGGGTGATGCACTCATATTTTCTTGATCTAGTGGAGAAATGTTGGGCTAAAGTTCTGGTATAAACGTAAAAAACTAAAGGAAGATCTTAGATTTTGGAATAAAGAAATATTCGGGAATGTTTTTTATGCTATTAAGAAAGCTGAAGAGGAAATAAATTGTAGGGAAGCTTCGTATCAAAACTCTAACTCTCTTGAAGATAAATCTCTCCTTGATAAATCCAGGGACACTCATCTCATCTTTCTAGCCAGGGAAGAAGTGTATTGAGCACAAAAATCCTACTTTCTATGTTTGAAGGAAAATAAGATAAACACAACAGCATATCACAACTTTGTTATGAAGAGGGCCAGGAAAAACAGAATAAATCGCATCTAGGATGGGAATCAATGGCTTGACTCACAAGAAGCTATTAATTACCTTTTTGTGGACTATTTTAAAGCTTTTTTAAGTGATCCTTCAAACTCCAATGACTCTGATGATATTATGAATCTAATTTCTAGTCTTATTACTGATGAGAACAACTCAAAGCTAATGGCAATTCCTGATTCTTGTAAAATATCTAGTATTATTAACTCCCTTATTCCTATATGTACTGTAGGTCCTTATGTATTCAATGGAAAATTTTAAAAATCATGTTGGATCATCATATCTAAAGATCTTTGTGAAGCTATCGATGAGGTCTTTGAAGGAATCCCACTGTCTAATGGTATTCAATCAATAGCTATATTCCTAATTCCTAAGATCCCTCATCTTAATTCCTGAAAAGATTTCAAACCTATAAGCTTAACTACAATACTTAGCAGAATAATCACCAAAAGCATCAACAACAGATTAGCCTCTATCCTACCTAATCTTATCTCTGAAGAACATGGAGCCTTTGTCATAGGCAAAAGTATTCAAGAAACTATTCTTATAGCTCAAGAATTAAGTTGTGATCTTAATTCAAAATTCAGGGGAAGTAATGACATTTCTAAGATTGACATGGCCAAATCCTTTGATAGGCTGAATCACAAGTTTCCACTCGAAATTCTATCTGTTAGGTTTCACACTAACTTTCTATCTATGATCAACAATTGTATCAGAAATTTTCACTCATTCATTATCATAAATGGTGAAATGAAAGGCTATTTCAAAGTTACTCGGGGTTTAAGAAAAGGATACCCTCTGTCTCCAAGCCTTTTTATCTTGGCAGAAGAGTAATTCATCGGGAGAATTAAAAAGATAACTGAGGAGAACATCAATGTAAGATATAGAGCTAGAGAAGACATCAGTATACCTTGTCTCTCATTTGCTGACTATTTCATAAAATTTTTTGCAAAGGTTTTGCCCCTTCAATCCTGTAGATAAATAATTTTTTGTCTCACTACCAAAGAGTATTTGGCCAACTCATCAACAATGATAAATTAATGATTATTGTTGCTAAAAGTATGATCAATTATAGAATTCTTAAGCTAGAAAAGCTTATGGATTTTAAACATAAAACTTTGCCATTCAAATACCTGGGATTAATTATCAGTGCTTCATCTGAAATAAAAAACTTTGAAGATCTGATTGCCAAGATTAGAGCCAAAATTACAGGATGAGACTTGGCTTTGCTCTCATTTGCTGGTAAACTAACGTTGATGCAATCAATTTTGTCTACTCATCCCAGTTACTTAATTCAGCATGCAACTCTGCCTAAAACTGTCATACACATAATAGAGAATCTATTAAAAAACAATTATGGGGAAATAAAGAAAATAGTCATACAATCATTTGGTCAAAGTGGGATAGATTATGCAAACCTTATGAAGAAGGGGGCCTCAATGTTAGGAAGCTAGAGGAATTTTAGGCTGTTTATTCTCTCAAGCTCTGGTTCATCTTCATAGCTCATAAGTATTTATTGGGAAAAAATAATAAAGTCAATATACAGCAAAAACATCCATCCCATACTAGCTCCTTCCCCAACTAAGAAATCTAAGTCGTGGACCAGAATCAGAAACATAAGGAATGTTGTAAAAAAATACATCTTCTGAAACCATGGTTTAAGAAATATCGACTTCTGGCTTGACAAATGGTGCTCAAAGAAACCTTTTATATACTTCGACGAGACTGATGATAGAAGTTGGATGTGAGATGCAGGAAAAGTTAAGGTGAATAGATTTTGGGCTAATGAAGACTGGAAAATTGATGAACTCAAGCTCTATATTACTTCTTTTTAAATTTTTAAAATACAAAAAATCTCCCTCAACAATAACCCTGATTCAATCAACTAGTCTCTCTCTGTTGATGGATCTTTCAATTAAAAAAAATTAGAATGCAATTAGGATTATGAACAACAAATCCAATTTTTTTTAAAAAGACCTAGACCTTAATCACACCCACAAAATGCTCTTTCTTCTTATGGCAAGCCCTCTTTAAGTGGATTCCTTCAGATTCTACTCTTAAAATGAAGCATTTTCATTTACTTCAAAGTGCCAATTCTACAATAGCTCAAAATTGAAAAATCATATTCTCGTGCAATGGCCTCAATCCTGGGCTGTCTCGAATGTTTTTAGCTATTTCTTCAAGATCCCCATTTCAACCAATATGTCCTTCACTCACCTAATTAGATCATGGTACTAGTCATCTTCCAAATATTGCGACATCATAACCATTCTTCCCCCAGTAATCTCTTGGGTTATCTGGGAGTCTCGTAACAAAAAGAAACATCAAAACCTGAATCCTAGCATTAAGTTGATGATTAACCATGTTACCAACATCCTCTTTGTTCTAGAAAAAGTGAATATGCTAAAGAAAACTCACTAGAGCAAGGACTATAAGGCTCTTATCAGTTTGAGTTGTGTAAAACACCTAGCTAACTATAGAGATCCGTTATTTCTTCAATGGAAGAACCCTAAAGCTAATCGTTTCAAACTCAACACCGATGACGCTTGTAACATCATTGGAGAATCAAGTGGTGGAGGACTCATTCAGTGTCATAATGGAAACATCATCCTGGTGTTTGGCGGTATCTATGGGAAAAATCTTTCTGTTGTAGCTGAGTGTAGAGCACTGTTGGATGGTCTGGTGATCTGCCGATCTCACAACATATCCAATCTAGACATTAAAATCGATTCCAAAATCTTAGTGGAGCTTCTTATTTATGGGAAAACTGTTTGGTATCTGGATCCCATCATCTTCTACTGTAGAAAATTAATCGATTCTTCAATGACCGTCTCCCACATTTATCGAGAGCAAAATAAAGCAACTGATTGGATTTAGAAACAATCTCTCAAAGAAAGGAAGAAGATGGATTTCAACATTGCTCAAGCCCCGAATCACCTCAGGGCTATCACGTTTTTGGAGAGCACGAGCTCAGGTTACCTCAAGTGCAGTCAATAATTTATGCTTTTGGGGTTAAAATTGATTCCTCCCTACAATGGGAATCTAGAATTAAGCTAACTGGATATTAGATATTTCAATCGTTGTTGTTCGTTCAACCAAATGCTTTCGAAGTTCTTTTTTTTTCCTTGTTTATTCTTCGAGCTTTTCACCTGCTACAACAAGGTGGTAATTCAAAATTTGGACAAATCTGAGTTATGTAAGAGCTAGTCCCTCTCTTTATCAAGTACTTTCAATTTAGTTCTTGTAATCTCAATTATATCAATAAAGACAAGACTTATAGAAAAAATCACATTTACTTATTTATTTATTATATATATAGTGACTCTTTTTAGTTGAATTATTTATGTTAAAAGAAACTTATAATAATAAACTAACATCTAGGCAAATTTAATGATAAGTAATTTTTGAAAATTTAGACTGAATCTTTTGTAAACTATGTCTACAGATAACATGAAATTCGATAGTTTATTTATATTTTTTAATCAAAGAATTACTTTTCTTAATATTCAAGACTTACATAAATATAATTAATTTTGAGGGAGTTAATTGACCCAAATAATAGAATAGGTCATTTATTAATCTTCTCACATCGTCTAATCGAAACAAAATTGAGATATTCCTAGCGACTAAAATCGCTACTTTATAATTCACAATGCAACATTTGTTTACCATATAAATTAACCTTGTTGTTAACCACAAAACCAACAATATGCTTTACCGATTAGTTTGCCAATAGAATCTTGTTTCAAGACTTAAAGAGTTTGCCATGGATAACGAACAGTAATTAACTATGTATCAAATAAATAATGTTTTATTATATATTATTTTTAAAGTCAAGTTTATTTATTACTTATTTAACCTATAATCTACGAAATGATGGACAGCTTATTTATTATTGATTTAACCTTTAACCTACCCCGTGACACAAATTCCTTTTGGAAGAACGTAACTTTTTACTATAGTAACTTGTATTGGTCTATTTGAAAAAATATAATAATTACAAAGGGCTGTTTTAACCTACCCTATCATGCCATTTGTTATTTCCACTTGTTTATCAAGCAAACCACTTAACACAAGTTTGTCCAAATATTTAGTTCAAAATGACACATATCAATACGTAGAAGCAAAACAAACACAAGTGACTTCTAATTCTTGCAGCAACATATATTCTATAGCATTTAAGTTTTTCCAACTTTGAAATATTATCATATTTATGAACATTTCCGAATATTTTTTACTATTATAAACATTTTTATATTACAAAATATTTTATACTATTTCACTAATTTTAAATTAGGTCCGACTATATCTTGCGTTATATATATTTACTATGGTCTTATCCTTTTTTTGCTTAGCATGAAAATTCGAAGTATTCCTCCTCTACAAACTTAACTAAAAGTAGTTATATAATCCAAAATATTCTAATATAATCCAACTCTTAACACTCCCTTAGCCCCTAATAGTTAAGGCATGAAAATAGTTAAAAGTCTTTTACCTGTTCAAAATCGGAAATGATTAAATAGAGGAATTACTTTGGTCGAAAAAATGTATTAGATCTTACAAATACATATTGTATATATCGAAGAGCGATATAAAATCTTTAAAAAGAAGAGGATAAGATTATATTAGAAAATTAATCTAAAATTAAACACAAAACAAAAAAAAACAAAAAGAGACAAAATGACTCACAATAAAATGAATCAGTGCAAAAATTCAAGTTCGTGAGCAAACCCTACAGACAATAACTGCAGCTAAGCTAGAAGAAATGGTGGCTATAATAAAATATTAACCCAAAATTGAGCATAAAACAAAAAAGAAACAAAATGGTTCACAACAAAGTGAATGAGTGCAAAAATCCAAATTTGTCGGCAGACCCTACGGACAACAACTACAACTAAGCTGGAAAGGAGGTGGCTACAAACATCATAGACAACAAACGTAAGTTAGAAGAAGATAAATGTTACACCGGCCAGATAACCTTAGTGCCAAGGAATATAAATTTAAGGTCAAAGAGTATACGGTTGGAAACTGGAAAGAAAAATGCAGAAGGGGCAGAGCCAAAAAATCTAGCATTCCGCTCCTGACAGATGTGGTAAATAACCGCGCCAAAAAAATACCAAAGGTAGCATTTATGAGAGGAATGCCAGTTTGAAGCTTCCTTGATCCAAGAAGGCAAATTAGTTGAATCTTTGGAGAATACAAACTTGGAACTAGAAAAGTTCTAAATATTTTCGGAGTAGTTATAGTCAAAGAGGATATGGTTGATACTTTCAGGGTTAGAGTTGCATAAGACACGCTTTGAGGGAGAATTAAGCAACTCTAAAGTTTATCGCAGGTGGACAACTTGTCATGAATACCAAGCCAAGGAATTGAGGCATGGCGAGAGATATTAAATTCATGTCAAACTAACTTCACCCACCCAACCCAGGGGATGGGCAAAAGAAGAACATTGTAGGTGTCCTTAATAGTAAATTTAGTGATTCTCCACATATAAATCTAGTAGTTATCGTTGTTGAGGATGTTGTGAGGAAGGAGAGAGAGATTGTTGATCTTCCATAATATGTTGTAATTTATAGCACTAGCAGATCTAATTAGTGAGAATATGTTTCATACCTCATTGCGCATAATATCTGAGATTTTGAGGTTATTCTGAGCCTAGATCCATAGATGATGTTAATCCCATAATTTTTAACTAAAGAGGTAGAGATGAGCCAAAGATCGTACCAAAATGAGGTTTTCTCCCAGTTACTGATTGTCACCTTGTATAAATTACTAGCCAAAGTCCTAAGACGTAAAATTTTCATTCACGTCCAGAAGGAAGAATAGTCAATATTTAAGGACCATAAATTATTATCTTTAATATTTTCAAATATAATCAAGTCACTTCAAATGGAGTTGTCATTTTCACTAATAATGGACCACAATTGTTTGAGGACGGTCGTCTGATTCCAGTTGTTTACGTCTAGATCCCAAGGTTGCCCGCATTCAAGAGTAATGTAGTTGTAGACCACGCTACTTTCACACTTGTAGCCTTCATTTCGTCGCCAGACCATAGAAAATGACACAAATATTTGAAGATTTCTTAAGAACTTTGGAAGGGAGAATAAAGATCGAAGATCAATAAAACTACCCCGCAAAAAGCACAAATTTGATGAGCTGAAGCCTACCCGCATAAGAGAAATGTTTGGAAGTCTACGAGGCAATACGGGTATAATTATCTCAAGAAGTAGTCGACATTTGTTATGTGATATTCGACCCGTGAGAATATAGACTCCGAGATATTTAATCGGGAGGGAGCCAACGCTAAAACCAAGGATATGGATCAAATTTGATCTTAATGAAGACTTAATCCCAAAAAGAAAGATATGGTTCTTCTAGTGGTTAACTTTAAGATCAAGAAGATCAAAACATTCATAAAGATCATCCTTGATGAGGTTACGGGAATTGATGTCACATCGGGAAAAATCATCAAATCATCTACGAAGCGGAGATTGACAATCTTAAGTTTATGACACTTCCAAAGGAAGTGGAACTTAGCATCATTACTTTTATCCTTGAGAATAATAGAGAGAACTTCCATGACCAAAACAAATAAGGAATGAGAAAGATGATCACTCTCTCTTAGACCTTTACTATTGTGGAAATTCTCGTGAGGCTCACCGTTAGTATAAACAATATAAGATGGGGGTGGAAACACAACGAATGATCAAGTTAATTATTCGTTCTAGAAAATTCATGATCATTGAGATATCGAGGATATGGTGCCACCAAATGTTATCAAAAGCTTTAATCATATCGATTTTAAGAGCGACCCTCGAGACTTTATATTTAGAGCGATAACCTCTTATAAGCTCTTGGGAGATGAGGATGTTGTCCGTGATTTTAAGACCATCGATAAAAGTCGATTGAGATTTGTCAATCAGGTAAGGAAATGAGCCATTGATCCATCCAGTCATGATCTTGGAAATAATATTATAAACCACATTGCAACATGCAATTGGCATAAAGTCCTCGATGACAGAGGACCCTAAGATACTATCACAAATATTTTTATCGATGATATTCCAAAAATATTTTCAGAAACCAGCGTTGACACCATCAAGCCCTAGGAATTTATCACTGACAATACTAAAAAAAATGCTTTTAATTTTTGCACAAGTTACAGGACGAACCATCAAAGATCGGTCATGAGAAATAAGTTTGGAGTAATAAGTGAAGAGATTCTAGTGAGTCCAGGGTACCCCGGGAGAAACCAAGAGCCAATAAGGTTGAAAAATAGTTACTTGAGACGCTCACAACCTCGTTTGGTGAATTTGCAAGGTTCTTGTTACTATTAAAGATTAAGACTGTTTATTCTTCAGTAAATGGGTTTTGATACAATTATGAAAGAATTTAGTGTTTCGGTCTCAAAACTTGAGTCAAGTCTCTCTATATTTTTATTTATAGAAATAATCATCAGCACGATTGAGGAAGATATAAATATGGAAGAGGTAACAATCTCAACAAATATCCAAATAATAATTGTTTGTATTTTTAAAACAATGTAGATTTTGAATAAAAATATGTAAAAAATTAAAACATTCGTTGCATTTTATATAAAAAATGTAAAATCTAATTGAACATGTTTATATGTGTATATTGAAACAAATTAAACAAAACATATAACAATTATGCACATAAAAAATACAATAATTTTACATATAATGTAATGTATTTGTGCGAAATTTTGTAGGACTATCTTTTGTATTTTTATTAGTTTTTAATCCGTGTTTATATTTAATAAATTAGTTTAGACTAATTTATTGTATTTAGTTATTAATATTTATTATATTCCAATCTTAATGATATTTATTTATATTTTATACAATTCGATTGATGTAGGGTATTTTTCTATCGATTACACTTATTTATTTTTTTAGTCGGGACAAATATTATATCAAACCTGAATTGATCATATGAATGTATTATATAGGTTGAAAATTAGGTTATATCATTATTATTGGCTTTATGACGTCAAATATAACAAAAATATTCTTATATTATTTTTAAAATGTCAAAGATATGACAATTAAAAAACTGATTGGTGTATAAAATATAATGAGAAAAAAATACAATCATTTATTTTAATTAAAGGTGTATTGTATGTTGTAAAGGTTTGAATATTGGCAACTATACATGCAATACAACTAGGTACTGACTACTTATTTCAAATATTATTCACAAGTTGCAAACTAAAACTAGACAAAGATGATCCAGTTTGTAAGTTATCTTTAGCAAATGACAATTTTTAAATATATTTATGGGCGTGTAAAAATATAACCCCATAATATTTTGAAAACAAGTGCAACATATATAATATCCAACAAATACATCTATTTGTTAAAAAATTAAGTTTGGTAATCAAATAAATACTTGTCTTTTTATATTCGTGCAAAGTTAAATTCAATATGAATTTTGATATTAAATCCATACTCGTGTGAAGTTGGATAACCAACACGTTGAGTTTTATTAGGGGCTTTTAAATTTTAATAAGGCTTCGAAACGTAATTGTATCCGACTATCTATTTTTTGTACCATTAATCTTTTATTCGTACCATATATCTCTCAAGACTTGTCAAGTTATGGACAACTAGTCTATTGATTTTATTTTGTACAATGATACTTGCATTTCAAAAAGTAATATGTGTCTCATGCATGGCAAAAGAACAATGAAAAATTCAAAAATAGAGAGACCAAATGGGTAAAACATATAATTGAAATATAATTGAAAGATCAATTGTTCAAAAAAAATCATATAATACAAATATGAGTTATGCTAATAAATGTCTTTGGACACCCATTAATAAAACATTAACAATACTAGTTTTTTATATATTTCATTATTGGAAGGACTAGACTATATTTTGACACCATTTTGATTGATCTCTCATTTTTTTTAGTTCAAAGTTTATGTAAAAACACCATTCAACCATTCAGCCCACGAAAACTGCCACGGTAAATCTCTAATGCTTATATAGCATTGCCAAAATCCAAAATTTATAATTTAGAGCACTGCATAAATCTCTCATCAAAACATATATATCATTGTATATATAATTGGTGTTTAACAATGTGCACATCTATTGTTTTGACAACAAAATCATAAAATAAATGTTTAGAAGTTGTCGAATAAATAATGAAGTCCCCCTAGAAGTAGATAACAAATCTTTATTTCAAGACATAAATGGCTTGCAATTCATTTTAGCTAATTTTTTTAATCTATTTTATGTTTATTTTTCTTTGGTAGAATATTTGTGTAATAAACAATTTTACGATATAGAGGGGGAAAATTTATTGAATGGTGAACCAAATGTAATTTTGTATTGGATTATTTTGTATTTCTCTATGCCTACAAGTAAATTAGTTTTTTGGTTCAATGTGAATTATGATACAGGTTTTTAACTCAAGAAGATCAAGATCGAAAAGTTATTTTCTACAAATTGAATGAAATCTTTGTATAAACAAACATATTATAACAATCACTTAACACAGGTTTTTATTTCATGTGTTTTATATCAATATTTTTGTTCATCTTTCCTCAAGTAATCATTTTCTCTTCATATTTCTGGATCACATAGTTCAAGAAATTAAATGTATTTTTTTCCTAACACTAATGTTTCGTATTCTCTTGTATCCAGCAAAAATGTGCACGGGATTCACGTGTCCTATCAAAGATGTGCACGAGATTCGCTCTTGGCCTAGTGTATCCTGCAAATATGTGCACGAGATTCACGCATGGCCTAGTGTTCCATTATCTTGGTAATTCATCGGCATCTAGCTTGATTTTTTTTACTTGTTTGTTCTAAACTGTGTGTCTTGGTGGCTCCATCTTCATCGGTTATAGATCTCTCATGATTTGTATTTTTTATTGTAAGTATTTGTTAGGTCTTAGCGAATTTATATCAAATATTTATTAAAACCTGGTAATTTTCTTCACCATATTTGTTAGGTCCTAACAATTTATGTCACCGTATTTGCTAAGACCTAGTGAATTTTAGTCTCCATATTTGTTAAAACCTAGTAAATTTTCGTCATTATATTTGTTGAGACCTAGTAAATTCCTTCACCATATTTGCTAAAGCCTAACAATTTTTGTCACCGTGTTTTTTGGGTAAGTAGCAACTACCTAATTGAGAGTCATTAGGGTCGAGCAATGAACATCTACACATTCGCTCGACCGTAGCAAAAATCACTCACGACAACATTCTAAAATTCATAACCTAGCTCTCTCAATTCTACCTCAAATTCAACAAAAAAACATTCAAACGTACATAAACATCAACCATGTACTATACAACTAACCAAACATCGACCAATCAACTTAAACTATATAAATTGAATTTTTAATATTAAAAAAATTAAAACCTGAATATTTACTAATAAATAGACCAAATCAAAATCAAAGAACGTCATAGTATTTGAACAATGAAAAACAAAATAATTTGTTATGAGAAACTTAACAAATTTATTTATATAGTTATTTGTTCATTAAAAATATAAAAATCGGATAAAAATCTAATAAATTATTATTAAAATTATATAAAAATCGAACAAAAATATAACAATATAAACCATATACATAAAAAAAAATTATGATGATGAAGTCTATTGACAAGCTCATACAATTATTTTTTTACATGGTTCATAAAAACTCTACTACACCAAAATAAGGGGGGAAAATTGGAACAAAAACAAAACATATAAATTGATGAAAAAAAGGAAAAAACAAAAAAATAATACATAATAAATTAATAAAATTAACGGTTCTACGTAATGTATTTCATTATAAAAAAAATCTATTACATATATATATATATATTATTTGATTATGAATATTAGCATTTTTAGAAATTATGAAATATTAATTATATAATAAATATAATATAATGTTTGTTAGTTAAGTATTGCTGGATGCTGAGAGCACGTAAATTGTGACGTTGGATTTGTTAAAAAAATAGTTTATTAAATGGATATTTTGAAAGATTTTGAGGGTAAAAAAATGGTTTGAAATTTTACCACTTCTAACAGATAATATTATAATATTCAGCTGTATAAAATCTAACAAAAACATGTCGTGGTACCAAAAAAAATCTTCACTCATTTTACTATATATATGGAGTAAAAAAATCAATCTTATTAATATCGATATATTAAGAAAACAATTATAGTAGTATATTGAGTAAAAGGAATATTTTTAGCTTCATATATAACAATTAATCACGTTATTGAGTTCAGCGAAAGTAAAAAATAGAACACACTGAAATCTTTTATGAACCCTAGTTAGGTTTTAGTATTCGTCTCTTTATTGAAGAAAGAAAAGAAAAAGGAAAAAAGCAAATGCATTTATGAAGTAAATGTACAAAAAAACAGAAACCAGTGACATAACTTACTCCATTAAATTGTCTGCAAGAAACTAGATAACAAACAGTAAGGTACAATTTGGTTTGATGAAGTTATTGCACTTGTAAGAAAATTAAAAATATAGTTAAAAAGTTGCTGTAGTTGTGCCAACAAAGTAGCACATATATAATATAATAACACAGGCACAGGCACAGCCACAGCTCTTAATATGTAGAACCTAGACCTCTATCTCTATTCCTTAGCCATGGCATGGCTAAGCTCCTTTCTTTCTTTCCTTGTTATCTTCGTGATGATGATAATACTACTGACCCATGTTTTCTTTTTCTTTTGTTCTGACAGTGACCACCACCATTAAAGTAGTGAGAGAAAGAGAAAGTTTTTGGCTTTAATGAGAGAGAAGCAAAGTGGATGACCACTGGTTTAAATGTGTTTGATATAGATAGAGACAGACAGGAGGGGTCTTGTTGGTTCATGTGTAAGAACCATAGGCCGTTTCAATAATATATATGTATAAAAAAGGTTCATGTTTTTACTCTTGAATAGTAAATTTGTGCTCTTTGTTTTTCTAAAGGAGTTGATTCATGTCTTCAATTTATATTGAATTTGCTATGTCCAAGGCCAAGTGGCCTTAGCAAAGTTAGTGTATAGTTACTAGGAGTAAAAACTTTAATACAAGGTAACTGCTAAAAAAATAGCTAAAATTACTCTGTATCGTATGTTTTCGTTTTTTGGAATTTTTGTCCAACAGTAACTTTTTATATATATTAAAAAAACGAAAACAGCCAAATTTCGCGAAATAGTTTTGGCTTCTTTTTATTCTCTTAGTACAATAAATAAACAAAAGAGTTATGCTAATAGACTAAAAAGGTTGAATTACAAAAACATTTTATTATAAATCGTCGAGTGTTGTTAAAAAGTTTTGCTTTTTCTTATCGGAAATCTGTATATTATTTTATTTAATTTAATATTTGACAAGCATGCATATTTGTATTTAGTTTTTGTTTTCAATTTACATTTCTTTATGGTAGTCGTAATACATCACAAATTTTATTTATAAACCTTTTTATGAATGTTAAATGAACATTTTTTTTATATTTGTTTGGGTTTCAAATGCGCATGATATATTTAAGCTTATGAACGAGTAATCGAGTACATTACCTATTTAGGTTATAGGTTTCTGTTTTTCAATAATTTAATAGGTCTAACGATTGCATTTGGATGGCGTTTTAGGATTAGAACTCAAACATTGTTTCAGTTCATACACTTTAGCTCGAGAGGTCTATTTAGCTCCTCTCATCATCCTATTGTTTTTCTTCCTTCTTTATAAACTTCCATCCCTATTATTTTCAGTCACCTATTTTTCTATTCACCTCGAATCACTTAACCTAACATCTCATTTAAACGAAGCGGTAATAATCAAAGACCGAGTACGCCATGAAGGAAAACATATCGAGCATGAGACAAGGTTTTTGTAAAGGAATCAATTGTTTCGTCATTGAGGGGGCATACTGAATTTTAAGTATACAATGGAAAACCTGGTCTTTGATGAAATGCACATCTATTTTGATGTGCTTAGTATGAGCGTGGAAGACTGGGTTGGTGGCAAGTGAAACAACTTCTTGGCACATCAGACAACATGTGCTCGAGGAAGAGGAAACCAGAGCTCACTAATAACATATTGAAGAGAACATATTGGAGTCACATTAATTCAGAAGAAATATTTGCTAAAGCTCGATACTCGGATTCGGTAGTCGAGCGTGTCATAACTTTTTATTTTTTAGAAGACCCAAAAAATAAAAAAAAATATCCAAGAAAGACACAATAGTCTCTAATGGACTTGCGGAGACGAGTTAACCCAGTCGACATTATAAAAACCAGTGAGATAAAGCTGAGAAGAAGGCTTGATGTGAGACCGAGACGGCGCGTCCCAGATAAGTACATCATAACTTTTTTCACAAATTTAATATGTAGTTGTAAGGGTTTGGAAGAACTGACCCAGTTTGTTTACTACAAAGGTAATGTCATGCCTAGTATTCAATAAGTATTGAAGTGATTCTAATAAGTTTATGTATGTTGTAGGATTAGACATGAGGACGCCATCATATAGAAAAAACGTTGACCAACTATCATTGGAGTGTCACGTGATTTAAAAGTGGATGGTCCAACAGAAACAAGTAAGTCATTTATATACTTTGTTTGGGTAATATAAAGACCTATATAATCATTGAACACCTTAATTTCAAGAAATAAATGCAATAATCTCATATACTTTAATGCAAAAGTATAATGTAATCTCTTGATAAATGTATGGAGATGTCTTGACTATTCCATATAACAATCATATCATAAACATACACTAAAATAATTAAGATTACCTCAATAGACACATATAAAAATATTTAACACTACGATTTAAAGTTCTAAAACCTCCAGACAATATGAGCATCGTTAAGTTGTAAGTATTAATATATATATATATATGGGCATGTTTTAAATCATATAGTGCCTTATTGAGTTTACAACCATAGTTAGGCTTCAAGAGGTCTTGAAATCCTTGAGTTGAGCCATGCAAACAGTCTATTGTAGAAAGTCATTAAGGATAACATTGTTTCTGTTAAGTTGTCTAAGATCTCACTTCTTAGACACAACAATGCTTAGGAAAAGTATGATGGTTGAAGCTTTAACCATATGATTGAATGTCTCAGAAAAGTGAACGGCATGAGACTGATGGAACCCTTCAGCAACTAGGCGATCCTTATACATTTGCATTGGTCTATCTTGATTGTTATTATTTTTTTACACTCATTTGCAACTACGACTTTCATACTAGATAACAACGAATGAGTGTCTAGGTATGACTTTTTTGTAAGGTTTTAAACTTTGTATAATAGCATGTTTCCATTTTTGGTTAGAAATTGCATCAAACATCTTGGCTGGTTTGCTAAACAGGTTCACGGTAGTGGTAGCCAGGACAATACATATAGAATTTGGTTTGGATATACCATTTTTGGCTTTAGTCTGCATAAAATATGTATTTAACAACGTAGATGTTGGATAAATTTTATTTATAAACGGGTTTATGTGTAATATGTGATATATTGTATGTGTGTGGTCTATGGTATAGCTTGGTAATGTATGATTTATATGAAGTTTAAGAGTTTTTGAAGTCTATCTTAGGTGTGATGTAACTGTGTATGTGTCGCATGAAGTTTATGTGGTGAAATAGAACTAGAATATGGTTATATGTATTCTATACTATGATCAAAACTTGGGATGCAATTTGTATATAAATTTGGTGAAGTCTAGATGTGATCAATGTTTAATTTGTTTTTTTATTTTATTTTGGGTGTATATATATATAGTTGCATGAATAGCTCTAGCTTAAGTAACTTGTTAACTATAGTTACCTAAGCTAGAATTGTGTTGCTTTGAATGACCAACTAATTCTTTGGATTTGAGAAACTTAGAGAGCCAAAAGGTATAAGGAATAATTCATAAGACTCAGATTGACTAGTATTTAGAGATTGTGTATGACATGAAAACTCATGCATATTAAAGACCATATTCCTAAAAATGTAGACTTTCCCAGTAGGAATCAAAAACTTGTACCCCTTATGTATAACTGAGTATTCTAAAAAACACATTTGGTAAAGTGGAACTGAAACGTATGTTTTGATAAGGTCGGATGCATGGAAAGCATGCATAACCAAATAAAATTAGAAAATAGTAGTCTGGTTTTCTGTGGTATAATGTTTCATAGGATTTTTTGTGACTCATAACAATAATAGGCATCTTATTAATAAGAAAAAACACATATAGAAAATTTATCATACCAATATTTAAATGTTAATTTTGCTTAAGCCAACAAAGAAAGGTCAATTTCTAAAATGTGCATGTGTTTCCTCTATTCTCTACCATTCTGGGAAGAGGAGTCACGATACGAGTTTCTTATATGAATATCATATTGTTTTTAAGAGGTATATAAGCCCTAAATTCACCAATCTAGTCAGCTTAAATTGTTTGGATCTTTCTTTCAAGTTTATTTTCTACAATCATTTTTATGTGAACAAAATGGGAAATGATTCACTATTTTATTTGAATGGGTAAATCCATGTAACTATATTAAAATTATCTAGGAACATAAAATATTTGTATGCAAACACAGTTTGAGCGGGAGAAAGACACTCATAGGTCATTATGAATAATATTAAGGACATAAGTAGCATGAAAGGTAGAAGTAAAGTAAGGTAAAGAGTGAGATTTACCCAATTGACATGAATCACAAAACTGTAAGTTCTTTTAAGAATTGAAAGTGATGCTACATTGACTTAAAACATTAGATAAAACTTAATGAGACAAATGTATTAATCTTATATATCACTTATTTGTTAGCAAAAAAAAATCATTAAGACTTAAAGACAACTTAGTACAGAAGACCGTAAAGTATTATGAATTAGTTGGTCTTGTGATACAATATATACTATCTTTAGCTTTTCATTTCGAAGAACTCTCCCTGTATCCAAATCTTTCACAAAACAGTAAAGTTTTTAAAAACTTTGTATAAACTTTAGTATTTAAGGTTAATTGAAATATGTAAAGAAAATTCTTAGTGATCTTAGATACATGTAAAATATCCATTGATAGTTTAAAGTTAACCAGTTTTTGCAATAATACATTTATGACCATTTCCAACTGTAACAAATGACCTACCACCCAAATCATTTCTCTGACTCATCAAGATTGGGTTATTAGTCACATGATGGGTTGTTCTTGAGTCTACATACCACGTACTATCACTTCATTGTTATTGATTGATCATATATGCATCTTGATCTCCTTCATTCTTATAGTGTTAATTAAAAGTAAACCTCATAGAAAATGAATCATCCCTAAAATAACATACATGTTTAACATAACCAAACATGCCACATATCTCACATGTTGACTTATTAGGTGAGAATCTTCCACCTCTTCCTCCTCTATATCCATTTTTCCTTTATAATTATTCTCATAGTTATAAAAGTATATATTATTACCTTTAAAACCCTTAGATTTTCCTCTAAGGTAGTTGTTACTTTGGTTTCTCTTGTTATTGTTGTGTTGTGATATGTTGTCACTTTGATGAGTGGTTGGTTAACTGAAGCTATGTTTAGGCTATCAGATGAATTGTTTAAACTAGTTAATTGTTCCAAACTACTCTCAAATGTCAAGATAGAGGTCTGTAGGTCCACCCGGGTTAATATCTCTTTGTGAGCTAATCTTACGATTATAACAAATAATCAACATCAATTTTAACTAGTATTTGTATTACTAGATCACAAGGGAAATTAAACAACCGCATATAATTAAATTATACGAGATACATTTTATTTTACACAATTATTCTTACATGTTTGAGCTACATTTTCAGGTCATTTAAAACTTTGTTTTGTAGTAGGTAATTATGGCCTTTTTGTGAGCGAGCTAACCATGTAAATGCATTTTATAAACCCTTAGAAGTCTCATATTCCATTATTTTAGCTGCTACTTCATGACTCATAGTATTATAGATCCATCCTATGAGCAACTGGTCCTTCGCCATCCAGTCTTCCTAATCAAAAATTTCAATTATGCTACATGTTGAATCAATGGTAAGCATAGAGGGACATGGTTTTTCACATATTATGAAACCACGTAGTCTATTACTCTTTATAATAGGTAATATTATTGTTTTCAAATGGAGCAAATTGCTTTTATCCAGTTTGATGTTATTAAAATTGTTGATCTTATTTATTTGTAGGTTCTTGTTACTCAATAAAGATTCATCACACATACAGCCAGATCCTATTGAGTATGTGTTTTACCATATATTAGCCTTATTCATAGGTGATCCTTAATTTTTCTTAGAGCTATTTATAGGCATTTGGATATTTTTCTAGTTCTTGAAGAACTTTCTTCCCAACATCCCTTTTGAGCCTTGACTTTGATTACAAAGTCTCGACTTTGTAGAAAATTCCATAATGTTGGCCCTGGAAGTTGGAACTTCATACTAAGGTTTTTTAGTTTAAACTTGTGCTACCACGAGTGGCTCATCAGTATTTTCCAAATGATGGTAGGAAAGGTAGGCATTTATAACTCTCGATATTCTTTCTTTCATAGTCCTATATACTTTGATTTTCTCATACACTTGAGCTAGCAGATCCTTAAAGTTTGTTGCTTTTATTTTCATAATATTTTCTGCAATAAATCCCGCCATAATTATTTTCTTGTAAGATGCAACAACAACTAAATCATGGCAATTTGGTAACCCATTCTTAGTTTGGAAAAAATAGTTGAGTGTAGTCTTGGAGACTCTCATTACAATATTGTTTGGTTTATTATATAGTCATTATATTATTTAATGTATTTGTAACCAATAAACTAATTTCTGAAAGCAATACTATATATTGAAGCTTTTGATACTTTCTAGAGGAATGTGATTAAACCAAGTTAGAGAACTTCTTTTAAATGTCATGGAGAATGCTCACACATAAATGCATCATCTCATTCGAAACATAGTCTATTCTTGAACTGCTCTATATAGTATTATTGATCACATTTACCATTGTATTTATCTATTTTTTTTGTTATTGAACATCAAAAGTAAGTCTTCATATAAAATGTATGGTTCAAGTAGAGATTTAACAAAGCAGAAACCTAACCCATAGGAACTAAGACGAATGAAATTTGGTTAATTTCCTTGAAAAAATGATATGTTGATTTTTCTGATAACCATACAACTATGTAGTCGGAGGAATAAAAGTGTAATTACTTTGATTCATTGGTTGGTAGCCTTTGAAGAATGATGATGGCGCATGACTCGTATAGTAAAGGCTCGATTAACTTGTTAGATGGACAAAAAAAAGTTTTTTTGGGATATAGGAAATACTAAGTAAATTTATATTGATTTACTTGGTTAATTTGTTGGAATTAAGGGTAATTCTGATGAATGGTTGTGTGCACCTGTGGGGTTCGAGAGAAATTTTATTGGTTATCTTGATTTAAAATAGGAACATATGATTTTTTTTACATGGTAATTTGGAGAAGCCTTAGAGAGGTTTTCTTGAGTCATAAAATTCACTGGTAGATCATGTGGAACATATTGCTCTTTCCACTATTTGCGAGGTTTAGATTCACATATTTTCCTCGTTTTATTATCATAGCGGCAAGAAGCATGCGTCATGCTCATCTTAGACATTAGGAACAACAATGTGGTACTTTTTATCTAACCTAGAGAACTCGTGGTCAGAATTACTCTTGGGCTTATCATCTCTTGAGAAATTTGAGTGATGTGCGACCTTACGCCTAGTGATATATCGTTTGCGGTGCCTTATCATAAAGGAATTAACATAATCTCATTGTTCATTATTATTTTATGCAGGGCATTGAACTTCAAAACCCGGATGCAGGTAATTGATAACCACCATATTACGCAACATTCTGATATTCCCTCGATATTTATTTCTCATTTTATCCAACTACCATTGGAGGTCTACAATAAAACCAATAGGTATGTCTCGTATATTAACGGTCTTCAGAACAATCGTTTGTTCTGATTTTACTGAACAAAATGATATTCTAGTTTTTTTTTAATTTTTAATTTTTTTGGAAAATTAGTAAAATTTATGAGTGATTTTTATTGAGCTTTTGACTTTATAGGATCCACTTTCCCACTGACAGTACCAATTTTGTGAGGTAAATTTATGCTTTTGGTGAGTTCTGGTGAAGAAAGTTTGTTACTGGAGAAGAGAGTTTAAGAGCTGGCTAAAGTTTTGTACGGTGCTAGCCGAGACTTGAATAATGGAGAAGTGGGTTGAAAAGTTGTAGAGAGAAAGTACGAGTGAATTAGTGTTAGTTGGAGAAAAAATATTGAAGTTTTTAGATGAGAATATATTTGGATATTTGAACTTGAAATAGTTTAAATATTTATTTTAAAAGATTTTTTTTCTTAAGTACTGAATTATTTTTAGGATGAGAATCTTGCTATATTTATAAGCATGAATTTGGACTACAGAAGGTATTGGTTTGCCGTTTTAAATCTCTCAACTTACCCTTTAAACTTTATAACTTCAGTCCTACATATTTGAACTCTGAACATAGAAATCTTTGAATATAAAATTTAAATGATTTTTTAACTATTAATGTTATAACTTTATCAATCATTTAAAAAGTAGCTGGTAAAATAAAAATATCATTATGATTATGATTAACTCAATATAAAAGTATAAATATCACAAAAAATAATGCAATTATTTTATAATAAGTTTATATTTAAGATAAAAAGAAGAAAACCTTAAAATTATGATCGAATAAAATTACAAAACATAATTAGTTTCTAATGGCTAATCACTCTAGAAAAAAGTGCAATAATGATACATTTATATTCATTTTAAGATTTACAAAGTTTGAAGATGTTACTTATTGTCATATTATACAAGTAGAGCCTTTTGTAATAGGGTAAAAAGAAATTTAAAAGGATGGTTGATATATTTTTGTTGAATTATCTTCCAAACAGAGAATTTTCACCCATGTTCATAGTTACCCAAACAATCGTGGCCTAAAACTGACATTTCTCATAATTATCAACCTAGTTATTTGCATACTTGTATGATTCACTTGTTCAGTTCTTTACATTAACTATCAGATGTTTCAAGACTTTGATCTTTTACATAAGTTATTCCTACTTAGATATTGTTGGGAAATAATTCCTCAAATAATATATTTCAACATGTTCGATGGAAACAACCAATATAAAAAAATGCAAACAAAACCAAGTGGAAAATGAATACTCTGCTTTTAATCAATGAGGTTATAAAAAACTCTCAAACACAAAGTTTTCCATCACTCTTTGTTACAAAAATTCCAAAGTTTATAAAGATAACATGATTCACAAAATGCTCTAATCGGTGTTTATCTTTCCCCTCACTTCATTATAAGAGACCAGTTTATGTTCTTTGTATATATAGAGTAAAAATATCTATAAATTGAATCGATATTATGTTGCTCGTCAATCATCATCACTACACTGCCTTTGTACTGCTTATTTTATTTATAGTCTTGTCATGCAAAGCCATAATTTCACTTCGAATCGGACAGTGAAGATAAAACCTTAATAATTCAGACACTCCAGATTAAATCACTTTAATTAGCGGAAATAATAAAATCCTAATATAATATACATTTCAGTTTAAATAATTTTAATCAACGACTATAATGAAGTCTTAAGATAATATGAGCTTCAGTTTAAATCGCTTAGTAAACAGTTGAGATTAGAATCATACTTAGAAACTCATACGAAGAAGCCTAGTTCCAACCATGAATAAAACACAATAGTATGAAGCTTCAACCCATGTAGTTTGGGCAAACTGCTTCAGCCTATCTCTATGGACACATGTTACGGCACATGTCTATGACAATATGCTTCGGTCCAGTTTACAACAACACCCTTTGGATCAGTAACCATAAGGTTTGGTAGTTTGTCTCAGCCCTTAGATTTGAACAAATATCTCGGTATATAATTCACTTCTCAAGCTCCATCTTGAGAGATTCAACAGTTCTTGGCTATACATATATTTGGCAGATTTATCTTCAACCCATATAGTGCTATGATAGTATATATATTGACGAGTTACTTCTAGCATCACCCAAAAATTCTATATATTATATTTTAGTAACTCCAACATTCATTACATCCCAATGTTCTATTTTTTATATACTAACTCACCTGCATCCCATAGTTGCACAACTCTCATGTAGTTTGTGAGCTTTAAAAATGCCAGTACTTTGGTTAAAGCATCCAAAGGGTTTTCTTCGCTAGCAATCTTAGTCACTTTCACTTTCTCTCTTTCCAATATATCTCGAATGAAGTGCATCTTGGTATTTGCATGTTTATTTTGCTCATAGAACTTTGAATTCCCTATTAAATAAAAGGGAATAGTGTTATCACATAATATAACAACATATTGCTCCACACAGGTGAGTTCATTTAACTATCTCTGAAGCCATATAGTTTTCTTCAGAGATTCTGTAGATGATAACGAAACTAAATTTTGTATACAGACTTCCAGCTGAGCACTTCTCCAATTGGAGTTAACAGATAACCCAAAGTAGACTTCCTTGTATCAATGTAGTATGTATAATCAGAGTTCACATACCTATTTAGCACTATATCCGTCGTATACTTCTAACTGTAGCACAACCCTATAACAATCAAACCCTTCAAGTATCTTATGAGCCAATTGAGTGCATGCAAATATGACTTTCCCGAATTAGACATTAATCTGCTAAAAACTAACGGTGTATGCAAGATTATGTCTTGTGAAAATCATAACATACATAATGCTACCAATTACATTGGCATAAAGTATCTCCATCATTTCAATCTTTTTCATATCTCTTCTAGCTATAAGGATATTATACACATATAATATCAATATGACTTGTCTCTCCATATGTATGTTTCTTCATTCCAATAAATACATTTATCATATAAACTTCAGTTGCAATTGATAGATGTCATCAAATTATCAAATCTTGTACTACCTTAGAGATTGTTTCACCCCATAGAGAGGTTTCTTCACAAAACCACATATTCTTCATTTCTTTATTTTCTCGGTCGTACTTGGTTTAGTATCTACTGTACATATTTTCTCGATCGTACTTAATTTGGTCTATATTTTTTTTCAATGGCATTGAAAACCACATCCATGTTTATCAAACACTTAAGACGTCCAGGTTCAAAGCACCGCAACCTATACACATTTATCATCTTAGAGGGACATAAAGTACTTGGCACCCCTTATAGTAGGTTTATGTGTAGTATCCCAAAGGTCTGTATGAACGTAATCTAGCACTCCATTGGTTATATGGTTGATGAGTATAAGCTTTACTCTATTTCTCTTACTCAATTAATAACTTTCACAAATGCTCAACTTTTGTACTGTGTTACCATCTATCAGCCTTTGTTTGCTAGGTTTAATAAGTATTTTTTTACTCAGATGACCTAGTCAACTATGTTACAACCCGGGAGAGTCCTTATCCATGATAGAAACTCCCTATACTACTAAATAGTATTCAAAAATTATAAATCTGCTAGTTTTATAGACTTTCATCACAACAGGTGATCCTTGCGAAATTCTTAATTTTAGTCTCCACCTTTATATGTAAACCCTTATTCATCTAAATTCTCAATATACAAAAGGGTTCCTTGCACTTTGGGCACTTAAATCATATTATTGATAAATTTTCTCAAATAATTTAGACAATTTAAGTCGTTTTGTATTCATCTCTTTGACATCATAGGATTTGACATTTTCAAGGATAACCCTTAGACCATAAAAAATTTACAAGTCGTCAAACCAATTCTTATTGAATGTCATATGGAATAACACAACTAAATCCAATACCCATTTATTTTGGCATTTAAAAGAATAAAAAGTCATTAACCCATCAACATAATCACCGTCATCAAATATTATTGTAGCATTTTTTGCTTTAGTCTTCTGATAATTGTTACATTTTCCTAATTCTTTGGGAAAATTTTACTTATATGTATTTTCTTCTTGCATACCCAACACATTAATTTTGAACCAATTGCAAGCCCTTTGGACTTACCGAGAGTTTCATCTTATCTTATTTGAATCTTTCTTTCCTATCCTGCCTTTCACACTTTGTCTTCACCTTTTGGAGTTAATCTTCATAACGGCCATAAAGACACTCTTCACTTCAGCTATTATAAATGAATTTTTGTTGTAGATCATGGTGTCCACGAAGTAATTCTACACCTTCATCGGAAAGCTTATGAGGATGATTTCTTTATCCTCTTCCTTCACCTTTACACCGACTATGTTCAAGTCAAGTATGATTTTTTTGTAGTTACCAAAGTGCATATAGATATTCTTGCTAATATCCATGAACAATTTGTATAGTTTTTTCTTGAGATACAATTTGTTTGTTATGGATTTCTTCATGTATATCGCCTTCAGTCTTGACCAAACTCCTAGAATAGTAGCTTATTTAGATACCTTATACAACACGTTATCTTTCAAACTCAGTATGAGGGTATCATGAGCTTTAGATAATATCACAACATCAACCTCTCTAGATTTCTCATCGATAACAACATCTAATCGTTTCGCTACTAGGTAAGCTTTAAACATAATTCTTTATAGGTTAAATTCAACAGATCTTTCAAATTTATCTATATTAAGCTTTATAAAAATCATCTTTTGTGGCTTTTCAAATTTAATATGACGTCCTACTCTTTAACCTTCAGATCACCAATTTACACCTTTTTTTCCTTTTCCGCAGATGCCCACCACACCACTTAATAGGAAATAGTTCTCAAAAGAAGAGCTTTTAACCTGTTTGATATAAACAACAAATAAAAGAAAAGAAAATATAAAGAAACCCAAGTGCACGAGACAATATTTTAATATGGTTTAAATTGTAGAAATAATTATACATCAACGGGAAACAAATACTTTATATTTATTATCACGGAGGTTACCAAAAGATTAATCAAACATAAAATATTTAATCAATATTTGTTACAAAACTCTTATAGTTTACAAACATAATGTAATTCATTGAATGCTCTGTTGAGTGTTTATCTGTCACGATGCTTCACTTATTAAAAAACTAGTCCATTTTCTTCATACTTAGATAATAAACATACCTACAAATCGAATCGATACTCTATCGCTCGTTAATCATCACACTATTATCCTAACTTTGTACTGATACTTTTATTTATAGTCTTTTCATACAAATCCATATATTCACTTCACATTAGACACTTCTAGATAAAATCCTAATACTTCAGACATTACAGATTAAATCACTTTAATCAATGACAATAATAAATCTCTAATACAATAGACGTTTCAGACTGAATCTTTTTAATCAACGACTCTAATAAATGCTTACTACATTAGATACTTCAGATTGAATCTCGTAATCAACCAGATGCAATTGTAATCATACTTAAAACCCCATTTGAAGAAGCTTAGTTCCAACCAGTATTTCTTTGGCAAACTACCTAGACACAGCTCTACATCCATGTGCTACTGCCCATGTCTATGATCACATGTTTCGGCCTAGTCTAGGGCAACACTATTCTGCTCAATAGAAACACGTCTTTGGTAACTTGTCTCAACCTTTAGATCCATTAGACGTCTTTGCATTTAGGTCACGATTCAAACTTCATCATTAGAGATTCATCAGTTCATGCATATATATATATATATATGTCTTTGACTAATTCATCTTCAACACATGTAATCTTACGACATTATTGATGAGTCCAAACTCCACATGCTCCCCGGACAAGGACAGATCGGTCCAAGCCCTCCGGACCGGACATAACCCTTCGAACGCTCTGACCATAGGACTGTTCGAACTATGACAAAAGATGACAAAAGTACTAAAAAACCTAAACACTACTTGACTAAGCTACTTGCTCTCCTACTTAGAGCTCATGGGTCTTTGAACATGACCCAGGTCCATTAAACATGACCTGAAAGCCCATAAGGGCCCAAACATCAGGGTATAAATACCCAACCACCTGCATTAAGTGTGGGTAATGAGAATTAACTAATACCAGGCTGCTTAATTATCTCTCTACTCTCTACTCTCTACTCTCTACTCTAAACACATAACACCCACACACTACTATAAAACACCAAACAAATTACTAGCATACCCTCAGGCAATTATTATCCACACCAAATTGGCGACCACAGTGGGAGGAGAAGGTGCCTGAATCAAGCATTCAAAACCAGCAAAGAAAGTCTGTCCGAATGAATCCGGACAATCCTGAAGTACCACCAGCTCTGCTCGAAGTGGTGGGAGAGAACGATGAGTACACTGTCGAAGAGCGTGATAGGCTAAAGGGTGAAATAGAAGCTCTGAGGGCAGAAAAAGGCTAAGATGGGCGTGAAAGAAAAGTCCAAAGCATCAGTTGCTCATCACACCGATAACCCCAGAGAGCATGAGTCTTCAAAGACTCATGTGAGCACCAAAAAGACTCATGCCAGTTCTAAAAAGTCTCACCGGTCCAAGCCAGTGGAGAGTTCTGACTCAAGCTCGGAATCTTCTGATAGCTCTTCGGACGATGAAGGAGTTGAAAAATCTTTATCCTCAAGCAGCGATGAGGGTCAAACTAGAAAGAAACAAAAGCAGATCAAAAATTATTCAAGAAAAATGGATAGACATGGAAGGATGAAGAAGAATATTGGTAAAGGGTCATCACACAGCCGGAGGCATGTGGACCGGATGCTGATGGATCCCTTCGCTTTCCACGATGAACCAGGTATCTTTGCAACTCTCAATGAGGATACTGTGTTCAGTCGTGGAAGGAATTGGAGGCAGTCTCCGTTGTCTTCTAAAATTTTGTCCGGAAACCTCCCCAAGAGGTTTGATAGCACCAAAATAGAGAAGTACGATGGCAGTACTGATCTGGACAACCATCTGGAGCAATTTAAGAACTTCATGATGAACTTTGACGACGATGATAAACTACTCTGTAGGGCATTCTCCCAATCATTCACGGGAAGTGCTCTAAAATGGTACAACAACCTGCCTCAGGGTAGTATTAAAGATTTCGATACTTTTTGGGTAGCCTTTCGAAGGCAGTTTGTAGAGAGTAAAGAGCTAAAGGGCAATGGAGACAACATAATCCCTTGTGCCCAGGAACCAAATGAGTCCTTGAAAGAATATATAAGCCGTTTTGTGAACACCAAGAATGGGTTGGCTGATTGCTTCGAACAGGTAGCAATAGCATCCCTGAGACAGGGTTTGAACCCATGCAATCTAGCTGATTCAGTGACCAGAAAGAAGGCCATGACATGGGGAGGGTTGCTGAATCAGGTTGGCAAACAAATGAATGTTGATGAAACGAAGAAAATCAGGGTGCACAGGCAGGTGGGGTCTACCCCAGTGGCACCAAATCCCAATCAGAAAGCAAGAGAGACCGGACAGGGGCATGGTAGGGCAAAAGCTCAGTCTCAGCCAGCTGCTCCTGCTCAAAGTCAGCAATCCAGAAACAAGAGAGGGCCATGGGTCCAACCAGAGTGGTCGCAGAATTAAAAGAAAGTGTGGCCACTATTTTTGACAAAACAAAGGAAGAGGTGCATTACCGGAGACCGGCAACACTGCAGTCTCCCAGAGAGCATCGCAATAACTCTTTTTGCCAATATCACAATGATATTGGTCATACCACTGATGACTGCATTGCATTGAAACAAGAAGTTTAAAACTTGATTGAGAGGAGAAAGCTGGGGGCTTACGTCAAAAGAAGAGGAGGCAACAGGCCTGACAACACTCACCGGGTTGGTCCAAGTAATGCTGCTCCGGAGGGAGCCATGGTTATAATTGAAAGATTTGATGTAGAATCTGAGTACTTGGATCCTGATCCAACTCGAAACAGAGTGGGTGCAATTGAGGAATGTTCTAGGTCGGTCTCCGGGCTCATTAAGTTTTTCGAGTCACTTACAATTTTCGGAGGGGACACTATGACAGCTGCCACTGCTTCTTCGAGGAAGAGGCATGTTCATACTTTAGCCTCAGCAGATGTGATCATAGAGTTCGAAGAATAAGTTTTATTGGGCAAGGGCCCTTTCAAGAAAATGGTCAGAATACTCTTTATTGTGGTGGATTGTCCCACTTGCTATAATGCTATTCTAGGGAGGTCTTGGCTCTCTAGGATGCATGCAGTGGCTTCAACAGTCCACCAGTGCTTGAAATATGTTGTTCAGGGTGGAGTCGTCCGGAGCAGTCAAAAGATTGCAAGAGAATGTTATGCCACTGCCCTGGCTCCTCGAACACTGAGGGCAGTCCGTATTAATGAACAATAGCAGTTTGAGGGCCTTTCTGGGGGTGAGGGTGAGATTGATGACCCCAGAGAGACCCCTGGAGTATTGATACCGGTTGAAGAGGTAGAAACGCACTGTTTGGAAGATGGGAAAAGTGTCAAGATAGGGTCTAAGATGCCACTTGTTTTGAAAGATGAAATGTTAAAGTTTTTGAAGAACCATCAGCACATTTTTGCTTGGTGCAATGCTGATGTTACTAGGGTTCCATCAGAAGTAATATCACATCACCTATCTGTCCGGAGAGACGTAGCACCAGTGGTTCAAAAAAGAAGAGATTTTTCCAAAGAGAAGGCTGATGTCATTGTGCAAGAGGTTGACAGGCTCACAAAGATGGGGCACATCAAGGAGTCTCAATACCCTTTGTGGACTGCCAATCCGGTCTTGGTGAAAAAAAAAGAATGGCAAGTGGCGCATGTGCATTGACTTCACAGATCTCAATAGAGCTTGCCCAAAAGATTTGTATCCAGTCCCCCGGATTGACCAGTTGGTAGACTCCACCTCTGGGAACAAGCTGCTTTCCTTTATGGATACTTTCTCCGGATACAATCAAATTCAAGTAGATCCAAAGGATCAAGAGCATACCACGTTTGTCACTGACAGAGGTCTTCATTGCTATAAGGTGATGCCATTTGGTTTGAAAAATGTTGGGGCTACTTATCAGAGATTAGTAAACAAGGAATTTGCTGATCATATTGGAAGAAATATGGAAGTGTACATTGATGATATGATGGTGAAGAGTGTGGATGAGAAATTACACTTGTCCGATCTCCAGGAAACTTTTGCCAACTTGGTAAAAGTAAATTTGAAATTAAATCCAGAGAAGTGTGTGTTCGGAGTGCAGTCCGGGAAGTTTCTAGGCTATATTATAAGTGAGCATGGAATACAACCCGACCCGGACCAGCTCAATGCTCTTTTCCAAATGGAGCCTCCTCGTAACATTAAAGAAGTACAGCGGTTAACGGGGAGATTAGCTGCCTTAAACAGATTTATCTCAGGGTCTTCGGACAGGTGTGCTCCTTTCTTTCAAACCTTGAAGGGTGCAAAGGGATTCGATTGGACCCCACAATGTGATGAGGCTTTCAATGAGATCAAGAAGCACCTGTCCTCCCCCAAAACTTTGTTTAAGCTAATTGATGGGGAGACACTCTTCGTATATTTGGCAGTTTCAAGTTATGCCATCAGTGATGTGTTGGTAAGAGAGGTCGATGGTCATCCCCATCCAGTGTACTACATCAGCAAAAGCTTGATAGATGCAGAAAGGCGTTACTTGAAACTTGAAAAATTGGCATTAGCCCTGGTGATAGCGGCCAGGAAGATGAGACCTTATTTCCAGGCTCATCCTATCATCGCTTGGACCTCTTTTCCCCTGAAGAATGTCCTCCAAAAAGCAGACATTTCGAGTAGGATGACTAAGTGGTCAGTAGAGTTGGGGGACTTCGACATAGACTTTGCTCCCCGAACAGCAGTCAAGGCCCAAGCTGTGGCTGATTTTCTGGTTGAATTTCACTCCGACAGGGATTCAGAGCAAACTACTGACATAAAAGATAAAAAGGTATGGGTCGTCCGAACAGATGGTGAATCTAGCACTATGGGATGTGGTGCAGGAGTATGTTTAACTTTCCCATATGGAGACAAAATGTACCAGGCTATTTGTTTTGCTTTCAGGGCATCTAATAATGAGTCCGAATACGAGGCAGCTATAGCTGGGTTAAAGTTAGCCTACATTTATGGGGCTAAGAGGGTCAAGTTGCTAAGTGACTCCCAACTACTTATCCACCATGCCCAAGGCCAATCTGAGGCTAAGAAGGAGCAGCTTGTAAAGTATTTACTCCTCCTCAAAAATGAAGCACTTAAGTTTAAGGGTGTTGTCTATGAGCACATTCCCCGGACTGAAAATGAACTAGCAAACTCATTGGCAACCATAGCATATACGGAGTCATATCCATGGATCCATGTGCTCGAAAGCCCCTCCATTCAACTTAGTAAGGGTAAAGAAGAGGAAATTTTTGAAGTACAAGTGAAACAACCTCAAGACTGGAGGTTTCCTCTCCTGCAATATCTCTCCGATGGTGTCGTGCCTCCGGATAAGTCACTAGCCAGAACATTGAAACACAAGGCTCGTGGTTTCGTCATATTGAGAGAAGTGTTGTACAAAAATTCTTATAGTAAACCTCTCTTGCGCTGTTTGGGGGATGAAGAGTCACAAGTGGTCCTCTCTGAATTGCATGATGGTGAGGGATCAGCCCATTGTGGGTTTAGAGCTTTAACAAGAAGAGTTTTACTCTCCGGTTACTATTGGCCATCAATCATGAAAGATGCTAAGGAATTGGTAAGAAGGTGTGACCCATGCCAGAGGTACAGCAATGAAATTCATGTACCATCCATTCCTTTAGAGTCAATTTCTGAGCCTATTCCTTTTGCACGATGGGGATTGGATTTAGTAGGACCTCTTCCTGTGGCGTATGGAGGACGTAAAACTATAATTGTGGCCATAGACTACTTCTCGAAGTGGATAGAAGCAGCCCCTCTAGCAGGGACAACATCAAAAGCTGTTATAAAATTCATTTTATCCAGCATCTGTTGCAGATTTGGTGTTCCAAAAGATAACGACAGACAATGGGCCACAGTTCGAAAATAGGGAAATAGAGAGCTTCTGTGCCTCAAGGGGTATACAACATTGTTTCTCTTCACCTTTCCACCCACAAGCAAATGGGCAAGTTGAAGTGGCTAATAGAACTATGCTGTCCGGTTTAAAGAAGAATTTGGAAGGGGCTGCTGGGAAGTGGCCTAGTTATCTACAAGAGGTCTTGTGGGCCTACCGGACAACACCTGGGGCTGCAACACAAGAGTCACCCTTTGCCTTGGTCTATGGGATGGATGCAATAGCTCCCATAGAAGCAACTCTCCCCTCCTTTCGTGTTCACAACTTCTCCGAACATGCTAACGAGGTGGCAATCAGAGGTCAACTTGATTTGATTGAAGAAAGACGAGTTAAAGCTTACCTTAGAGTTGCACACTATCAGGGCTTGATGAGAAGTAGGTTTGCTTCCAAAGTTAAAAGAAGAGATTTCCAACCAGGGGACAAAGTATTGAGGAAAGTCTTCTTACACACTAAAGAAAAGCTGTTCGGAAAGCTGGCCCCGACTTGGGAGGGTCCGTATATGGTTGTTGAAAGAATTAAACCTGGAACATATTGGTTGGAAGACAAAGATGGAAGAGTTTTGACTCATCCTTAGAATATTGAGCATCTCCGAATGTACTTGGAGTAGCATTTGTGTATATTTTTACTTGTTTAAACATCCATGTAAATATTTGGGGGCATACTCTTTCCTCCCTGGTGGCACGGGGAGGTTTTAATGAGGTGTCCGGGATTTTGAATAAAATTTGATGCCTTCTTAAAAATTTTCTAAGTGTTTTAAAGTTTTGTCCCTTGTCATACTATCCGGATTGAAATAACTAAGGGCTATTTAAACTCTAGCCGGAGAACTTAAACACTCTCACTATGAAACAACTAAAGGCTACTTAAACTCTAGCTATCAAAATTAGAACAAACAATGAAAGAAGATGATAGTTGTACAGAACAAAAACATTCATTGAAATAACTTAAAGTGCCTTGGCCTTCCAAGGACTTTTGAGTGGTCAGAGTAGGACAAAAAACCTATCCGGTCAGATATCGGACACAATTACAAAAAAGAATGCCTTGGCCTTCCAAGGACTTTAGTCTGGATAGAAAATAAACAAAGTAAATCATAAGTTAAGGTTGAGCCTTTGAAGATGGCTCACCTTCATCCACATTCTTTCCCTTAGGATAATTTTTCTCTTCATCTGGGCTCTCCCCGGTATGTTCTTCATCATCGGATGTAGAAGCACTAGAGTAACCTTTTAAATATCCATCAGCCATTGTATGGTACGGGAGGTCATCAGACTCAACATGAAGCCATAAGTCCCCTAGGTTCCTCTTCGGAAACTTTTCATAGAAGAGTAGAACCATGTCAGACCTCACCTTGGCAAGCAGTTGCTCTTCGCTTTTGATCATCTGATTGGCATAAGCATCAATCTTAGCCTGGATCTTAGCCTCTTGCCCCCTTAACAAAGTGGTTTTCTCCTCGGCAGCCTTGGACACTGCATTCTCTAGAGCAATCTTGTCAGTGGTTAAGTTGGTGATGATTTTGTCTTTTGCCTTGGTTTCTTCCTTTGAGGTATCAAGGTCTTTCTCCAGACCGGACAGTTTCTCTCGGAGGTCTTTAATGGTTTCCTCTAAGGTGGCGACTTTTGTAGTGCTTGTCTTTTGGCTTCTCTTCAGCTCCTCGGTTTCTTCTTTTAACAAGGCAGCATTGGAGGTGGCAAAGTCATCTCTAGGGAGATTGAGGAAGTATTCACCAAGCTCACCAAGGTCGGTGATGTCTACTCCATCAATTTTGATATCTCCCCCCTCAACCTCATCGGTGTGAAAGTCCCTCGGGAGTTGGGTCAGAAGGATCAGCTTGGAAAGAAGGCTCCGGAGCCCGGAGAGAAAGCTCGTCTCCCTTAGAAGTCTTTTTCTTCTTGGCCTCCCGGTCTGCGCCTTCGCTCCCCTGTTTGCGATTTCTCTTGGAAGCCCTTGGAGGTTTTGGGAGATTCGCTTCCTGCCTTTCAGTCTCTTGCTCCACCACTTGCAAGAGAGCAGCATCAATTTGGCTCTGGGTTGGCCCCTCCGGGACTGTTGGAGCATCCTTCTCAGCATCAACTGGGTTAGCATCACTCACCACCTTCTTGCCCTTTTTCTTCTTGCCTTTCATCTTGCTCAGAGATTTGGCCCGGCCTGGCAGGAAGAGTGTCCCATCTAGCTCGTGGGTCTTCTTAAGTACAACATCGGAGGCTGAGTGGTGAGCTCCTCCCAAGTCAAGTCTCTCCGACCTGTGGTGTTCCACAAGTGAGACCTTGCCAAGTTGCCACTGGTGAAAGCGACGTGGAATCGGTTCCCCCAGTTCTTAGCGGCCCAAGCGTTGATCTTGGAGCAAGTAGCCTGCTCGGCTTTCAAGTAGTCACTAAACTCTTTGGGTAGTTCTGCTAAGACAAAAGCAAGACAAATTAGTACAAATTAAGTCTAAAAAGAGAAGAGAGACAAAAAACTTACGGTCACTCCTCCATCTACTTCTGAGGAGGCTTGGGTTCTCTCCGGATTTTATCTTCCTGCCGTTCTCCCAAAAACCACTGACAAATAGGAACTGAGTCCTCCAGTTCCTCTCCGCCTCCAACAGATCGTCCACAACCTTGAAATCATCCCCCATATTGAAATGGTAAAATGGGATGTGGTGGTTTCTGCAAAGGCTGGCCACTGCAGCAAATTCCTCCATTGGCAGAGGGATCCCAGACAACCTTGATGCCATGATGCATGACATAAGGGCATACCAAGCGTTGGGGCTCAGCTGGCTCGGACAGAGTTTGATCAGATGGAGGTATCTGACAATCTCTGGGTCTAGTGGGAACCTGAGCCCCCGGTTGAACAGCTCCGTGAACATGACCACTTCACTCAGCTTGCAGTACATGGGGTCTCCGGGTGTACAGGAATCCCGATCTTTACATTTTATGGAATGCCCCACTTCGTACGCATCCTGCCCAGCTCAACAGTGTGGATGAATGCGTAGTTGATTCTTTGTAAGGAAAGGAGGTAATTAACGCTGACCTTGTGAAAACAAGGCCCTACTTTTCCTTATAGGCTCTCCGACAGATCCGGATTCCTCAAGTACAGCTTCTCCTTACCCTTGTCCTTCTTGGCAATTATCTCTTTACTGGTCTCACCGGAGGGCTCAGACTCAAATGGGGCCTCTTCAACAGAGTCCTCCATCACTTCCTCCATGATTGTTGAAGGGATTTCAGCAGCTGTAGTGGGGGGGGGGGGGGGGAGGGTTCAAACTTGACTCAGCCTTGTCTCCGGACTGATGGGCCTCAGTGCCCCTTTGATTTCTGCTCTCCGGCAGAGTGTCTGGAACAGAAGTTTCCTGTTGAAGATTTGGATTGGAGCCCTCCGGTCCAGACAGCCTGTCCTTGGGGGCTCTAATAGGCACCTCTGATCCGGTGCTGCAATCCTTTGCCCCCGACCTCGAGGGAGTGTTTCTAGTCCCCTGGCCTTTAACCAACCGGCCTTTCCTCCTGTCAACCAGCTTCTCAGGAGAGTGCTCCGTATCCGATCCCATTGCAATAAAGGGGGAGGGTTTTTTGAGGCTAGTGGCTGTAACTCCTGGCTCAACAGCAGGCTCCGATTCCTGAACTGAGGAACCAGAGATTATGGGGGAGAGGTTGGTTTGAAATCGTTTTCTAGGCTTAGTACCTTTAGAAGAAGACGAGCCTCGATCTGATTCGGTAGCAGAGGCGATTAGTCTATCGACAGGCGAGGTGGGTAACCCTGCTGCGATCCGTCTCTTTCGACTTTTTTAGCCTTCTCTAACTCAGAAAGGTTGAGCCACCCGCCTTTGACAAGAGCGTTCCTCGTTGTAAACATAAACTATCAAACAAAGTTTTTTACTTTAGAGATAGAAGGCTTTGAGAGATTTTGCAGAGTGAATTTGAAGGAGATGGTAAAACATTAGAAAGTAAGTTTGTATTTATAGTAAATCTGAAAAAGGAAGTTGATTCCTAGGAGAATTCGAAAAGTTTGGCAATGATTAAAAGACGGCGCTGATGTCACCACCTTTAATTAAAGAGGTTGCTTTTCGAAGAAGGTGGTTTCGAAATTCAAGGTGAGAAAACGGCTGAAACAACCAATCAGAAAGTGACATGTGTCCCACGAACTCTGGCAAAAACTGTTTTGAATTCGTGAAGCTTTATCTGTCCGGATAAACTCATAGCCCAAATTGATAGACCTGTTCGGATAAAAATTACCCCTGATGTCGGACTGTTTTTCAGGTCTTTGACAAGAGTATTTGCACAAACACCTAAAAAAGGGGCTCCTGATGAGTTCGAACTCCGCATGCTCCCCGGACAAGGACAGATCGGTCCAAGCCCTCCAGACCGGACATACCCCTTCGAACGCTCTGACCATAGGACTGTTTGAACTATGACAAAAAATGACAAAAGTACTAAAAAACCTAAACACTACTTGACTAAGCTACTTGCTCTCCTACTTAGAGCTCATGGGTATTTGAACATGACCCGGGTCTATTAAACATGACCTGAAAGCCCATAAGGGCCCAAACATCAGGGTATAAATACCCAACCACCTGCATTAAGTGTGGGTAATGAGAATTAACTACTACCAGGCTGCTTAATTATCTCTCTACTCTATACTCTCTACTCTCTACTCTAAACACATAACACCCACACACTACTATAAAACACCAACCAAATTACTAGCCTACCCTCAGACAATTATTATCCACACCAATTATATCTGTTGACAAGTTATTTCTAACATACACCTAACAAATCTATGTAACATATGTCATCTTAGTACTCTATCTTCGAAAAAATGTCCTGTGTATTTGTAACTTTAATATACTATCCCTGAACAATATCATTTGTAACAAACTATTCAAGTTATTTTTTTTAAATAAACTTAAATTAATTAAAATAAACAAGAATTTTGAGAAATAAATAAATTAAAATAAATTAAAAAGAACAAGAAAGTAAAAAAAATCACCTTTAGTCTATTATAAGTAAGAGCAATAAATCCATATGGAGTGTCTGGATTCACATTGAAATTATTAAAAACAATAATTTCTGGGATCGGGCTCTTGGTCCTCTTGGATCCAGAGGTATATTTTACGTATTCGTCTTATTGCTAGCAAGTTATACATGGTGACTATTGGCAATGGGGCTCGCATACCTCTTTCTGGTTCCACCCATACTTCCATAGGTGATCATTATGGTGCCAATATCATCAATGATTCTAGGCTCGACAAGAACCTCTTGGTGTGTGATATCATCCTCGATGGTCAACTATATTAGGCCGTCCTATATCAGATCGGCTAGAGTTAGTAATTGTTCCAATATTCAGGAGATTCAAAATCTCATTCTCCATCTTCCACGTCCTAACATCAACTCCATGAATTTTCCCTTATGGACTGCGAAGGCTGAAAACTCTACTTCACTATCAAGGACACATACATGGCCATTTACTTCCCTACCCTGCTGTGGGGTGGGCCGAGTTAGTGTGGAATAAATTTAATATCCCTCGTCACTCATTTATTTTGTGGCTGGCCATTATTGGCAAGCTATCCACTCGTAACAAGATTCAATATTGGGGTTACAACACCCCTCCCGAATGTGTTCTGCGCAATTCTGACTCAGAAACTATCTTTCATATTTTCTTTGATTGTAGTTTCACTCAGAGTCTGTGGATCCATTCTAGTTCAGTTTTTTGCTTCACTCTTACTGTCAATAATATGATATTCTTGGATTTGTGAGGCGTCAAACTGGACTCAATCTCGAGACAACCATGTTTGGCGTACTTGCTTTGGCGCAGTTACTTACCATTTTTGGCGGAAGAGAAATTCCAGAGTTTATGGTTCCCTTCCTGTCATTGCATTCCGGGTGTCTATTCATATCTTCTCTTATCTTTGTTTTAGGCTCCACGACACCAAGATTCACTGACATTTGTAGATTTCCATTTTTCTCACTTATTTTTGTATTGGAAGTCCATTTTCTTGAGTGTTGCTCGTTTTTTCTATCCACGGCTGCTGGCTTCTTTGAATATGCTGATCTTGTATTTTATTGCTTTTACCCGATTAGTTTGTGTTACGTTTGTCTTGACTCTTTTTTTTCATTGTCATTTGACGTTTTTTGTATTCACTGTCGATTTTTCACTTTTATATCGATAGTTTCTCTTCGGGTATGCCCTAAGTTTATGTATAAACCTTTTGAGTTTAATTTAATGTATTTTTCTATATAAAAAAATAAAATTAAAAGGTACAAAATATATCCACGCTTCTCAACAAACTTCAATAAAAAAATTTAAAAAAAATTACACCATCGAATGATAAAATTTAAAATGGATAACATATAAATCGTCATGTGCAGCTCTATAAATTTCAAACGAGATTATAAAAAGAAAAAAAGACTTGTTCCCCAAAGAACCAATAAATCAATTTTTATTGAAAACGATGGAAGTTTGATTTGGTCCAAACTTGCCATGAATTTTTATTAAATAAATAAATGGATTAAAAATAAGCAGAATCGAGTTATTGGCGGCTATCGAGCCCAACGAAATAAGCCCATCCCGGAGAAAAGACCAACAACCCCACGATTCCAAACTAAAAGACTACGCTGACGCGAACACAACGGAGTTTTCTTGTAAATTCGGCAACAAACGAAATAAAATATCCAAATCCAAACCCAAGAGTTTCTTTCGTGTTGGAGTCTACAAAGAAACCCTAGTAAGTTTCCTATCTATATAAAAAAAAAATACTCGATCAAAAGTTATTAAATCCCTTTGAACTCGTTAAATTCTTCTCTTACATTTGTTGATTTGAAGTGGGTCTGATCGATTATCAATCAAAATCACCTTATTTCGCTGTTTCGTGTAGGGTATGTGATTTTGTTGCTTCGAGTTTGAATTTTGCTTGTTGTATCGTGAGCGATTGGTCTTTTTTCTACTGGGTTTTAGTCAATTTTTTGTTTTGCTATTCGAGTTTGTAAGGGACTAATGATCAATGATGTTTCGTTGTTTTGGATTTGCAGAGAGTAATCGAAACGCTATGGCTACTAAGAGTTCTTTCAAGTTCGAGCATCCCCTAGGTTTGTTTCTATTTTTTAAGAACTTTCTAAAAAAAAATCATATATATATATATATATATATATATATATATATATATATATATGATTACTGATTTTTATTTGTTTGATTATGTGGATCATAAATTAGTAGATACTTTAGATTCTAGAACAATTAGAATCGAAGAACGATTTAGTCTAGTTTGCACTTGTCAAGAACACACTAGTAATTATTATCCATCAGATTTGTGGTAGGGAATTAAGCTTGGATTTGCAATTTAGTTTTTCGTATGCTTTTCAAGATTGTATACGTTGAGTATTAATGAAATTTTTGACATTTTTTAGCTTCTAATTTGTTTATTCGTTTTTCGATTTATTCGGTTATTTTAGAGAGGAGACAGGCTGAGGCTTCTCGGATCAGAGAGAAATATCAGGACAGAATTCCCGTAAGATTTTCGTATTTGTAGGAGTAGAAAGTGGCAAAAGATTAAATTGTTTATTGGTACAACTTCTCTAACTAGTAGTGATATTTTGCAGGTTATTGTAGAGAAGGCTGAGAAGAGTGATGTTGCTGATATCGATAAGAAAAAGTTAGTAAACAATCAACTTATCGATGTTTGTTTTATATCCGGGCTATGTTTAAATCTCGAATTGGTTTTGAAATAGAAACGTTTATCGGGGAATTTTCTCTTACGAAACTCAAATGTCTTTACCTCGAGTGGTTGCCTTAGCTTTGTGGTATTTTGCGTCGATTTCTCACTGTTGAATTGTTTTAGAGTAGTCGGTATAGTTGTAAATGCTCAAATGGTTTATAGAAAATCCGAAAAGTATGTTGAAACTAGGTAATGTTGTCTTAGCTATAGTAAGAAACATACATAGTCGCATTTAAGAAACTAAGTCGAAAAACTACATGAGATCCAGTTAAGTGCTAAAAACCGAGTTTGGCATTGGACAAGTGTTTCTGAAATCCAGAACTGGGTTTAATAATAGTTTATCTCTTTTTACCGACCCTGATTTTTCAATCCGAGTTGATCACTTTTCTTAACGTAGACTGCTTTACTTTGTTCAAAGCCAGTTTCGGACATCAACTTCGTCGATTGTACCCAGTTTTTCTTTCCATATAGAACAAAATCGGTCCTCATGAGTTCTAATTTGCTTTCTTAATGTGTGTATATATATATATATACCTTGATTCTGATTTTTACTGGTAACTATTCTCTATACAGGTACCTTGTTCCGGCTGATCTAACCGTTGGCCAATTTGTTTACGTCGTCCGCAAAAGAATCAAACTCGGTGCTGAAAAGGCTATTTTCATCTTTGTGAAGAACACCTTACCTCCAACGGCTGCATTGATGTCTGCAGTTTACGAAGAACACAAAGACGAAGATGGATTTCTGTACATGACTTACAGTGGAGAGAACACTTTTGGTTCCTCTACTTAAAGGCGGGCGAGAGATAATAATAATAATAATAATAATAGCCTATCTTTATTGTACAAAAACTTGGAATATGTAAATTCTAAGCAATCTCTCTCTCCTAACGTAGGTTTTTTTATCAGTCATGAATTTATGAAACTTAAGTCTGACATATTTCCAATTTTATCTTTTAAAGTATGTTTCGCGAGCTGATAACTCTCGTCTCGTTATTGATTTCTATCGAATATTAATTAGTTTCTTTATATTTGAATTCGAATTTTTTACTATTATTTTAATATATTATAATCAATTTTGTTAATATTTGTTTTTGAAATACTATTTGCTTCTATATATTCCGTTCCATACCATTTGCTTTGTGTATATAGACTACAAATATATTTTCTATATATATATATATATATATATATATATATATATATATAAATTGGATAAAATGAAACCAAATTTATTTAATAAAAATTGTCAACTTAATTATTTATTAAAATCATTAAAGAAGTAATGTAGTTTTTTAATATGAACAGTTATAGATTGTTCATCAAAAAGTATATATAAAATGTTAACACAACAAAAAATATATATTCTATCATTGAATCAATGAGAAGGAAAAGAAAAATAATTTGTTTATATAGTTTATTTTGTATATATTATTATTATTTTCTCTTTCATCGTATAACTCTATCGATATCTTTATGAGATTATTATAAATCCAAGTATTATTTTTTTTTAAAATTTTGTTATTTAAATTAAAACAAATTTGAGAGAAAACATAATTATAATTAAGAGAACATAATTAACAATGTAAAGTTTAAAAAGTGAAAATTTAACTGAAACAAGTAAATAATACATCAAAATGCAAAATACGAATAACAATCATTATGGAGCTATTGTGAAAATGATAACAATCATAGAATTGAAAAATTACCATGTGTATATTGAATTTACTTATTCCGTATTTGTCATTCTTATTCAATTTGATATTTTGAAATTTCGTTTTAAAACCTATTGTATACTGCAACTAGTGTTTAGTTTTTGTTTAATATGAATTCAAAAAATTAAAACTTAATTCAAACAAACACGTTTAAAATTAATTATTTTTTACTTAATAACATCAACAATTTATAACCATTTATACTTTTATTCACAACAAAAAAACAAGAGAAAAAATGAGCTCATCGGTAATTTTTAATGAAGTAATGAGATTAAGAACTTTTTGCACGTTAAATAACGGAGAATATCTATATTTCATCATGAGGTATATCGATGAGTACTAAGGATATATAAACCTATAATATTTTAATATTAAAAAATACTATGAATTCAAAAAAATAACTTTATAGTATACTTAGTCATTGTTAATATTAGAGAAGGATTGTAAAGCTTTTAATGTTAGATAAAGGCAGAACTATTATAACTTTTGGAAACTTATTGATTAAGAAAAAAACACATTTTTAAATTTAACAAAGAATGGACAAAGTTTATGCTATATTAATATTAAATAGTTCAACTTATGTATTAGTTAATATAGTTATATTTTTGTACTATCTAATTTAGTTAGTACATGTGGCGGAACTAATATATTCTCAAATCATAAACGGGAAAATTAAGTTTTTTTATGTTCTACGGTAATCAAATGACATGGCTTGTCAAACATTCATGTTGAGGTAATCAAATTTTGTTTGAGTCATACACACATGAGTGAAAATAGATAACATGTCCGATTTTAAACAAAATAAGAGCATACATTTTGAGATATTGTTAGTTGATAAAAGTATTGTTGGAGAATGATATATAACAAACAAGATCCTACAAAAAAAAATATGGGTAAACAATAGAAAGACAACATATTAGATGTTTGTAACTATAATTTTTAAATTATATTAGTAAATTGGTATTGTTAACTTAAAAAATACATAAAATTTATTATTTTGAGAAATAATAAACTAAAAACAACTAAAATACAATAACCAAGATGACGACTAATAATCAATTGATATTCTTGCTAGCTAAAGACAAATATAAAACATTGGAAATTTCCAACTGTATTTACATGTTAAAAGAATAGTTAAAGAAATGTGTAGTTTTTAAATTTAACCCTCATCTAGGACTAGCTGTGAACCTTTTTAAGTTCTAAACATGAGTTTTATAACAACTAGTTTCACTTTGGTTATTATCTTTTGGATAAGTTGAGAAACCTTGAAGCTATCATATCAGATATTATTTCAAAGACCGTTTAAAAAAATTAGGAGTTCTTAAATTTGGTTATTTGTTAACAACAAATTGATAATTTTAAGTTATAAACTTGGTTGTTCTTAAAATTTAGATATTGATTTAGTTAAAAAATATAGCGTTCTTAAAAATTTAGTTACTTATTTACAACTAGTTCAAAACTAAAGAAGTTATGAACTTGGTTGTTATTAAAAGATCAGTTCAGAAAAACCTCAATTTCTCAATATGCTTGTTATTTTCAAGATTAGTTGAGAGTCTACAAAATTCTCAACTTGGTATAATTTAAAACTTTTTATTTTTTATACTTTTTTTGCATTGTTGTTAAATCATTAAAAATAGAAATTTACCATAAATATTTTATTGATGGAATTAACATAATCGTATTATATAAAACTTACCTACAATTTTATGAAATAACCTTAAAATACAAAAGAAAAACAAAACATCGAAAAAATAACATAAATAACAAACTATAGATCATTCTCATATTCATTAGATATAGTGCATCGTAAACATTAAATTTATGATACTCTTTATTATCTTCAATTTCACCATCCTCATAAATTTTCTCTTCTTGGTCAACTTCATTTTCTATCTCAATTTCTTCGTTGAAAGAGTCATTATGTTCATGATATTTTTCTAACGACTTATTTATTGGAGTTCATAAAGTCAATTCACTCATATTCAAATTTAGTAGTGAATAATACGAAGAGACATTTGAAATTTTATACTATAAACTTAAAAAAAAAAAAATAATCTAAGAACAATATAAGTTATTTGAAGATATATCTCAAGCTGAACTGTAGATAAATTAAAAAATGAATAGTATTTTAAATTTTAAGATAAATTCAAAGATGATCATTCTTTTAGGTTTATGTAACAATTGGAATTTTTTATTTAACTAACTAAATTTTTTATTTGACTTTAATTTACTATTAATAAATAAAAGGAAAATAAAGAGGTTAAACTTGAAAAGTTATCCTTGTAAAAAATATAATGATTAATTTTTTACTAATTATTTTTACTTTATATTTTGAATAAATCTTTGGTGCTATATCATAGGACAAAACTTATCAAAATTCATAATTTATAGTTATTTTGTAAATTAATACGTTTAATATTTGTATGAAATTATGTTAAAGTAGTTTTTTAGAAGTTAACTTGAGAAAAAAACTCAGACTTTGAGAACTTTTCCAAAGTTAAGATCTTGTGTGGTTTCAATCTTTATCTAAAATGGTGTTTATAAAACGATCAAACTGAGACACGTCCAAGGTTCTTAATTACTAGTTAAAAAACAACCGTGATGATTTTTCTTACAAAGTTCTTAATTAATAGTTTGAAATACATGCTAGCTAAAAGGTTTTACAACTAAAAAAAACAAGAAAAGTTAAAAATTGAGAGATATCAAAATAATAATATAAAATGACCTCTTAAACATAATATTAAGAGAAGATGAATGATATACAAAAATATGATTGTCAATTTAGACTCAGGGTTTATTATGATAAAGTTGGATTATGGTATTTTAAAGTTTTATGCGGAAAGTATAATTACGCATCTGCAGTTTTCTTATAATGGTAGGTATATACATCATATATTGGAGATGTACGATAAATTACACATAAAGTTTTTTTTGCAAAAATAAAGGAAAACAACTACGTTGAATGACATCAGACGACATATGAGAGGTCTCAAGTTACCACAAATATTTATTTTGCAAACCTAAGATTAATAAAATTGTTAAAGACATCCCTAAAATTTCTAACTATAAATAACACCTGAAAGACTACAAGGTATAAAATGTGAATGTTGTAGATGGTTGAGCTTACTTTAACAAGTATAACATCTTGTATGCATTTAATCTTATGGATGCAAAAAAATTAGTCAACCACACTTGGATGATGGATCGTCTTAGGTTGCTCATGAAATAAAATGGGTGTGTATTACCTAATGGTATACTGATATATAAGTACCCTGATAGATGGAATAAAAAAAATATTGAGAGGGCTAAGGGAAAATTCCCAGATAAATAGTCAGAGGTGCTTTGGGCATATCGAATGTCCCCAGGACTGTTACAACAAAAACTATTTTTTATTTGTTATACCAAATGGAAATTGTGGTTACAAAAGAGATCATCATTTCTAATAATATAATACAATATAATTTGAAAGAGAGAGACAATATATGAAGATAAATTTATGTCAATTTAATTGAAGAACATCAAAATAAAGCTCAGGTTAGGGGAGAGCATTATAAGATCTTAAAGAATAGAAGATTTTATTCAAATCTAAAACCAAGAGTTTTCAATGAATAAGATGTTGATATGAAGAAAATCTTCCAAGGGTCAAAGGATAAAAATGCAAGAAAACTAGCTCGAAATTGGGATGGATCGTACAAAGTTCTTTATAGAGGACATCATAGAGTGTATGAGCTTGAAGATATGAATGGAAACATACTGAAACACTCTTGGAACATCCAACATTCGAAAATATATAAGAGGAGTCCGTGATGTGATTTTTCACTATGTTTCCCTTTCTGGTGGTGCGAAGGTTTTTTTTAATGAGGCACGTTGTAAGCCAATTCATTAATAATGAGATTTATCTTTGAAATAAAAAGTTGTTATTATATTAAAAAAGAAAAACCCGAAGATAAAGATAGATATTTGAATCAAGAAAATGGATTTTTGAATTTGAAAAAAGAGCTCACATATAAAGTTAGATATTTATATCATAAAGATAGATATTTGGAAAAAAGTCAGATAATAAAGTTACATATTTGAGTTATAAAAATTCGATGAAGCAAGTAAACAAACCATACAAGGGGGGGGGGGGTTTATATATAATATATAAGAGAATATGGTTAATAAACCAGACATAAGATTGAAAACCATAAGGTTACGCAAGTGGTCATACTGAAGCCTGACTTAAAATGTCAAATTAGCAATAATGATCAATAAACCAAGCTTAAGGTTTAAAAAACACAAGTTTACAAAAGTGACCATACTGAACCCTAACTTAAACCAAGCCTAATGTTGAAAAACCACAAGGTTATGTAAGTGACCATAATGAGCCCTGACTTAAAATGTCGCATTAACGAAAATACTTAATACCCAAGCCTAAGGCTACTAAGCCATAAGGTTGGCAAGTGGCCACATTTGGCCTTGACATAATAGTAAAATATATATACCAATCTCGCGACGAGAACAAAAGTACAAATATGCATCCAAATAAAGATAAATAAAGATAGAAATAAACGTCATTCATCATTTTGAGTAAAATACAAAACATGAAAATTCATTCAAACTCATAATATAACTTCAAATAAGTAGTTTTCGAAGATATAAAATTTATTTCAGTATCGAATTTGTCAATATCAACCAGAACGAGGTGCATACTTTATTTTGGTAACGATTTCGTCAACTTGACTAGTACAATGTGAAATGACATTGGCGATTCTTTCATTAATTTGGATAGTAAGAGGTGGAAGTAAGTTGACGATGTCTTCATTAGTATGTTCTATTTTTAAAACCACTTTGCTATTAGTTTTTTTTATCTTTGGTTTCTTTGTCCTCCTATTTATTACAGGATGAACCAGGTCGCTCGTCTTCATGTACTAAATTTTTGAGGTCGCCCAAAAAATGTTAGGATTTTTTCTCCAAATATGTAAGATAACACTTTTTTATTCTTTTCAAGTAAATTTTAGGCATCACTTATAATTTGATCATCTTTTGGTTTAATAATTCTTTCAACATCTTTCTTAACATCTTCCAAAACCTTTTTCTCAGCATCTTTTACAACATTTTTGATATCCTTAATCTTGTTGGTTCAAAATTGTCAAGTTTTCTAGAAATTTTTCAACATCAAATTTCAAAATAGTATTCCCAGAATTCGACGCAAAATTTTTGGTACCAAAAGTTTTATTCATGGTAATTAGGTCATTAACTTGGTTTGTTAGAGAAACATTTTTGAAACCATATCATTATTTTGAGTAGTTTGAGATTTACCTTGAGTAATTAAAGTTGTATTTTGAGAAATCAATTATCAATTATGGATCTTCAAATCATTTGTTTCAGTAAGTAAACTAGCAACAAGGTCTTCAACTACAAGTTTCTCATATTTCAGTTTATCATGAGTTTGTTTCAAAATTGTAAATCCATATTTAAAGGATATAAAATCTTCTTTAATTCCATTAATAAATCCAAATTCAATAGATTTTGGTTTGAAATTTTCCATTACTTCAATATCCGATTGAATAATTTGTCGATAAACAAGTGTCATTGAGTTGTGAAAACTCTGAAAAATAATAGTGAAAAAGATAGACAAAAGTATCCAATAAGATAGATTGAGAAAAGTATGATGATAAAAACGAATCTATGTATGAAGCTGAAGTTCTTTGTGTAAGATTTAGTTTCTACTCATAATGTTGTAATATAACATGTTCGGACAGTATTGAAGTTGGTAAGGCTCAATAATGATGGAACTGGAATTACTATAGGAACAACTGGTATTCTACCATAAAGAGGAGGTGTTAGTTGGATAGTAGAAGGGCCAACAGTAGACACATTGCTTGCATTGATATCTTGTTTGGCAGGATTTGAATAAATTATATTTTTGCTTTTTTATTTATCGGTATGCGAACTGTTCACGGTTTTGTTATGATTGGAAGGATTTGCGAAGGCTGCATTTCTACATTTTTTCTGATCAAAAGCTGAAACAGTAAGTTTGGTAGCGTTTTTAACTTTCTCCTTGGTTGTTTTCTTATCAGAAGAGATGGAAGGCATCGTGAATGAATGTTTTTTGCAGAGGCCATATTTTTACCCTTTATGGTTAAGAATTAGGGCAGCTAAGTCTGGTAGATTTGTTAGCATTTTCCTTGATAGTTTGTTGATTAGAAGAGTTAGAAGGGATTTATGTGTTAGTAGCAAAGACCTTGTAAAAAATAGAAATAGCACGGGTCGGGATTCCGCCAATATTCTTATTTGTTTTTAGCCAAGCTTTTTTCTTAGGGGCTTTTCTTGTGGAATATGGACATTTCAAGAATCGTTAAGATCCTCGTTTGGTGAGAATAATTTGCAACATAATCGTGTTTATTTTTATTGTTATTAGGGTTATTTTAAGATTTGTTGGAAGAATCATTTTAATGAGAAAAATTTGCAACTTTGTCATGTTTTTTTTCTAGTGAACAAATGTTTTGAGAGAGGCATTATCAGCGTCGTCAATATCCTTTATTTGTTTTTGGAATATTTAGTCAAATCACAATTTTTTTGTTACACATCGGTTAAAATATCACACCTTGAATATCATTAGGAGTAACTTATTCTCCGGTTAAGGTAAGGGTAATTTTGCCATCAAAATTCATAATGAGCGCTTGGATAGGCCAAAGACTCGATAAAATAATGTTATAAAGAGTGAATGGTATTCAAGATGCCAAACTGGAAAGGAAGTGACATCTAGTTATGACATAGGGTAATTGAATACCATAGTGGAATAAAGAAGTGTAGAAACATATTTTGTTGTCTTTGATTTTGTGCAGTAATTTACCAATTGTAAGAACATGAGTAGCAATATCGTCAGGAAAACCATACTGATATCTAGAAGTTGGTGCTCACCTTCAATCATGAATAAATAATGTTTGATAATTAACCGAAAAGCTCATCTACAAATTATGTTTCTTCTTGAACATCTACGGGAAGAGTTTTGTTCTTGGTTATTTCTAAAGATGTTTTCTTTTTGGAAACCATTTTTGGGTAGAAGAGAGAAAGTTTATCAATAAAGTAATTGGACTGTTTAGGTCTTTATATGTTGTTTTCAACCAAAACCATGAAGACAAGATTTAGGCTTAGTATGGAATTCATGAGAAGAGAAAGTTATATTTATATTAGAGTTTTTATGGTATAAGTATGAAACAAGAAGTTCTCATGTAAGTTTCAGGATTTTTCCCAACATTTAATTAGCAATTAAGGCATACATTCAAATAAGTAAAGGGAAAATAGATTTAAAAAATACTTGTTACAAAAAATTAAAGATGAAAGTGAAATTGAAGGTTAAAGAGATTTAATGAAGGTACATAACGAAAAAATATAAGTTTTATGAGAAAGAGAAAATTTAGAGAAGAAGAAATTATGAGAAAAGTGGGTTTTCTCATTATAAAAATAGAATATCTGTTCACAAAAGATCGGAACTGTTGGATTAAAGGAATATCTACGGTAAAAAACTGATACATTTTATAAAAAATAAAACGGTTTACTTTTTTAAATGAAACATTTTTTAAACGTGCCAAGAGATGTGGTGGCTAATGTCATAATTACTTATATTTATCGGTGTAAATCAGAAATATGAAAAGTTTTAAGCACACCAATTTTTTTTAATTAAAAGTAATAATTTTCACATTTCTTGATGTTACCCCGTTTAGGTATTTTAGTAGTCCTTTAAGAAATTATTTTAGAAAAAATACTTAAATACTATTGAGGAATGCTGATAAGGCTATATCATTATATATAGTATATATTCCTTATAAATAAGAGGTAAGTATATATTAAAAGTTAACAAAAAAAGATGCATGAGAAGTAACTAGAAGACGAGGCATAACATATATGAGACGAATGTCATAAAAGATATTAGACAAGGGTTATAAAGAAGTACGATCTAAGAGTCGTAAAGAGCAACATGATTCATATGAGGTATGATGAGGTTTATAAATAATAAATAAGACGAAACTGATAAAAATTACGAGACGATGGTCATAAAGAAGATATGAGACAAGAATCATAAAGACATACGAGACGAGGGTCGTAAAGAATATATGAGAAGAAGGTCAAGAAGAAGTATGAGACAATGTTCATAAATAATATATGAGATGAGGGTCATAAAGAGTATAAGATGATACACAGATCATAAGAAGCAGAAGTCGTAAGAAGATACGAGACAAGCATAAAGAAATATTTTTTTTAAACGGTGATAACAGAATTACATGTGCTATTAGTGATGAGGATAAATCTTATTCGAAAGGTTATTTTGTAAAGTAAAAAATATTTAAAAAATAAATAATCTATTTTAGATGGAGAACAGAGATAATTGAGTTGTTTCAGTTAATATTTTGAGAGAGAATGTCTTATTTTACCTTAAATGAACCATTCATCATAAATGTTTTATGAGAAACTATTTATAGGCTAAAACTTAGCATAATGAGCCTAATAGGCCAAACCAACTCTATAAGTCAAGACCAAAGTTCAAAAACCCCTCTATCCCACAAAAAATAATAAAAATAAATCTAAATAAATTATTACAATAAAATAGTAAAAGAAAATAACCAAAAATAAATATTGGTTTTTGGTCCGATACTCCCATCAAATATTTTTGACCTTATCAGATAGCCCCATTCGTCCTCTCAGAGAAATTTGGGAGAGCTAACAAACAAATTCTTTGAATAAGGGTTGACCATCTCTTCGGACACAAACCTTTCAAGGTTTTGCTTGAACTTTGCTTAGAGAAACAATTTACTTTCATATGTATGCCTTATTCAGCACCGTTAGTGGTGCCATTTTATGACCATTAATTAGAGACATTGTGAGACACGTGTCATCACCTTATTGAACCCAAAACCTTTCTCTGCCATTGGTGAAGCGTGTCTACAGTTAAAAACCTTTTCACTTCCCTAGAGATTATATCCATTGTTGGCTTATCCCCTTCTTTAGAATCAATATTGTTGCTCCTGTATAGTTTTTTGTTATATAAACTTCCTTCTCATTTTCTAAGTATAGTAACTTTTAGAGAGAGAGAGAGAGAGAGAAAAATCACTTTATAGAGAGAGAAAACGTGCCTCATCATTATCAACAAGTCAATCTCCGATTAAATTTTCCTTTCCTCTACCACTTCTACCACCGCAAAGTCCATCTCCGGTGATGCTTTGGTGTTTGTATGTTCACTGCCAAAAGTGGTTAAGCCGAAAAGGTTTGGCTAAATCTTATCTAAGGTAGACGAAGAGAAAAAGAGAGCTAGGGTTTCTAATGGGTTACCCGCCTCCGAAGGTACAATCATTGTTGACTATGGATGATTCTTCCTATACAACATACACAACATCCCATTGAACCCTTCTTCTACTGCTCAATCATTTACTTCAAAGAGTCGTTCATCTAGGCCATCACAATTTCAGTGAGGTACTACTCGTAGACGTCCTTTGACTTTTATACCAATGAGATCCAATACAGAAGAGAATTTGCATCAAATCTTGACCAGACAAGCTAAAGGTCAAACAAACCGACCTTCCAGAGCCAGGAAGCAATCGCACATAACCAACCCTCTATTGATCCTTCCATGTAGCATCCAGGTAGAGAGGGTAACACTATCCCCCAACATGCATAACCTTTTGAATCTGATCTAACTCCCCCACAACAACCGAATAAGGAGGAGAATACAACTTCTCAACAGACTGATCCCTGTGGATCTAATCTGAATGACATTGAGAATAACATCGAGGACGTAAGTGATGAATCTCCATTTGAGACATCTGGTCAATCTTGGGAAAAATATTGAGACTTTGAAGTCAGCTAGAAAGAGAACTTCGAAGGGAAAATGTAGTAATGGTGGCATAGGCAATACCACCAAAACAGAAACTGAGGTTGACACTGAGGAGAAACCCAATGAGCCTACAACCATTAGAACAAGAGAGGTAAAAAAAATAAGAAAGGCTCAAAAAAGACACGGCTGAGGTTGACACTGAGTAGAAACCCAATGAGTCTTTGTTGGCCAACCTTAAGAATCTTTTCCATTGGCAGTCACTACTAATACCGAGGAGGATGACACAACCGCAAGGCTTAATATGTCAAAAAATAATAATACACACAAGAGAAGAAAACCTAGTAGTAACAAAGAACGAAAAAGAAGAATAAAAAAACTATCGTTTCAGATATTGTTCCTTATTCAGTAATTACCACTGTCACAATTCCATTCATTTTTCCTCCATCACTTCTAATATCTGATCCACCGCCCCCATTTCTCCCAACGTTAGAGGGGGAAACATATGGGGAAGACAATCTTATGGAGCCCATGGGTGGAATTGACTTTGATGACTTTGAAAACGATTTCCCTGAATCTACTGACAATGCCACAAATGTGGTTTACGATGGTGTGCCTTTCGAGCTATCAAAGGATATATATATATATATATATATATATATATATATATATATATATATATATATATATATATATATATATATATATATATATATATAATGGTATTATGTGTTAAACTTTGTAAGATCCATCGTTGAGCTGAAGAGGGAGGTGAAGGTCCACTGAGAGACCATTGCTTTTCTCCAAGAAAAAATAAAAAATCACAGGCATTCCCTCGAAGCGGAAAAAGTACGTGCTGATAGTCTAACAAATGAAAACAAATTGATCAAGGATGAGATTTCCCATGTAAAAGCTACTTAAAAAGGGCCACAAGCATCCAGTTATGGAGAGATTTTATCACTGAAAAATCAGCAAGCCACTGATAAAATTACCATGGAACGTTTATTAAAAGAGAAAACCGATCAAGAAGCCTTTGCAGAGAAATACGAGGATGAAGTGAATTATCTCAAAGATCATGCCGCAAAAGACATAAAGGATGTAATGGACCAATTAATAATGGGATTTTAAAATCTCTAAAAAATGAAATGTCTCAATTAAATTCAATATGGCTTTAGAGTTTTACAATTAATACATACGTGAGTCTTTGGGTCTTTGTGGGACCCGGTTCCACAAAGATTGTTTCCCAATGATTTACGCATAGTTAATCAATTAGAGATATCTATAGATTCAAAAGAGATGGATCAAAGGAAAATGATGCATGGAACTCCAAAAGTGAGAGTTCAGTAACAAATATCCACGGGGACAAGCCCGAAGGCCAATGAATTTGTGTTAGCATTTGAATTCATTAACTCATGTAAAACATTTTTGTTATCTTACTTAGATTCCAAACTCCATAGTTTGTTCAAGGGATTTTGTAATACTTAGTCGGATTGTTTTTATAAGCCCTTAGCGTAGCTTAAGGAATTTTGTACCCCCACCGGTGAATGAAAATTACTATTGATTTCCTTTATTTCTCACTTTTTCAAATATTCAAAGGTAATCTATTTAAAGGAATATGAAACAAATACTTTGACCATTCGAAGGTAATCCATTCGAAGGTATATAAAACAAGATACTCCATTCAGACGCATATAGGATAAACACTTTGAGCATTCAAAGGTAATTCGTCTGAAGGTATATAAAACAAACACTTTGTCCATTCGAAGGTAATCCATTAAAACACATATAAAATAAACACTTTCACCATTCGAAGATAATCCATTTGAAGGTATATAAAAAAATCTAAATACACTGAACAACATAAGAATTGTTTTAAGGATTCGATACCTCATTAAAACCTCCTGAGCCACCATAGTAGTATAGAGTGTGTCCCCAACTATTTATATGCATATAAAAGAATGGAAAATAAATAAAAATACTATATAACTATTCAAGGTAAAGCCTTAAGTGTTCAATATTCCATGGGTGCATTAGAATGTTGCCTTCTTGATCAATCATTTTATAGGTCCCAGCTTGACTCTTTCCCTCATAATATATTGTCCTTCACAATTTCGGCTATATTTCCAAGCTTTTTATCTTTTTCCGCCACTTCAAACTCTCTTTTTCTGATTTTGGATGCATACATGCTTCTCATAAAATATTGATCGTAATAGTTTTTACATGAGCTTCGATTTTATTTTCCTCAACCAAATTCAATTCAATTATCATAGTCGTGTCATTATTTTCTTCATAATAGTTTTGAATTCAGAAAGATAGGAGGGTAGATTCAATTGGTGTTACCACATCCATCCTATATACCAAAACAAAATGATATTCTTGAGTAGTGGTTTGATGGGCAGTTTAGTTTGCTCACAATAGTTATTGCAAATAATTTGGACGTTTTCCTATCGCACCCTGCAAATTATTAATTAGACCCATCAAAATAGTTATATTAACAACTTCTATTTCCCATTGGCTTGAGGATGAAAGGGTGAAGCAAAACAATGTTGAATTCCTCTGAAATTATTGAAAATTTCCATATATATATTTTTCAAACTGGGGGTCACATTCTATTATAATGCTTTTAGGGATCCTAAATTTGTAACATATATTGGAGAGGATAAACCTGATCACTACTTTAGATGTATTTCCAAAGAGGGGTGTGGAACAAATCTGATTCTTAGAGAGAAATAGTGAAAAGTAATTTTTAGACAGAGAATATCAAGAAGCGGAAATCAATTCAATCAAAAGTCAAAATTCCTTTCATATCAGCCCTGGCCGTTATATATAGGCGCAAGGATTTAAGTTCAACAGAGTTTGTTATATAAAAGGTCTTATTGCATTCTATCCTTTTACTTTTACATAAAAGTGTAAATTTCCCCCACAACTATATAGCTTATTACACAAAGTCTTATTTATTACATTTTGAACCTTAATATTATATTTCCTTATCAGCATCCCCCTTAGTTCTTATGAAAGCTCATGAATAAGAACTAATTTTCATCAGAAACAATTAGCAGTGAAGAAATATCCCTTCAGCAAAAACTTGATCTGCTTCGAGTTTATTATCCCCATATTTTTGGCAAAATATTGTTCTCGGATTGATGCAAATTTTTGTCTACGCTTCAGACGTTTTCATATGGATACGTTTTCTTCTAATGGTCATAAACGTTCGAAGTGGAGATCAAATAGGTGATGAGGCTTTAGGCACTAGGTCTGTCACTAGGCTTATCATATAGCGGGTGTCAAATTATCCTTTATGCGACCGTTTGGAATTCTGCCCAATTACCTTCTCTACCTCTTCCACTTCCCTCTCCCTTAGTTTTTTCTATAAATATCTCTTTGCACCTCATTTTGCTTCACAACACATGTTTAGAAAGAAAGAGTCTGCTTGTTCTCGAGATTTCTTGGCTTCCTTCATCCGAGTCTTCAACTTTTAAGGTACCTTAGCCGAAAAACAAAAATCCACCTCCCATCCTTTAAGTCTGTTTATGAGAAAGCATCCAAAACTCACAAATCGAAGAGCCAAAAACCCAAAAATTCACCCTCCCCAGATAAACTGTAACCTTACTTTGGAACATACGACTACTTCTGCATAAGTGAAAGGGCAGATGAATATAAAGCAGCTGGATTGATAAGAAATGCCCCTCGTTTTTCCACAGAGACAATATATTATGGTAACTTTGATCCAAACAGAACTCCTCCTGCATTTTAAAATTATTCTCTTCCAGAGGAAATTCAATCATCCAAAACTCAAACACCAAAAATGCCTCAAATTTCACCATCTCTAGCTAGATCATCATCTTGAATCCCTTATGCGAATTCAATTCTTCGAATCAATCGCAAAGTAACCCAAACCACATCTACTTCAAGGAGATTAGAAGAAACTTCTTCTCCACTTAATTCTGAGTTCCCTCGTCCACCGCGCAAGGAAACCTTTCTAGTTGATTCAAAAACTCAGCTTCCTCAAACCCTTAAAAGAAAAACCTTCATAGCTACGGAGGATGATGCTGACCACACTTCGAATCCTACATCATTTTCTACTCCCCTCAGGGAACTTGTTGAGAAAACTCCAGAGTCTAAAAAAATCTCCCAATCAATGATAATAGAAAACCCACCTCAACTTGTAGATGAGGCATCCGAGAATGAAGTCGACTCTGAAGCTACCCAATCAAATGTTGAAGCTAACATAGAAGATGATGCATCGAAGGAAACATAAAGTAAAACGGTGAAGGGAGTTTTTAAGACAAAATCACTGAGGAGAAGGAAAAATAAAGCTCATGTTGAGCTCTCCGAAGATCTGGCTCCTTCAACTGGCGAAAACCTGAGACCACTCAATCCAGAATATATATTGGCACTAAAAAATGTGCCATATATTTATTACTCAGAGTCTCAGTCCGCCTCCTTAAATAAAATGAGGAATGCCAGATAACATTGTGCTTTGACTTCCGAAAGAAGGAAAGACTCCACTTGACTGTAAAAATGATTAGCTCGTGGTGTACCAAGAGATTATCAACTGAGGTCTTTGGTTTCCGTTAGACCCAATAATTGTAGAATATTTTGAGCTCCTCAATCTCTGTCCTACGCAAGCCACTCCCAACCAATGGTTCACCCCTTTGTCAACTATCATGGCTTCCACGCTTGCCATAATTCCTCTTTCCATCCGAGATTTCATTGCCCTGATCAAACTTTTGAAGGGTCTTGGCTATCCCTTCTACTATCTAACACTTGACGATGATCTCAAGATAGTCGATGACCTACTTGAAGCTAACAAGTTTTGGAAGCAGATTTTTCTTCGCTTCAGGCATGGGAAAATAGAAAGGAAATATATGAGGGGAAGCCATCAAAGCTGAACCTCGTATGGAGGAGCAGCAGTAAGATATTTTTTTTGTTTTTTTAATTTTCTTGTTTTACTCTTTGGATTATTTTGTTTATTGTATCTTAGAAATTCCGAGGCGGTATAAGATTCGCCAAAAAAATGGTAAATAAAGTTTTTCCAATTTAGCAACATGGGCGGAAAAAGAGTGGGGGCAATGGGCTCCACTCAGCTTCTTTACCCATTAATTTTATCAACAGCCACTTGTGGCGAATCACATTGGGTGCTGACTTCCCAAAAGATTCGATGGAGCCTCCAAACCCGATTCTGGCTATGAAGAGACTAGCGGTGTTTGATGGTAAGGTGCCTCTTCCAGTTTGGAATAGGTCAGAGATCCATCTTCCCTTAAAAAAATAAAGAGAAAAATAATAAAAAAGCAGTTATCACATTTGGTGCTAGCCCTTCAGAGGTTCCGACGACGCAACCAAAAGCAAAGAGGAAGGCAACTCGGAAAATGCCTTTCCGCTATTGAAGAGGAAAAGAAGGTTGAGCCTTCCTCAAAAATAAAGAAGATTTCTGATTCAAACAAAAAGAAGAGCACATCCAAGACACCACCACTAAAGAGGGCAAAAAAGAAAATTGAATACACCCAAATATAAGTTTGCCTTCCGAAATTGACAAAGTCATTGTGGTGAATGATCAACAAAGAGAAACTGGAGCAAATAATTATTAAGGAGACGATCAAGGATATATTTCAGTAGATAATAACCGAGGAGATGATCATTTTGATCAGGATATCTTTATCAACATCGATCAATCTCAAGATCTTGACAGAGATGAAGATCCATATGTCCAAGGGATTCAGGACCAACTACAACACTATCGTGAAATATCTGCTCATGTTATTCCCAAGGTAACTAAATCAAATATATCTTTGCCACCGTCTACCTCCGCTCTCATGCCATGCACTAGACCAGTATTCATCCCTGGTGAGGAGCTATCCGAATATGTTGCATTTGCTCTCCAAAAATTTACCAACCTTGGCACTGCAGCACAAAAATTATGCCAAGAAGTTGAATTTTCCCAAAGCCACTTGGAGAATATGGAGAATGAAATGGTTCGTCAAATGAAAATTACTGCTGCTGAAAAGAGAATGAGGGAAATCTTAGGTGATACTGTGGAGAAGCAATTTCATGGATTTCAATCTGCCAGATCAAAATTCCTCAGAGGAATCATTTATCTAAAAAATCATCTCAGATCTATGCACAAAGAAGAGACAAAAGATCTTAACATTTCTCACAAAAATAAGATGGAAGAGCTCAAGTCTAAGCATGCTCAAGAGTTATCGGAGGAGAAACAAAGATACTCTACTCTTCAACAGTCACTAAATAAAAGTGAGGATAAAAATAAAAAATTGAAAGAAAACATGAATGATCTTAAGACTCGTTTCGAGGAAGATAAAAAACTTGTGGCTGCTACTCAAAACGAATGTGGGAAGGATATGCTAGCGGTCATTCAAAATGCCAAAGAGTAAAAAACTGTTAACCTTCTTCGTGAAATTCATGCCTCCTTTCCAAAAGCCTACCTTTCAAACTTCTAGGAGCTGATTCTTATTGAAAATCGCCCAAGTGAGGCTTTTGTTCCTATACCTAGCTCTGCATTCGAAGAAGAGGAATCAGAAGAAACTACATATGAACAAGGAGAATCCTTCAAAGAAAACTCTGACGACAAATAACTTCACTATTTTCTTTATTTTTTTGTTTGTACTTGTCATCCAGCTGTTATAAGATGACTCGATTTTATGTATCATCAGATTATTATTAATGAAAAAGTATTTTATTTCTCTCATGCTTTCATTATGTCTATGTTTATAATTTTATAAAACAAAACATATTTACTTCAAAATATTATAGTGCATTTAAAGAACATAGCACATCGTATAGTGCATTTAATGAATGTAACACTTCGAATAATATAGTGCATTTAAAAAACGTAACACTTCGTAAAATATAGTGCATTTAAAGAACGTAGTACTTCGAATATGGTTGTTTCTTTGAAAAATGTTTAATAAACATTCAACACTTCGGAATAATTACTCTTGGTCAACTTCAAAGATGATGAGTCTTTGACTAGTTACCAAAATAATTTAAATAATTATAATTAAACAACCATTCGCCAAAAAAGAGTTTCATTGATAATATCGAATATTTATATAGCTACTCAGTAAAACCTCCCTACGGTAGGGAAGCGTGTGCCAATTATTCAAAAAAATCTAAAAGATATAGTTACTCCCGATACAATTTTAGATGTTGTGTATTCCAAGTATGTTGAAGCATCCTCCTATGTTTTTCACAAAGGAAATAAGAACTTGACTTTATTCTTTTCACAACCATATAGGGACCCTCCCAATTTGGGGGTATCTTACTGAAGCTCTTTTCCTTAGTATAGAGGAATACTTTCCTTAGAAATTTATCTTTAACTTTGAAATCTCTCCTTCTTAACTTCGAATTATATAAACTCCTCATAAGAGTCTGATAATGAACCATATTCAGATGAGCTCTAGCTTTGTTTTCCTCAATCAAGTCCAAATCTGCTCTTTTTGCTTCGTCATTCAGGTCCTCGGAATACTGAGCTACTCTATAAAAAGGTAATGTAGATTATGCAGGACTAACAACATCCATTCCATACACCAAGGAAAAAGGAGTTTCTTTAGTTTCCTTTCTAGGAGTTGTTCGATAATCCCATAATACCTCTTGCAGATAGTTAGACCATTTTCATGCAACCCATGTCAAATTCTTCTTTAGACCTTCTAAAATAGATCTATTTGTCACATCTACATGACGATTTTCTTGGGGATGAAAAGGTGTTGAAAAACATTGTGTTATTCCCCTCGAAGCACAAAAAGAAGCCATTTCTCTGTTGTTAAATTAAGGACCGTTATCCGTGGTAATTTTTTGAGGTATCCCAAAGCGACAACAAATACTGTTCACAATGAACTTAATAACATTCTTGGCTTTTGATCCAGACAATGGTTCAGCCTCTGCCCACTTTGAAAAATAGTTCACCGCCACAATGATCATCTGGCGTCCTTTAGAAGCCATGGGAACTAGTCCCACTAAATCGATTCTTCATCTGTCAAAAGGGATGGCTTCGGTAATGGACATGAGCGAAACTGCATGTTTGTGAATAGAATGGACGAATCGTTAACAAGTATCACAACCTCGAACTAAACTCTTAGCGTCTTTCATAATCGAAGCCAATAATACCCTGTTAACAAAACCCGACGTGTCAATTCCTTGAACCCACAATGTGCTGACCCCCCCCCCCCCCCCCCCATCATGTAATTTTGAAAAAATTTCATGTGACTCTTGTTTATTCAAGCAACGCCAATAATGGATTACTCAATGACTTCTTATATAAAACCACATCTATCATAATATAGAATATAGCCATGCCCTTTACCCTTCAACCTCTTAGCCAATTGCACATCTTGAGGCAGCATTCCTCTTAACAAGAAGTTCACGATATCAGTTCTTCAATCACTTTGTATTACATTTGGTATGACAAAAACTTCTTATACATATATACACTACTCTGATCGGGTTAGAATTGAAGGACTCTCTTGTAATAGAATCTAAGGATAGTCTTCTATGTAAGCCACAATTGCTAAAGAATTAGTAACCGTGTTGTCTCCTCAGTTAATATGCTCTACAATAACATGGTCAAACAAAATAATCGAATTTCGAAGCTCTCAAAGGTACAAAATTAAGTGATATTTTTTAGCTTTGGAAATATCGGCCACCTGATTTGCTACTAATTGGGAATTTGTTTCAAAATGAACTGCAGTTGACCCAGAAATGCTCGTGAGCCTTAAACCAGCCAATACAGCTTAATATTTAGCTTCAGTTTTCAGTGCATTAAAACCAAATCTAATGGCTTGAAACATTGTCTCCTCAAATGAAGCTATCAGTTGAACTCCTGCACTGCATCCTAAAATGCTAGATCCTCCATCAGTTCAAACTATCCACATCAAAATGCTTGGCAAGACCTCCTTGTTTATCTCTTTGTCTGATCTACTTCAATGAAATTCAAAAAGAAAATCAGTTAAGGCTTAGGCCTTGATAGCCGTCCGAAAATCAAAAATGATATCAAAGTCTCCCATCTCCACTGACCATTTGGTCATCCTTCCAGAAATATTGGGGCGTTGTAAAACATTTTTCAGCGAGAACGAAGTTCGAACCTCAACAGTGTGAGATTGAAAGTAGGGGTGCATCTTCTTGGCAGCCACCAATAAAGCCAGAGCCAATTTTTCGAGCTTCAAATACCTTTTCTTTGCTGCCACTAAACTCTTGTTAACATAATATAGTGGCTTTGAAATTCCCAAATCTTCACTTATCAAAACAACACTTACTGCGAAATCTGATACTGCAATATACAAGAAGAGTTGTTCTCCAATTCGAGGTTTGGTTAGTATCTCTGGTGATGAGAATAATTCCTTAATTATTGAAAATGTTGCTTCACATTCAAATGTCCACTCAAATTCCTTTAGTCTTCGTAACATTTGGAACAAGGGAAACAATTATCAGATAACCTAGAAATAAATATATTAAGAGTAGCTAACCATCCCGTTAAGATATGCACTTGTTTGATATTTTGAGGAGATTTCATTTATACCAAAGCCTTTAGGTGCTCTGGATCAACTTCTATCACCTTCTCACTAATGATATACCCCAAGAATTTCCCTGATCGAACTCCAAAAGTACACTTCTCAGGATTTAGCTTCAATCTTATAGGTTTTAAAATTTAAAAAGTCTCCTCTATATTTTCCAAGTGTATTTTATCTCCTAGAATCTTGACCAACATGTCATCAATATACACCTCAATGTTTCTTCCAATTTGCAAAACAAAGGCTTTATTCATTAACCTCTAATATGTTGCACCCGCATTCTTTAACCCAAAAGGCATAACCCTGTAATAATGCAAGCCTTGATTTGTGATAAAGGTGATGCTCTCTTGATCATTTGGATCCATTTGGATTTGATTATACCCTGCAAATGCATCCATAAAAGACAAAAATTAAATTACTGAAGTGGAATCGACCAATTGATCTATTCGAGGAACTGGAAAATGATCTTTAGGAGAAGCTCTATTTAAATCTGTGAAGTCGACGCACATCCTCCATTTCCCATTCTTATTTTTAACCACCACTGGGTTTGCTATCCATATGGGATATTGTGATGCAAACGATACACTTCAGCAACAATAGCCTATGCTTTCCCATAAGAGAAAGCACGTCTTTTTTGTATAACATGTTTAACCTTCGGATTAACTGCTAGGATATGACATGTCACCTCGATTGGAACTCCAACCATATCTTCTGTTTTCCAAGAAAAAACACCAAAATTGTGAAACAAAAATTGCAACAACTATTGACGTAAAGCTAGGGTCCAAAAGGGTTCCTATTCGAAGTATTTTTCCATCAGGAAAAACATACTAATCTATATTTGCACATACTGTTAAAGAGCCCGGGGTTTCTCCCAGATCATCAACCCCTTCCTCAACATCCGAGGTCAATCCCCCTAATTGCTATTCAGCCATTTTATCACCACTGTTTGGCCTGAATTCAAAGATTTGTGGCATAACATTCTCTAGCAACCTTCTAATCACTTCGGACGACCCCTATGTGTCTTTGATGACATACTTCAAGCACTGTTTGACTATAGATACAACTTCATACATCCTCGAGAGCCAAGATCTCCTGATAATGGCATTATAGTTTGTCGGACAATCCACCACCATGAATAAAACCTTAACCTTCTTTATGAAAGGTCCTTTTCCTATACACACCTCTCCCTTGAATTACTCAATTACCTGAGCTGTCACTCATGTGAATCCAATTATAGTATGATATGATTAGAAACCCGAGGAGGATTACGCATTTTATCATATGTTGATTTGAAAAGAACATTTGCAGAACTCCCAGTATCTATTAGCATGCATCGAATTTCAACACTAGCTACCTCTGCTCCAATAACCACCGCATCTTCATGAGGACCTGCAGTGCCTCTCAAATCATCTTTATAAAAAAGAATAAACGAAATATCTCTCTTACGATACAAATGAGTAGTCATCTATCCTTCTATCTGATTAGCTAAGCTCACTACATGCCTTTTTCTAGAACTATCAGTATTATCAGTCATAGTGTCTCCTCCTAATATTGCCAATGACTCAAAGTACTCACATAAACTTTGATCTCGACCTTGTTTTACTGGCTCATCCACTGCCATCAGAATTAATCGATCTAGATTTGTATCTATATATTCCGATGCAGCCTCGTATTATCTATCTTAGAATCTAGAATCATTAGATTTTCTGCCTATGAATTTGGATTCGTCACCTGCGATGTCGATGCAACAAGAGTCTTTGATACATTGCTATTCCCTTTAAAAAATACTAACAACTTACCATTTTCAATAAGAGTTTGCACCTCTTTTTTCAGAGCAATACAGTCTGATGTAACATGTCCGATGTCGTGATATTTTCAAAATTTGTTATTACGCTCTTTTATTGCCTATTTATTGGAGCATGCTTTTTAAAACTCACGTATCATTTGCCTTCACATAGATTCTAGCAACATCTTGGTCTCTGAAAATGATACCTTATAGCTTGAGTTAAATACCCTCCAGTTCGAGGAGGCAAATTATTGTTGTTCCTCAGACGCATTGGTTGCACTGAGTTCGAAAACTGCCTTTGATTGTTTGGCACCTATCCTGAACTCTTTTGACTATTCCCAACGACTCCTCAAACTCTAATCGATTCTTCTATCTTAATTTGATCCTCCACTTGAGCCATCAACGCTCCAAAGGTCAAAGCTCTTCGTTTTGTTATTTTATCCGCTAATTCTCCTGATAACAATCCTTGTCAAAATGCTTCCATTTCTACCAACTCCTCACAATTATCCAAACCAGCTTTGGTTAACACGAATCGCTTAGTATAGTCCTTCGAATTTTCTCTCAATGCTTGTTTACACTATATTATTGTGTCTCCATTTGTCCGTATCTCTTTACTTCCCACAAATTATCGTCCGAATGCTGTAAAAAATCTATGAAATTGGAAATGGATCCCTTCAGTATCCTGTTATACCATTTCAAAGATGTTCCTTTGAACTTTTAAGAGAAAACTCTGCACACCAACCTATCATCTTCCTCGAAATTTATCATGTAATTTTTGAAGTGTTCGATGTGGTCATCGGGATATTGCATCCCATCAAACTTTTCAACCTTTGAGATATCAAACCTCTTTGACCTTATCACAATTGTCAAAGGAGAATTTCTCCAGTCGACTCCTTGCACATACTGATTATTATTTCAAATCCTCATCACAGCATACAAGTTTCGATCATCCGTTCATGTATACTGATTCGATGTGTTCATTTCACACCACTTGACTTCCCTCAAATACCGTGGTACATTATCATTTCATGTCTTGCATTCTTTTCGTGATTTTCGAGACGAACATTTTCCCTCTTTCGAGGACCCCCAAAACCTCTTATACTCAGATCCTGAACTATTTAACTCATCGTCATTGGACGTAACATATCTTTGCTTATCCTTTTTCTCTTTTCGTGAAGTATAACGCTCTTTATTAGATTCAAAATGTGTTTTCTTTTGTTCACTTCAAACCTGCGGGAGCTGTACAAGAACGATCAGCCAGGCTGTCAACATTATTTTTATCATCTATCTGTCTCACCTCAGATTTCGACCTAGCTGATTGAATATCATGCTCTCTTTGATCATATTTCTCATTAAGAGTTGTGATCTTATCTAATAACTGGTTCATTCGCATTTCGATATCTGATTGAGTCTGTTGAGCTGGTATTAACTCATCATTCTTCCTTTCCCTCATTGTAGATCAAGTTTTAGCGTCTCAACTACTTTTTGAACAAGAAGTTCGTTTTCATTATTTGGCTCCATTTTCGATCAAAATAAATTCAGATAATCGAACAACAACAATCAAAATGAAATAAAAAAATCAATCGCTTATGGTTTTTGATCAAGAAAATCAAGGTACCAATTAAAAACATTCCATATGAAGTCGCCAAACTCATATGGAACAAATCTGATTCTTAAAGAGAAATGGTGAAAAGTAACTTTTAGAGAGAGAAAATCAAGAAGCAATAAGAAATTCAATCAAAAGTCAGAATCCTTTTTATTTCAATAGAGTTTGTTACATAAAAGGTCTTATTGCATTCTAGCCCTTTACTTTTACATAAAAGTATAAATCTTCCCCACAACTATATAACTTATAACACAAAGTCTTATTTCTTACATTTTGAACCTCAATATTATATTTCCTTATCAGCTTCCACCCACTTAGAATAAAAATCAACTGCTAATATAATAGTTTGACAACCTTCGGATGCCATTGGTTGGGGTCCTACCAAATAAATCCCCCATCTATCAAATGGTATTGATTCGAATATTGACTACATTGGGATTGCCGACACATGTATGGAAGTTCCAAAATTTTGACATAGATCACATCGTTTAACTAATTATTTAGCACTTTCCATGATGGAAAGCCAACAATATCATGCTAATAAAACTCTTCTAGTTAAATTTTTATAGTTTCAGTGGGCAGAGCCTTCTTTATAATGTAATTTGGAAAACATTACCTCGGACTCATCATACCCAAGGCATCGCAATAGAGGCTTTTTAAAGGATTTCTTATAGAGGATATCCCCTAAGACTAAAAAGTCATGTGCTTTAAACTTCAACTTCTTAGCTAATACTTTGTCAATGGAAGGCTTCACTTAGTGATGGACTCTTTAATACCATACCTTCAATCCAAGTTTGTTATTATGGATGCTTGGAAACTTTCTTTAATACTCATTCACACGTCAAATCCTGTTACTATCGAAGGAATTCTTGTATCATAATCCAGAGATATGCTTCAGATTATGTAATGGTAGCTAAAAAGCCAGCCATCACATTTTCAACCCTTGACACATGCTCATATTCTACACACTTGAAGGATACTAATGTTACCCTCAACACTTGCAGATATTTAATAAACTGCTCTTTTCTTGCTCTGAATTGGCCTGGAGCTAGATGTACGAGTAATTTCAAATCACTTATCAATCAGACTCTTTTGGCAACACATATTTGGGCAAGTGTTAGCCCAGCTATCACTATATCATACTCAACTTCATTTGTTATGCCCTAAAACCAAAAATTATTGTTTGGTATGTTGAATCTTCGAAGGGAGATAGTGAATAAATTCCTACCCCACAACCTAATATATTAGATCCTCAATCTGTTCGAACTACCCATTGATTTATAAGCTTCTTAATAGGGGATTTCACATGTGGTCGTTCCGAATGAAATTCAACCAGAAAGTATGGTACGATTTGTGCCTTGATGACAATTCGAGAAGCTAAATCAACATTATATCTCCAAATTCGACATATCACTTGGTCACCCGACCCAATACATATGGTTTTTACAGTATATTTTTGAATGGAAAAGAGGTTCGAACAGTAATGAAGTGTGCTTAGAAATATGGTCTCATCTTCCTGGCTGCTATTATAAGGGAAAATGCTAATTTCTCTAACGTCAAATATCTCTTTTCAGCATCCAACAAACTCTTTCGAACATAATAAGCAGGGCGAGGATAATTATCAACCTCTTGAACCAAAATTTAACTCACTGAATAGTCAGACACGGCTAAGTAAATGTAAAGAATTTCTCCCGTCACTCGCTTGGATAAAATTTTGGGTGAAGACAAATGATTTTTTATCCTAAGAGATGCCTTATGACAATTCGGAGACCAATTAAATTCCTTAGCATTTCGGATGAACGGTACACACTTGTCCAATGATATTGATGTAAATCTGTTAAATGCAACCAACCTTCCAATCAATATTTGGACCTCTTTGGTGGATCTGAGAGGGTCTATAGCAAGAAATGCATTTAACTGTGTTGGGTCGGCTTGAATCTCTTTCTCACTTATAACATACCCCAAGAATTTTCCGGATCGTATCCCAAATATTCACTTCTCTAGATTCAACTTCAAATTGATAACTTCCACGTTAAAGAAAGTTTCTTTAAGATCAAGCAAGTAATCCTCATCGCTCAGACTTTTTATTAGCATATCGTTGAAATAAACCTCAACATTTCTTCCAATCTGACTGGTAAAATCTTTATTCACTAAATGTTGGTAAGTAGCCCCACAATTCTTCAGATCCAAAGGTATAACTTAATAACAATGCAGCCCCCTATCTATGATGAATGTAGTGTGATCTTGATCCTTCAAATCCATATGTATTTGATTATACCTAGAAAACGCGTTCATAAAAAATAATACTTATTGCCAGAATTAGAATCTATTCACTGATCTATTTGGGGGTAGGGAAAGGATCCTTCAGACAAGTCATATTTAGGTCTGTAAAATCAATACACATCGACCATTTTCCATTCTTATTTTTTACAAGCACTTAGCAGTCCACAACTAGTACTGAGATTCTCAAATATGACCCACTTTTGTCAGCATGTCTACCTTTTTAACAACAACTTCAAATTTCTTTATAGAAAATGTTATTTATCTCTGTATAACAGGACCCGCATCAGATTTTACATCTAGTTTATAACACATAATGCTCGTTGGTACACCAATTACATCCTCATTAAACCAAACAAACACATGCAAGTTCTTGGACAAGAATGATAACAATTTTTCCTTTATCTATGACGGTAACTTAGCTCAAATCCTAACACTTTTTCCATCCGGAAAACTGTGTAACTCGACCTCTTTAACTGGAATAACTGCACTTGGAGTCTCTCTTGGATCATTTATTTTTCTTGAATCTGGAGAGGACTCTAGAAAATTTTATTCTTTCTTAGCTGCCACATTCTCCAACGCCTTCGGGGTAAGGGTAGTAACATCGTATTCTCTAGCCATATTTTGGCTACTTCAAACTAATCCCACCTGACCTCCGACCGTGTATTTTAAACATTAGTGGAATTCTAAAACTACACCATGCATCCTCGATAACCAAGATATGCCAAAGATGGCGTTGTAAGGAGTTTTGCCGTCAACCACTACAAAAAAAACCTCTCACAGTCTTTTTAAACGGTACTTTCCCGAGGACTGTTTCACCTTTGAATTCCCCAACCACATCACCGGGAAATACTTGTAAATCCCACTGTGTTTTTATTTAATCAGAGAATGGCGGGCAGGTTTTTCATCAGCTTGTAATTGGACAAAAACAAAATATTCGTTGAGCTGACAAGGTCAATAAAAAAATTAGATTTCAATTCCCTCAATTTCAGCCCCAATCACCACGCCATCATCATGTGGCCCAACAATATCTCTGAAATAATCCCCATCGAATACGATGAATGAGGAATGGTTCTGATATAAATGAGTAGATATTTTTCCTTTTAATTGTGTAGTCGAGCTGACTACGTTTCTTTTTTTTAGAACAATCTGAGGGAACTGTCACAGTATCTTCCTCCAAAAATGGCCAATGATTCAAAGAATTAACATAATTTAAAAACTCTTCCCCCTTTTCACATATCATATTTATCCGGCCACGATACGGATTGGGATCCAAATACATCAAATCTTCATCAAACCTGTTATACTATTCGATAATTACCATCGTATTTCCTTTCGATGTTAATTTATTTTCCACTTGGGATTTGACAAAAATGGTCAATTTTCCATTTTCCATTCTCGATTAGACTTTGGATTTTTTACTTCAAAGCAATACAATCCTTGGTATCACGCCCCTCATAATTATAATACTTATAAAACCTAATGTTCCTTGGTGGCCTTTGAAATTTTAAAAACTTCTTTATTTTATCGTAAATGGTTGCAACATGTTTAATAAACACTGCGAAATAATCAGATGGGACCCACTGATTTCCTCTAGGTCTATATTTTTTCCCTTATGGATGCTAGTTAGTCTCAGGCTAATGGGTATATTATTCAGACTCATTCGGACGATAATTTGATGTAGTTTATTGTTAAGAGGATGAGGAGATGCTCATAGACTGATTAGGAAACTTCCACCTTTTTATTTCTTCCACTGTGATTTTTTCCCAACTTGGGACAATAAACCCCCTCATGTCAAAGATTTTTTCCGGGTAATAGTGTCAGCTAAATCCCTCGATAAAAGCCCTTGTTTAAAAGAAGCTATGGCTACTTGTTTGAAGCAGTCTAGGAAACCATCTTTAGTTTTAACAAAACATTTGGTATATTAAGGTCTCATCAGTGAAATATTGTGGATTATTGTATCTCCATTTCCTTTCAGCTCTTTACATCCCACAATTATCTTCGAAAAGTCATCCAAAACATGTCAATTTTTTATTGACCCCTACTAAAGACGACTATACCACTTCAATGCAATGTACTTATCATCATCGTCAAAATTCATCATAAAATTCTCGAACTGCTTAAGGTGTCCAGATCTTTGTTTCCATTAAACTTTTCCATCTTGAATATATCAAACCATCTAGGTAAATGACCTGATAGATTTTCAGGAGGCAAGGATGATTGCCTCCAATTATGTCATAGGATAAGTTGGTGATCTTCATTGGAGATAGCAAATATATGTGTTTCAGATTTAGATGGTGAATTGATCACTCAGAATATGGTCCATACTGTGATCTCTAGAGCCCTTTACTTTTCATGGCACCCTTTTTTTCTTCTCTTTATTATTTCGGTGCTTCTTTTTATCCGAAGAATCTTTTTTACTCGACTTGTGATGTCGGTTTGAATATTGTTTTGATCGAAACTTCTCATGGTGACTCTTTCGTTTCTTATGAAAATAATCACTTTCTGAAGATGATGAAAATACTTTAAAATCCAAAGTTGGGCTTGTAATAGATCCTGAAGAGCTAGAATAATATATGGGTTTATGTTTCCTCTTTTAAGTTTGATGCTTCTTCGGACTCTGTTAGGAATCATCCTCTTGCCCATCGGATTTTGACTTATGTTTGAACCTTTCCTTTAAGGTTCAATTCAGCTTCTCTTTGAGACCTCAATGCCTTAATTTCTCCACGCAACTGGTTCTTCTCCTCTTTCATAAGAAGTATTTCCAAATTTCCATCATTCGTACGAGGTGTTCGGCAAACTTTATCTTTGATTCTAACTTCCTCGTTCTCTAAATTAGGATTTATCTGCATTTCAAAAAAAAATTCTTTGGGGGATTCCGAAGGAGAATTGTTATGTTAGGTTTAGGATTTCTTTATTCGGATACCTCTGAGAGGCTCTCACTATGGTCGCCAATCTGGTGAGGAGAAATCTTATTCGAAGGATTATTTTGTAAATTACAAATAAAGAATTGATTTTAGGTGGAGAGTAGAAGGATAGTTGAGCAACTTCATATTCAATTTAGAAAGAGAATGTATGATTTTGCTTTAAATGAACCATCCATCATTAATACTATTTCAGAATCTATTTATAGGCTAAACATTAGCCTAATGGGTCTAATGGGCCGAAGTTACTCCATGGGCTAAGCCCAAAGTTCAAAAACTCATCTGGCCTACAAATAAAAATAAAAATAAATCATTACAATAAAATAATAAAAGGAAATAACCAAAAATGAATATTGGTTTTTAGTCTAATATGCCCTTCAAATATTTCTGACCTTAAAAATCATGTTATAGGTTATTAAGAATGGTATTTAGAGGGTTATAACAAGATAACACATGAGGCTTGTAATTGGTAGATTAATATCTTGTAAACAGTATAAATAAAGATTAAGGTGTCTTTTTGGAGACTGACCACACTTTAATAGAGAAAAATCGTTATATTCAGAGCAGTTTTCTCTCGATTATTATTCATCATCTTGACTATACATTTGAGAAGAAAAATTCATTATCAACATAGAACTTATACTTTTGAATTTCTAGAAGAAAGAAATGACAAAAGATTTTTAAAAATATTTTATATAATTTTTGGTTTAGTGGTAAATGTGTTTTTTCCTAAACGACAGTTCTAAATTTTTTGAAATGAATCTAAAATGTGACAGTTTTAACCAAAACTAAAACAAATATATACAAAAACAAAATACTAAATTAGTATAAGTCACAATTGATTTATACTATGAGTAGGTCCATGTTCTTTGAGTGAGTCATTAAGTTTTGGAAATAGTATAATATAACCAAAGTTTAAATATTGAAGATGTAACTTAATGTCGGGGGCTAAAAATTAGAACTGAAGTTATATGTTGAAGAAATGACTAAGTGTTAAAGGTTGAAACTAAGGAATTAAGCTGGAACTAAGTGATGAAGCTATAACTAGTTCCCAAAGGCTGGAACTAAGTGTTGGAAGTGGATAAATGTGATTGGTGCAATTTAGTCAAACCTTAAGGTCCATATATGTGAGTAAGTTGAAGCTTAAAGAGCTTTAGTTGTTGACTTTCAATGGGTTGAAGGATCATCCAAAAACTTAGGTGCATAGAGGTTTATTAGAACATAAAGGTTGAGCATAATCGAAGAACAAGTATATTTATTACTTCTAAAATCAATGGTAAAGGTTAAACTCCTAATGGACCAAATGTACATTAGCGGGTTATCACAGATTTTTAGATAAGCTTCTAAGTTTCTGAGAGGAGTTTGATCACTTGTATGAGAAGATTCTGAAATGGATGAAAAATTTATAATGTTGACTAAGAAGATTAATCTGGAATATGCATTTGAAGAGGAGACAAATAGTACAAGCATGTCACTACTAGAAATTCGTACTTGTGTTAGGAAATTGTACCAATACCCAACAACCATACTTGTATGAGTAGGAAATATTTCCTTATTTTGTTAGGCAAGTTCTGTACCCACCGATCACTAATGTGAGTCTGGTATATAATGTGCCACATCCTTGAGTCTATATAAAGTGATAGAGAACATTAAAGTTAGGGAAGAAACATAACTTGAAGAATTTCTAGTGAGAGGAAGTTCATCGGTTTATCTTAATTTTAGAAAGGTAAAGAGGTAGAAGATAAAAATTGAAAGACACTGAGAGATCTGCAGTTTTTTTTGAAAGTTATGAGTGCTTTGTAACAAAATATAAATGGTTAAGTATTAGTTTTTGAGAGAGTATTCTTGTAACTTCTCATATATAAGATTTGTGTCCACTTCCCGTGGACATAGGATTTCTTCACGACCCTAACCACGTTTAATATTTTATTGTGTGTTTGTTTTTAATTTTTACCCTTCTTGTTAACTTTTTTGTTTGAAAAGGTAAATATCCAAGTCTTTGATTACGACCTACACCCTCTTAGCAGATGTTTCACCAATGGTTGCCAGAGCTTCGGTTCGAAGTGGCTAAGTCTCGACCATAACTAAAATCGTTTCAATATTAATATATTCCTTAACAAGTGGTGCGGTGAGCATGGAGATATGTAAATATATTTATTTTTGGTGATAAATACAAGGTCGAATGATAAATATCATTTTAGATCTTGAGTGTAGAGATTTAGATCTCACCAGAAAGTCAATCACATTCATAAAAATGAATTTTATGAAGTTGACTTTCATAAATTCACACAACAGAATGATTAAATATCTGAAGAATTAAAATTATAGCGTTCATCGTACATATTATAATTTATGTTGTCATTGATAAGAAAGTTACAAAGGATATTGATGTCGAAATATTAGGTGTCTGACGAGTCTTTGGCCATGAAGATTCAAAATAAGTTGGAAGGTATTTACTTAAATATTTTTTTGACAATGATTTACCTTATAAAAATTTGTATACGTTGCAAATATATGGTAGCAAGAAGATCTAAAAACACTTGGACGATTTCAATGCAGTCATTATTGATTTGAATACGGTTGGTGTCAAGGTAGAAAACGAAGATTAGGAAATAATCCTCTTGAATTATCTACAGAATATGTACAAGAACTTTTTGACATCGTGATCTATTGTAAATATTCCCTCACGGTGGCCGAAGTCAAGAGTGCTTTGAACTTGAAGGATCTTCAAAAGAAGATAGTTCTGAAGAGTGACTCTGACGGTCTCAGACTAAGTGTGATGAAAAATTATGAATTGAGAGATTCAAACTAGAAGTTTATGAAATTTTAGTATTGTGAGAAGGATGATTATATTAGAATTAACTATGTTGAGAGGAAGACGATTGATAATTATCTAAAACACGAAGTCAGAGATGCTGGAATGGTTTCAGATAACTATTGATACTTTCATGGTTTCTTCTTATAGGTATGGTAATAAGTAGGTTCTCGATTCGAAAACATCATTTTATATGACTTCCAACAAAAATTAGTTTGAAGACCTTAGAGTATTTGAAGATGGTAAGGTCATTTTTAGGAATGGCAGGTATTGTACTATGAAACAAATGAGAAGTGTTAAGTTCAAGATATGGATTGGAAAAATATTGAATAAATGTAAGGTATGTCGCTGAACTTAAACATAACCTTCTTTCTATAAAAAAAAATTTAGATGATGAAAGGTTTAAGTATAAGGGTGAAGATGCAGAATGATGGTATGCAAGAATCACACGTTTTTATGGAAGCTAGCCGAACTATTGGTGTTATTCTTCTGGAAGGGTTCGTAGTGGAATATGCGTCTAGTTTTGGAATGGCTCTATCGAGCTATGGCTGAAGGCCTTTGAGGGCTTGATAAAGTAGGTGGATAATTAATTCAGGAAGTAGATGAAGAAATTTAGAAACAAAAATGTCACAATATCAGTACACATGTCCTTCACTAGTTATTGTTTTAAACTTAAGATGGAATAGTTGATGGGATGAACCATACCATACTGAAGAGAGTAAGGGGTATGTTAATGATTGTTGTACTTAGAAAGATATTGAGCGGAGTAGCTATTAAGATAGCCGGAATCATCGTTAACATGAGCCTTTGAACTTTCGGTTGTCATTATGATATAAACAGGTATAGGTTGTTGCGCTTGTATCATAGGAATGATGAGGATTTAATTCAAAACCTGTGGATATTCAATATATTTCAAAGACCATTGATCACAAAGGTTAGCACTACATATATTACTGTCGTAAGTGAAGTTAGAATTGAGGTAGAGTTTGAACAAAAAGGTGAAGTCGATGATGTTTTTACCAAAATTGTTTTCAGGATGGGTTCAGGTTAGGAATCTATAGAGGAATTTCAGCCATTACAATGATTGGGTCTTTATCAAAGTTTTGATGGGTCAACGGTTTCAGATGTTTAAAATATGGAGCAACAATGAGACTTTGACAGTTGGTTTTTATTTGTTGCTTGATCTAATCTTGAGGGAGGTTATGTAAATATTACTACTTCATTCTTAGATGTAGGTGGTCAGGAGACTGGGGGAAAATTGTCACAATAGAGTTCATGGACTGCATGAGACTTGATCACTTCAAAGATACAAGTTGACAGATGGTCTTCAATGAGTAGTTGGAGCTTTGGGGCAACACATCTAAAGTGACTATGAGCCTAGGTGGAGAATTGTTAAGTATATGTTAAAAGTGACTAAGGCAGGATCATTTTCGAAGGTTGTGACTTAGATCCAAATTTCATAACTTGGTGTTGAAGTTGTAAATTAATGGTGAAGTTGTAACTTAGTAACGAAGACTAAAACTTAGAGCTGAAGTTGTATGCTAAAACTGAGACTAAGTGTTGAAAGCGGGAATGTCCTGAAGCTCAAACTAGGTGTCAAAGGCTGAAACTAAGTACTGAACCTGGATAAATTTGATTGGTGCAATTTAGTCAGACCTTAAGGGCTAAATATGTGAGTTAACTAAAGATTAAGGAGCTGGATCTGCTGCCTTTCTGTGGGGTTAAAAGCTCAGCCAAAGACTTAGGTGTAGAGAAGTCTGTTGGAGCCTAAGGGTTGAACATAGTCTAAGAACAAGTGTATTTGTTACTACTGGAACTGAAAGTGCATGGTAAACTTCTCTTGGACCAAATGTGCATTAACTAGTGGCCTAAGACTTAAAGATAAACTTCTAAGTTCATAAGAGAAGCTTGATCACTTATATGAGAAGATTCCGAATTGGAAGAAATATTTATGTTTTTTTATTAAGAATATTTAATTTGAAACGTGCATTTGTAGAGGAGAAAAATAGTACAAGAATTTCGGTACCGGACAACCGTACATGTGTCAGGAAATGGTACCAATATCTGATAGTCGTACCTACGTTAGAGTGGCAGGAAACATTTCCTTATTTGGTTGGGCAAAGACTGATTTTCCGATTGCTAATGTGAGCCTGGTGTATTATGCTCCACATCCTTGAGCCTATATAAAGTGAGAAAGAAAATTGAAGTTAGGGCACAACGTGACTTGAAGAGTAGTGAGAGAAAAAAATTCAGCTTGTCTTGATTTTAAAGAGTGTCGCGAGGTAGAAGATAAACACTTGAGAATACTCTAAGATCTATAGTTCTTTATGTAAGATGTGAGTGCTTTATAACAAAGGATGAGTGGTTGAATGTTAGTGTTTGAGAAAGTATTTTTGTAACCTCTTTATTTATATATATATATATATATATATATATATATATATATATATATAAAAGATTGTCTATGTTGTCCATGTCAGATTATTCACGGTTTGAACCATTTTAAATTTCTTGTTGTGTGTTTGCTTTTATTTTTTATTTTTTGTTTTTCTTATTAAATTTGTCGTTTATAAAGATAATTAGCGTAAGTTCTGATTGCCTTCTACCGTCTCTCGATATGTGTTTCACCAAAGGTTTCCATAGTTGCGAATAACAATGGCTATGTCTCAGCTAAGACCAAACTTATTTCAAATTTTTTCTAATAAATCAAAAATCTAACTAATGGATATTTGATAAATATGAATTAAATTCAACATATGATCACATATACATTTTATTTGGAAAAAAAAAGTAAAGAAAAGTTTTTTAACAAACACTTCTCCACCATTGTTGTGGTGATGAATAAGACCCGTTGCAGGGAAACAACCGTTAATAATTGTTTTCCAACACCAACAAACATCACCATTGTAGCATAATAACTCATCTAGTGTACAATCATTTCAATTTTTCAAATTTCATATTTTCTCAATCACCACTATAAACGTTTATAACTATTCATAAATAAAAAATAACAAAAAATTTAACGCCATATTTTTCCGAATAACGATCTTATCATTTTTTTAAAATATTTTTATTTTATATAAATATGTATTTTATTTTTTTAATCTCCTTTACTTATGCTAAACTTGTTATGATATTCAAATTTATATTTAGATCGTCTTCGATTAATTTATTTTATTAATGTTTATAATAATTAATTAATTTGATAACAATTAAAAATGGGCTAGGCTAAAATGAGAATGGTTTTAGCTATAACTCTTATTCAAAATAATAATATGTTAATGTGAAATGACCATTTTATTTTTCATATATAAAACAAAAGTTCTAACATAACACTAACTTTTTCTTCTTCTTCTTCTTCCTCCAACTTTCTCTCTAACTAAGCTAATTTTTAAAAAAAACACCAAAAATCATGGGTTTGAGCGATTTAAACGAAGAGTTGAGCTGCAATATGAGTGATTTCTTGTTGAAGGAGGATGAGCCTTTGACGGACCATCTCCAAACCCAAGAAGAGGTACATTTCGTGTTTTTTCAAATTTCGGTGAGAATATAGCACTACCAACGCCATGAACAACATGAATTACGAAGAACATTGTGTTTTATTTTGTCAAAATTGAGCGCTGGGAACGCACGATTTTGACGAATTCACGAACTGCGAGTCCGCGAACTTGCCAAAATTGAGCAGTGGCTGCTCGCGAATTGGACAGTATTGCGAATACGGGAGCAACCAATGCTCAATTTTGGCAATCTTGCGAATTCCCATTTCGCAATTTTGTCAAAATCGAGCATTCCCAGCGCTCAATTTTTTACTGTTAGTTTTGTTTTCCTATGCATACTTATTTAGGTAGTGAGTTTAATTATAATTAAGAATGTTTTAAATAATTATCAAGAACCATTTGTAGGGACCGGACCAACCACCATGTTCGATGGCCGATTATACAAAAATGTTTAGTACGAACACCTTGTACACCAAGCCCGATTTGATATGATGGGTCGAATCCGAAATCATTAAACTATGATTCATTGTGTTGCATAGTAAAGACGATGATGGTATCAAAAGTATGAAAACTCCTAGGATGTATTTAAGGTGCGAGGGGCACGGGGTTTACACACCTAACCCCAAACAGGGGTATGTTAAGAAGCACCGAGAATGTTCATCCAAAAAATGCGGGTGTCCGTTCTATTTAAGGGGAAAATTGGTCTTAGAGATACCCGGTTATTGGAAATTGATAGTGCTAAATGGGAAACACAATAACGAACCATTTTTGCACTTGGATGGTCACTTTAGGGCCGATAGACTAAAAGTAGAGGAAGAAGTGTTTGTTCGTAGTCAAATGGAAGTCAGTTGTTAACCACGAGAGATATACCGCGGTTTGAAGGTCAATGGCCCGCAAAATGTATCTAGCATGCGCACGATATACATCATGCGCCAAAAACATGATTTGGTTGATAAATCCGGCAAGACCCAAATGCAATACTTGTTTTGCAAGTTAAAAGAATACGATTACTACGTTTGGGAGCAAACTTGCGAAGCAACGGACGAGATACTCGAGTTTTTTTTTGCACATCCTAAAAGCATCAATTTCATGCACACATTCCCTCAAGTTCTTATACTGAAGAGCACTTATAATACTACAAGTTATAAGATGCCTTTGCTAGAAATAGTTGGCCAAACTTTGACGAAAAAGACGTTTTATATCTCTTTTGTTTTTTTGAGCTCCGAGAAGCAAGAGAACTACACTTGGGGTTTGAGCGTTCTACCGAATGTTTTGACGAACAACATGTGCGCATTGCCTAACATTATTGTCACCGATAAAGAGTTGGCTTTAATGAACACTATCGAGGATGTATTACTGGACGCGACTCATATGCTATGCACTTGGCATATTAGTAGGAACATCAACTCTTACGCTAAGAAAGTTTTACCTAATTTGGACATGGCCGATGAGTTCGTTGAATATTATCAAAGGATTACATTTTCTGCCACGCTCGAAGATTATAACAAAAACCTTGTCGAGCTACGCCACACGTACGCATTTTGTCCAATGGTTCTCGAGTACGTGATGAAACAATGGATAGCCGATTATGGACACACATTTCTCAATATCCACACGAACAAATTTAAATATTTGGACAATCAAACTCGCAATCGGTGAGTTATATTACCCTATCCATACATTAGTTGTTAATATTAAGTGTTAGACTTCTAATTTATTGTATCTTACGTTATAGGGCGGAGAGTGCTCACCTGAGCCTCAAACGGGAAATCGATAGTAGTCTTTGCACGTTTGAGAAATTTTGGAAAAATGTTCATGCATGTCTTACCACTCAACACTCTAACATCTTCGAATCCTTCGAGCGTAGTAGGTATCGTCCAAGAAACTCAACTAGGGGGGTTAATAAAATTATGTACAAAGACATCAAAGGTGAAATTTTATGTACGACTATAGAATTAATAGAGATAAATCTTGCGACGGCCTTGGAAATGTGGTTCACTCCCGGAATGTGTGGTTGTGTTATTATGACAACTCATAGGTTTGATTTATAAAAAAGGAAGGGCGACTAAAAAAGATGAGTGTGACGTTATTGGAGTACGTTAAAGATCAAAACTAAGGATGAGGTTGGTACCGAAGACGAGCTCACGAGAAAACTCTCGTTAATAGATAGCACCATCCGCGGTTACGGTGCACACGTCCAAGATCACATCATAAATAGGATAATGCAAATCCTAGATCCCGCTAGAAGTCATGTTTTAGAACATAAGGAGTCGGTTGTCACTAAAGGTAGGAAAAAAATCGGGTGGGACAAATCAACTAAACGGGACCCATCTGATTGGGAATACGATGGTAGTCTAGGCGCTAGCACTCCCGGTACGATAGGTAGCTTGGCTGCCTCGGTAGCTAATAAAACACTTTTAGTACCAAAGGACAAAGCGAAAGAGAAAGCAAAAGTCAAGGCTCAACCCAAGAAGGAGAGAGTGAGTCGATCAAAAAAATCATTGAAGGGCATAGAATTTAGCGGCTAAGAGAGTTGGTTCCCCAACTATTTGCATGAGTACATTTTTAGCGTTGACAACGTGTCTCCCGAGGGTAATTGCGGATTCCAGGCCGTTGCTTTAACCGTCTACGGTATTTCTGATTCACGGGACCAAGTTAGACAGAATTTGATCATCGAATTGCAAAATCAACGCGATCTATGAGAGATAGTGTTTGATAGTTCCTAACATGTTGATAACCTAGTCAAAAGGTTAGATGTTTTTGAAATGTACGACAACGGTTGTCGGCATTGGATGATGTTACCCGACTACGGCTTAGTGATAGCCACTAGAGACTAGTGTATCGTTTACCACGTATCTACCTCTACACGGTGTGCCTCCTCGATCGTGTCCTAGCATGGAAGTTGGAATTGGCTTCGTACACGGTAACCATTTTGTGAAAGTAAGTATACCAATGAATCTATTAATATTATACTTTATTTTGTGACCAGTTATTATATCTTATTTTGTGACAATTAATATTATATCCTATTTTGTGACCAAATATTTGTTTTATTTTTCTTTCCGTAGGTTGTGTTGGATGGACCACTTCCGGAAATATATCGTAGTTGGTTTCCCTTTCGGACCGACAAATCAATTATCGGTTGAGAACTACCACCGCTCGACAAACGATTCAACAAATATAAGCAAATCAAGCCCGCCCAATCTTTGACCGCACACGAACAGCCACCACATGTCTAGAAATTGGCCGAAGACTCATGATTTGTTGATGCATCGCTAGTTTTTTTCTTTCGCAATTACTAATTCCACTTCTTTCATTATTAAACAAATTAGTTTTGTAGTCTATACTACCACGTTTATATATATTAAAATTTCCACTTCCTTCATTATTAAACAAATTAGTTTTGTTTCTATTAATCTTAACTTATTTCGTTAGTTTCCATCCAATATTACGCAATAAAATTCCAATAATTCGGTGCAGTGGCAAAATCGCGAACAGAGAGTGTATGATTTTGTCACAATTGAGCGCTGGCAACACAACGATTTGTCTGTGTCGTGCGTTTTGAGCGCTTAATTTTGACAAAATCAGACACCATGTACTCGCGGTTTCGGCTAAAATGAACACTCCCACGTGCGAAACTCTCTGGAAATTTTGTAATTTTTCATTTTTTTAAGTTTACGAGTTCGAAAGTAAATTTTTTTCACCAATACATTAGTCATTTCAATGAATGGTGTAAAATTTAGACAAAAAAACCTTTAAAATGTGGTAAAAACACCTTTAAACTAGGTTTAAACAGCCAAAAAAGTACACTAGAAATCCAAAAATTGAAACGGACTTGACGGATAAACCTACTAAAACAAAAGCTTGATACAACACCAAGTCAAACAACAACAAACATAATAATTTTCAAAAACTCCTAATAAAGGAAGTTTATCTATCGGACCAGTTCCATTTTATCAACTTCCGTTCTTCCTTCGCATCTTAGTAGTCACGCATTTTCTCTTCATTGATGGTAATCATGTCAGAACGGGCGCGTTCCAGCTGGTCCTCAATTATAGTATCCATCGGATGGCATTTGTACCGCTTGAACACAACATAACGTTCCATATCGTTGAGGTCGGAAACCAAATGTACACAAAACTTCACAAGAACGGACCACCTGGCTTTCACATCATCCAAGCGCCTTGAAATTTCAGGTGGCTGGACTCCATCCCTTCCGAAGAGAAAGTACATCTGGCACAACATTGCCACCCAATGTTGTAAACCCCCCTCTAGCTGGTTAGTTTTACCAATTTCGATTGATGCTTTCATGAGATATACATCTTCTAACTCAGTCTAAACAGACATATCTGTAATATTTTTTGGTATTGCATAAGTTTATTTTTGGAGAATCTCTATATATTGACAATTTGGTCTTCAGATAACGAAATCCAAGTAGACCACTCAATACATGTCACATGTAGGATACAGATAACGTAATCCAAACATACCATAATATTATGACACCGAACAGATACAAAAGTACACATATCTCGATGAGACATTATTATAACCCACGTGGGTTAGACGGGGTCTCGTTATAGCGTAGGATGAAAGTCCATTTTAATGGGTATGAGTATTGCTAAAATGAGACCTTATAGTAAAATTCAACGCCTACCAAATTTGACTCGCCGCCTATAAAAAGGACATAAAATCTAATAAAATAAAACATCGGCCAGACATTTACCACCGAAAAATTAAATATTCAAACATTATCTAGAGATGGAGTTTACGACTGACGAAGACTACCATATGCTTCAAGCAGTTAAGATTTCTCGCTCGGAGATGGGGGAGGATACTAGCGATACGTTTTTTGACCGTGTCCTGTGTAAGATGTACTACTCATACGGTCGTTTAGGAGCAAGATGATGTCTTCTTGTTTGTAGTTGTGAGCAGATAAAAAACAGATACAATTTTGTCAAGCCGATACAACGTTTGTGTTTTTGCACATTATTAATTAAGCAAGAAGCAGCTTCCGTCTGGAACCTGACGCTGGTGGACTACATCACTAGGGATATGGTAGCTCATCTTGAGGACATGATTATCGCAAGGGGGGAATGATGTTGAATACAAACTGAGATACGGCTAAGCATTACTACTTTGTTTGTTTGCGTTTGGATGTTTTCATGTTACTTTAACTTGTTTTTTGAAGTTGTGATTTTCTTATTACTTGTTTTTTTTCCTATGGTTTTAGTTTGTTTCTCTTAGTATGCCAGAGGTGTGTCGTATGCACCTATCTGAAATAAAATTTTAGTTTATGTTCTCGTTTTGTTCGAATAACATAAGATATAATCAAAGGAAAACATAAAAACAATGTTATAAAAGGAAAACATAAAAACAACAACAAAATAACAGTCAATAAACAACACACAAAAACAAAACATAAAACAACGCCATCATTGAACCTAGAAGTCGGAGTCGTAACCGGTATTGTCTTCAACGTCGACGCCGTTGGCAATATCATCATCCCTACATGTAATGTTATCCTCCAGGTACATATCATCTCCGGAGTAATGAAATCGTCAACCTTCATGTTCCACTCACGTTTTGCTTCTTTCATAATTTTAAATGTGAGGAACATCAAACAATCAAGTGGTTTGACAGCTAAATACCTGGTTTTCACTTCCTTACGGTTGCGCGATATGTAGCTAGTTCCCCCACGTATACCGTAATTGAAATACATCCTATAAAGATACGTTCGAAGAAAGCATCGCTAGTATCTTCTCCCCTTTCTCGAAGGACAACCTTCATCGCTTGACACAATGGTAGTCTTCAGCCACAGTCAAATACATCAATAGTATACTGGATTTTTTTTTACTTTGTTATTGTTTCCAAATGGTAAGTGATTATGGTTAACTGTTTTATCTATTGAGTCAAGCTTTGAACATTACATCGTCCCTCGACTATCGCGTTTGGTGGCTGATAGTCCATTGACTTTCAAATATCCGTTGACAGTCCCTGGACTATCGCGTTTGGATAAAGTTAGTCCACCAGATCTTTTGATCCATGAGAGGCTGCCACCTGTCACCATAGTCCCCATATTTTTGTATCACCACTAGTCCCTTGAGTTTAGTTATTCGTAATATTCTACATTTTGGGTTTGACCTAAACTCAAGGGACAAGTGGTGATACAAAAATCTGGGGACTATGGTGACAGGTGGCAGCCTCTCATGGATTAGAAGATCTGTTGGACTAACTTTATCCAAACGCGATAGTCCAGGGACTGCCAACGGATATTTGAAAGTCAAGGGACTATCTGCCACCAAACGTGATAGTCGAGGGACGATGTACTGTTCAATGCCTATTGAGTCAGTTAAGGACAACAATTAAATATTTATTATTATATTATATTAAATCGTACAAGCGTCTCAACCATTAAATATTAGGGGTCTCATTATAACGGAGGTTCTATTATTAGGGTTTGCGCTATAACGAGACCCGATATGGAAATTCCCAAAATGAACTCCCGGCAAATGATGCCCCCTCCAAATGGGACTCTTTCCAAATGTTAACCACCTATAAAAAGACATGTAATATCATGGATCATGACAAGCATCAAGCATTAACAAAACATAATCAAAGGAAAACATTAATACTTTTACACGTGGATTTTACGCCCGACAAAGACTACCATATGCTTCAGGCGGTGAAGGTTGCTAGCCGAGAGATGGGTGAAGATACTAGCGATGATATATATTTTTATCGCGTCCTGTGTATGATATATTTCAATTACGGACATGAAGGAACAAGAGATCTTGTTGTGCGCAACCTTGATGAAATCAGACGCTGATACATTTATGTCAAACCGCTCCAGCGTTTGTTGTATTTGCCATTTAAAATTAAGCAAGAAATGGCTACCGTCTGGAACATGACGGTGATGGACTACATCACTATCGATATGGTAGCGTATCTTGATGATAGGATTGCGGAAAGAGAGGAGGGGAAAAATTCTGAAGACAACATGGGATATGAATTCGATGATTGAGCATCCTAAATTATTCCCTTTTGTTTTGAGTCTTATGGTAGTGTATCTTGAGTTTTCATGTTTTCCTAAATTTTATCTATTTGTTGTTTGAGTCTTATGTTGTTTGCGTATTTCTAGCCTAATATTGATTTGAGTGTTACTTTATTTTATAAATTAGTATTTAGTAATGTAAATGAAAACTAAAAACTAAAATTGAGAATAAAAAAATCAAGCACAAGAAATTCAGAATAACTAACAAAAACGTACTACGACTGCAGTTATAAGATAACCAAATCCAAAACATAAAATAGTAGGCATACAATACGAATCCAGTCACTCATTAACGCGGTATCAGTGCGCCAGAAGAAACCACTCATGCATCTCTTGACGCATCTCCACTACAGTCATCTCGTCCGCTCTAGAATATCCATCAATCACGTGATCATAAATGTCAAATAGTGGTGCCTCCAAAGTAAGTGCTCTCGGGGTATCTGGAACATGTGCACCGGATGACTCGCACGTAGGATCAATGAGGGTGTACAATAGGTGGTCCTGGATCCATACATCGTATAAAGAGGACATACTAGGACCTCCTACAACAAATGTGTCCCCACGAATCCTTGGGTCGACGACGTGCGACACCCATGACCTCCATGTATCATTTTCCCACGAATAACACGTGTTCACACGCGTCCTCCTGTCTGCTGGTAAAACAGGGCGAAGTCCATGTGGTATATCCTAAATATGACCAAGCTGACGGGCGACCCGCAATGGATAATACGCCTCGACTATGTCAAATGCCTTCAGCGTATGGTCTATTCAGGCCACATCGCAGAAAGGGAAATGCTCGCGTATCTCCCTGTAAGGCATGAAGCAGACCTACGGAAAAAATTAAAAAAACTATTGCATCAACGATAACTAATAATAAAAGGATGACAAATAAACAAATAAATAAAGCAGATAACTTACATTCCGCTATGTCAATGAGGATATTGTGTATGTGATGTTTATACGAGTCTCATCATCCGCGCGATAAGGTGAAGGTACGTATATGCACATAGTAGACATCCAAGGCTCATAGAAAGTGTTGAGTGTCGGCAATAAGGAGTAGAAGTGATCGTATATCCACGCCTCCAACATCGCAACACAACCAACTATCCCTAAAGTGTTGTGAATGGACGACTTCCTTAGATGGTGATACATCTGAGCTAATATATGTTGCCCCCGATTATATCTAACAGATGACCTATACCCCGCTACGAACTGTAAATAATCTAAGGATATATTGTTCCCCGTTTTGTTCACCAAAACACAACACCCTAACATGTGGAGCAAATAACCCCTAGTGACATACTCTACCATATCATCAGACATAGTGTTATCCGTCATATTGGGCTGAATGTACTGCTCGCGTAAAAATTATAAGCGCACAGATCTAGAACTACCCCATTTTTGCTCGCTAACTTCATCCTAAGATCATCAATTGGTATACCTAGTTAACATAATACCATGCTAAACGCTAGTCATCACTAGGAAACGACTGTATAACAAGATCATCACTTGTCACCGAAAGACCGGTGATAGCGTGGAAGTCGTCTAATGTCACGGTCATCTCTCCAAACGAGAAGTGGAAACTGTTGGTCTCCGAATGCCACCTCTCGATGAAGGCATCTACCAAGTGCACGTTGGTGCTCAGACGCTGCAAGACACCGACGAGGGGACCGAAACAAGATATCATAACCTGCTCTCTCACCCTGCCATGCCCGACAAGATCCCATGCACGATGGGTACCGTACATCGAGTAGCACCTCGACGGCCCACGAACCTACACAATATTTCAGTAAATTAAACATTATATAAAATATTGTTCTGTATTCAATGCATATAAACAAATCATAACCTACGTCTCCCATAAAGACGATGTATGCCTTGTGCTGTCTATAGTCTGGATAAAGACCCGGCACGTGGGGGTTAACCCTATAGAACTGCTGATCCAGACTCTCAAGCACAAGGTCTACAGTAGGTGCAGGAGTGGCGGTACGAGGCCTGTGCCTAACTGACCGTGATCGTGACCGCGAAACATGCTCATCGTCCTCTGTATCACTATCTGATCCTGACTGGCGAAGTGGAGTTTGTGTTTTGCGAGGCATCCTGAAATTGAAAACAAAACATTGTTACATGTTCAAACATGTTCCGAAAAATGCTAAATCAAATGAAACGGCAAGAATTGCAAACAGGGACTTCGCTATTTTGGGGAAATTACAAAGTCTGAGCTCGCAATTTCCGCAAAATTGTGAATTGGGCATTTGCAACTCTGAAAGCAAAATTGCGAACGCCCAATTCGCAATTTCGGAAAAATCGCGAGCTCGGACTTTGCAGTTTCCCCAAAATTGCGAACTGGGCATTCGAAATTTTGCTTCCGAAATCGCGAACGCCCAACACCCAATTTTGGGCAAATCGCGGGTGGGGTGCTTGCGATTTGCCTAAAATTGGACGTTGGGCGTTCGCGATTCACCCCAAACAGCAAGCCCCAAATTTCAAAAACCAAGAACCCTATATTCCTAAAAACTCAACCAAAATCAACAAAATTCATACCAAAACGTTGATAATCAGTACACTAACACATATCTACAACTTATTTTCAAAAAACAACAAACTAGATTAAATTCGACTTTTGAGGCAGAACCTATAACTCTAATAATCACTAAAATACCTAACTAAATTGCATAAAAATTACATGAATATGTATAGGATTCATACCTTAACATTTTTTAAGTTCGTATTTGAAAAAATTTGAATTTTTTTACTGATTTTGAAAGGTTTTAATAAAAAAAACTTTGATTCAAAATACTTTTATATTAAAAATAAATAAATTATTTTTAAAATTTCATTATAGCAAAAATAGATCTGATTATAAAATTTATAAAATGAGATCTCAAAATAAATTTGCCTACTAAAAATCTTTTAACTATAAATAAACCCAAAGAAAAGAGCATAATGCTAAATAGTTGAAAGTGACAACCGGTTTCCACTACGAGTGGACCATTTTCCTCCGGTGGGTCATTCAAATTATAGTGACAAACTATGATTCATAGTACTTTAGTGAAACAAATTCATTATTATTTCAGAAGAACAATCTTCATTATCCTTGTAGAGAGGAAAGAAATGGCGATAGAAAGCAAACACTGGATACTAAGAATTACGCAAAAGAAGGAACACCAACTTCAGATCATCTACAAATAAAAAAGGTCCAAATAAACACAAATCTTGATACAATCCCACAAAACCACATCGTTTTGAAAGTCCTTTTTCTCTCTGTTGATCCTTTCTTAAGAACTTTGTTAACTGGAGTCCAAGATGGTCTCTACTTAGAACAGTTAAACCCAGGTCAGGTAAGAAATCACAAAAAATATTATAAATTTATAAATTTGATAGCTTTACGGACCAAATTTTTTGTCTTTCATATTTTTGCAGCTTATTAAGACAGCTGGAATAGCGGAAGTGGTTCAGACTAAGAATGATTCTTATGAGATCGGAGATCTTGTCTTTCTTCAGTTCTGTCCAGTTGCAGATTTCTGTGTTTTAGAACCAGACCATTTTCTCAGGAAAATTGATCCTGCAAGTGGGATTTCTCCACTGGATCATCTTAGTGCTCTTGGTATGTCTCTGTAATTTTGTTTCTCTTAAACAATCTTTATTATCAAAATGGTCCAGCATTCACTTATTTAGATAAATGCAGACAAATAAATTCAATATTTTGTTAAGAGAAAAAATAGTTCAAACCAGGTTGGATCCAGCGAACCATATTGGATTTGGATTGTACAAATCAGAACAGGATCCTGGGATCTAGATCGGATCCAGGTCTGACATACGCTTAGTTACTACAAAAACAATTGCCTGGTGTGGTATCATTTCGGATAGAAGAATTTTTTAAAATCAGTCTTAAAATCTGATCAAGTAAATCTGATCAAGTAGAGAGAGTAGCCATACCTTGCTGAATTTTTTGGGTTCGAAGTCTCCACCATGTTAAGGCTTTCCCCGCGAGAAACACGGTTGCGCTATTTGTCTTCCTTTAAAAGCGTATGATAACTTCATAGGAAGGTATCAATTTTTTGTTTGGCTCTTCATATGGGAGTCTTATTATCGTATAAATTTAAGTTTAACAAAGGTCGATGAGGTAGAAATAAATTATGAGGGTAGTTTTGGTAGTGTGATGATTTAGTTGAGGTTTATTTTCGATAGTAAAAAGTATTAAATGTGGTTGGGGTGGCGAGATAATTGAGTAGGTTTCAAATTTTCTATCTTCCTTCTTAATTATCCAATTTAGAGTATTTATAGCCTAAAATTAGGGTTATGGGCCGAGTTTAAAAGTTTTAATACTTGAATTAATTATTTAGGTCATGGGTCAAGCCCAAACATTTAATGAGTCATTAGTACAACTTAAGAGGCTACTTGTTAAGTCATCTTTATTGAGGTATTTTATTATTTCGGTCAAAATGGTGTTTGAATTAGCGTTCAGATATGGTCGATAGTGTTCCTCGTATAATTACCCGAATTACCTTTCGAATTATTTAGTCATTGGACATAATTTACTCTAAAATATTTATGACCCATCATATAGCCCCTATTAATCTTTACAATTGGGTCATTTGAAGGTAGTCCATTTGAAGGTAGTCCATTTGAAGATAGTCCATTCGAAGGCAAGATAAACTTATACTTGGGTCATTCGAAGGTAGTCCATTCGAAGGCAGGATGAACTTATACTTGGGCCATTCGAAAGCAGGATGAACTTATACTTGGGCCATTCGAAGGTAGTCCAATCAAAGGCAGTATGAACTTATACTTGGGTCATTCGAAGGAAGTCCATTCGAAGGCAAGACAAAAATTATAACAACAAATAATTTGAAAGGCTAAAAACGGTCGATTGACAAGTCGGGCACCTCATTAAAACCTCCTCGAGTCACCAGGGTAGGAAAGAGTATGCCCAATTTTAAATATTTTCATTAAACAAAAATAAAGTAAATAATTACAATTTTACTCGAGGTACATCCTTAAGTGTTCTTCATTCAACAAGTGCTTTGAAGGAACGCCCACTTTATCAACCAATCGGTAAGTCCTTTGCTTAACTCTCTCAACAACTTTATACGAAACTTCCCTGTTCGGATCCAATTTTCCTAGCCTCTTATCTTTAGTATGCATGAATACTTTTCTTAAAAATCGGTCCCCACTACTAAATTCTCTTCTCCGAATCTTGGGAGCATACGTGCTTCTCATTAACCCCTGATAGTGAACCGTTCTTAGATGAGCTTGACGTCTTTTTTCGTCAATGAGATCAAGCTGAATTCAGCTGTTTCATTATCTAATTTGGAATAGTTTTGAATTCTAAAAGAAGGGGAAGTGGATTCTATGGGGGAAATAACATCCATGTTGTATACTAAAACAAAAGGCAATTCCTGAGTTGCTGAGTGTGTATTTGTCCTATAAGCCCAAAATACCTCTTGTAAGTACTTCGGCCACTTACTTGTTGCCCCCTCCAAATTATTTTTTAGACCTTCCAGTATAGTCCGATTAATCACTTCTACTTGACCATTGACTTGAGGGTAGAAATGAGAAGAGAAATGATGTCGAATTCCTCTTGAAGCACAAAAATCTTCTATTTCTTGGTTATCGAATTGAGGACCATTATCAGTTGTAATGCATCAGGGTATTCCGAACCGGCAACATATATTGGCTAGAATGAACTTTATAACTTTATTTGAAGTAGTCCTAGAGAGGGGTGCAACTTCTGGTCATTTAATAAAATAATCTACTGCGACCACGATGGTTCGTCGCCCTCCAGATGCCATTGGTAAAGGCCTTACGAGCCCCGTCTGTCAAAAGGCACTACTTCCGATATATTTTCCATTAGAACGGCTGGAACATGAACTGCATTTCCAAACCTTTGGGAAGGATCACATTTGTTCACCAATTCTTTAGCATATGCTATGATGGTAAGCTATTAGTATCCTGCTAGCAAAATCCTTCTGGTGAGAGCTTTGTAACCGCAATGAGTTGATCATTCTCCATCATGTAGTTCGGATAGGATAAGTTGGGATTCAATCCAAGACATCGGAGAAACGGTTTACTAAAAGACTTTTTATGAAATACTCCTCCCAAAAATACAAATCCATGTCCTCTGAACCTCAATTTTTTAGCTAGATCTTTACTTTCTAACAGAATTCCCTTAGTTATAAAAAATTGAATTTCATATCTCCAATCCAAATTCAATACGACCGATATTTTAAAATTTTCGTCGATACTCATGTAGTCCTTTGAAAAAACTGTTGTGATCGAAAGACATTCTTGTATTAAAATCCAGTGAAACGCTTCAACATAAGCAATAGTAGCTAAAGAATCGGCCATCGAATTTTCGGTCCGAGGTATGTGTTCGTACTTCACATTTTTGAAATATGCTGAAACTTATTTCAATACCTAGAGGTATTTCACTAGTTTCTCTTTTTTTGTTTCACATAAACCTTGAACATGACAAACCAATAGTTGTGAATCACTCATTAATCGAACCGTTGTCACCCCCACAAACTTGGGCGAGCCTTAGGCCAACAATAACTGCTTCGTATTTGGACTAATTATTTGATGCTTGGAAACCAAATCGAATAGTTTGGTAAATAGAATCCCCATATGGAGAAGTTAAACATATTCTGGCTCTGCATCCCATAGTACTAGATCCTCCATCAATCTGAACCACCCATTCATTTCGTTGTGAATCTATAGAAACATCTGAAGTCTTTTGATCAGAATGAAATTCAACCAAGAAATATTTTAGAGCCTGACCCTTGATAGTTGTTTGGAGAGCAAAATCGATGTCGAAATCTTCCAATTCAATGGATCATTTGGTCATCCGGCTCGAAACATCTGACTTTTGTAGCATGGTTTTAAGAGGAAAATAAGATTGAATTGATGTCCCTGGAAGTAGGGTCACATTTTCCTAGCTGCAATGACCAAGTCCAAAGCTAGCTTTTCCAGCTTCAAATACTTCTTTTCGGCATTCAGTAGGGTTTTACTGATGTAATATACGGGTCGTGGGTAACTATCTACCTCTCGAACTAACACTGCGCTTACAACATAATTTAAAACCGACAGATATATGTAGAGTCTTTCCCCTTCTGATGGTTTGAAAAAAAATGGGTTGGACAAATGTTTCATTATTTCGATGAAAGCTTTGTCACAATTCGGGGAACAATTGAACTCATTTTTGTTTCTCAACACTTGAAATAATTGGGAACATTTATCTGAAGACCTAGACACAAACTTGTTTAATGGTATTAATCTTCCCGTGAGTATTTGTACTTCTTTTGTTAATCTGGGTGGATCCATAGCTAATAGAGCATTCAACTACTTCAGGTCTGCTTGAATCCATTTCTCGCTGATTATATAACCCAAAAAATTTCCGGACCGAATGTCGAAAGTATATTTTTCCGGGTTTAGTTTCAGATTAATAAATTCAAGTTTAGAAAAAGTTTCTTTGAGATCGGAAAAATGATCCTCCTCCTTGAAGTTTTCCACCATCATATCATCTATGTATACCTCCACGTTTCTACCGATTTGACTCGCGAATGTTTTGTTAACCAGAAGTTGATAGGTAGCACCGGCATAATTAGTCTGAAAGACATTACCCCGTAACAACGTACCCCCTAGTCAGTAATAAATGTAGTATGATCTTGATCATTTAGATCCATTTGAATCTGATTGCATCCAACAAAAGTGTCCATAAAAGATAATAACTTATTTCCAGATATGGAATCCACCAAATGATCTATTCGAGTCATTAGGATGGGATCCTTTAGACAAGTTTTATTAAAATCGGTAAAATCGATACACATGTGCCATTGGCCGTTTTTCTTTTGTACCATAATTGAATTGGTTGTCCATAAAGGATATTACGACTCCTTTATGTGACCCGTCTTGGTTAATCGATATACTTCTTTACATATCTGGTCCGACCGGATCCTTGACATGATTCTCGAGGTCGAGTATTTGAAGAAACATGTGACTGACTAGCAGCTTCTTGGTCTGAAGTAGCTACAAGGGGTTTATTCACCCGGGAGTGCCTTTGTAGGTTGGTTTCTTCTACGGTGATTTGTTTTCAAACTTGATTCAATAGCCCACCCCAAGTTTCTGCCTTTTATGTGTAACTGTGTCAACCAACTCTCCTTCCAATAACCCTTGTCCGAGGGAAGCTATGGCCACTTGTTCATAGCAGTAATCTAAACCATTCTTAGTATTTACGAATCAACTAACATATTGCTTCAAAGTTTCCAAAGTCATATGGTGACAATGAACTATTGTGTTACCATTTTCTCTTAACTCTTTACTTCCTACAAACTACTGTCGGAAGGCCATCCAAAACATATCAAAAAATTTAATTGACCCATCCGGAAGTTTGTTGTACCACTTTAAAGCACTATCTTTAAATATTTGAGAAAAAACCTGACACAAAACTTTTTCATCATCATCGAAGCTCATCATAAAGTTTTTCAATTGTTCTCAATGATTATCCGGATCTGTACTCCCATCATACTTTTCCATTTTGGACACATCCAGACATCGTGGGAGGTGTCCCGATACAATCTTTGCTGAAAGTGGTGATTGCCTCTAGTTGCATCCCTGGTTAAACTGATGTGTTTCACTATAATCAACAAATATATGGTTTTGATCGGACAACCAACGAGTCATTCAACATCTGATCTATACTGTGATCGGCTGAACTTTTAGTTTTCCCTTTATAATCTGGCTTCTTCCTTTTTTTAGGATTTTTTCATGCGTTTAACGATCTTTCAATTTCTTGTCTCTACTAGCAATTTTCTTTCCCCGACGCTTATCTCGGTGTTTATCTTTTTTCTTTTGTTGATAAAAATCACTACAAGAGGAGGAGGAAATTAATTTGTTGATGAAGACGAATGTTTTTCAGATTTCGAAGAGCTATAATCTTTTTCACCATGAGGTTCTTTTCTAGAAAGTTGATGGTTTTTAGGGGAATGATCCGTCAAAAAGTTGCTCGAATATCCGGACGAGTTATCTATTGGCTCCACCAGGTGTCTTTCGTCTTGTCAATTTATCTTCATTGCTTCGATTTCTTTCTGAAAATCAGCAGGTTCATTTCTCAACTGAGTTCTTTCTTCTTTTTCATCGTTTTCGGACGAAACCCTTATATGAGCCTCTTCGACCTGACCTTCTTCGTTTACTGGGCGTTGATCAACTTGCAGTTCATTATCCATTATATATTCCTTGTCTTAAATCTTGGGAAACTTTGGATTGTTGCAATCCGGGTGTCCCCGCTCCCAATGTGGTCGCAAAACTGATGAGGCAGAAATAAATTATGAGGGTATTTTTGGTAGTGTGATGATTTAGTTCAGGTTAATCTTGAAAAGTAGTAAAAAGTATTAAATTTGGTTTTAGGGGTACAGAGATAAGTAAGTAGGTTTCAGATGTTCATCTTCTTTCTTAATAACGTTCTTTAGAGTATTTATAGCGTGAAATTAGGATCATAGGCCAGGTTTAAATACTTGTATTTATTTATTCAGGTCATGAGTTAAGCCCAAAAATTTAATGAGTCATTACTACAAGTTAAGAGGCTACTTGCTTAGTCACCTTTAATGAGGTGTTTTATTATTTCGGTCAAAAATAATGTTCGAATTAGTGTCTGGATATGGTCGATACTGCCCTTCGTATAATTACCCAAATTACCCTTCGAATTATTTAGTCATTGGGCATAAATTACTCTAAAATATTTTTGACCCATCAAAGATAACACATAGGATTTTATTTCTGTATAAATATAAATTTATACAGTATTTTTTGAGATGAGCATCATATTTTATAGTGCAGTTTCGAGAGAAAAAACAATTCGCGAGAGAACTTTGTGCTTTCAATGTGACTGTCTTCCATGGTCCGATTAAATTATTGTTTGGTGAGAAGTCTCTTCTCTTTGTCCTCTCCAATCTTACCAGAAGGATTTTTATTTGGAGTCTTCTAAGTATATTTTCGATCAACTTCTTCTAACTGCGTTTTTGAGGATATTTTAGTGAGTTTTCTGATTTCGATTTACTATCTTGTGTATTGGGGTTGTGTATGAAGTTTTCATACTTTGTGTGGTTTATGCTATAGTTTTATCTAGAGATTAGTTTGTAACCAGTCTTCTGATAGTGAATATTTTGTTGGACTCCGAAATCAGTCTCGTGGTATTTACTTCTTACATTGGAAAGGTTTTCCACGTAAAAAGTGTTATGTGTTATTTTGGTTGATTTCATACATACTTTGTATTTTTTGGGGATCATTATCTCTAATCATATTTGATACAATAATGAAGATTTCTTTTGCGCGTCTATTTCCTGTAAATGTGGTGCTCAGAGCTACTGGTTGTGTATTTATCTTGTATCAAATATAGAAGTGAATACAAGCAGAATGGTGACGATGAATGGTTCGAATTATCATATATGAAAATCGAAGATGAAAGATTTTCTTTATGTTTGAATTACTAGTGTTCAGTGATGAAAAACCTACAGATAATTCTGATGAAGAATGGATAACTATTCATCGACAAGTTTGTGGCTTTATTCGACAATGGGTTGATGATAATGTGTTGAATCATGTTGTAGACGAAACAGATGCAAGGACGTTGTAGAGTAAACTTGATGAGTTATATTCTCGAAAGACAAGAAACAATAAACTATTTTTGTTCAAACGACTGATGTATTTGAGGTATCAAGATTGATCACCTCTTACAAATCACTTAAATAACTTTCAAGTCTTGATTAATCAGTTGGCTGCTATGAGTATCAAATTTGATGATGAGGTTTTGGCGTTATAGTTGCTTGGTTCGCTGTCAAACTCGTGGGATACTTTAAGAATGTCTCTTTCTAATTCAGTTCATGAAGGTTATATTTCAATGGAATTGGCTAAAAGTAGTGTACTAAATAAAAATATGAGAAGAAAAACAGTTGGCTTCTCTTCACATTCAGAAACTCTAGTCGTTAAGAAATGTGGTAGATATGAAAATCTTGGTTGGAAAACTAGAGGTAAAAGTAGAACAAGAGTAAAAAAAAGTCTAATAAATTTGCAGATTGGGAGTGCTACTACTGTCATGAGATCGGGCACACTAAGAAATTTTATCTTAAGTTAAGAAAGAAGAATAATTTTAGGAAATCCAACAATGGTAAGTAAGAAAAGAACAAAGAGAAAAATTATGATAAAAGTGGTGACGAGAAAAATGTTGTTGCGGTTTCAGAGAGTTACTTCATTGTTATTGATGATGTTGTTGTGAATTCTGTTTTTGATGAAAGTGGTTGGGTAGTTAACAGCGGTGCTACAATTCATGCCACTCCTTGTACAGAATTTTTCTTATCTTACACCTTTGGTGACTTTGGTTCTGCAAAGATGGGAAATAATGATTCGTCTAAAGTGGTTGATATTGGTGATGTTTGTCTAAAAACAAGTATGGGTGCAATATTGATTTTGAAGGGTGTTAAACTTATACCCAATCTTTGATTGAATTTGATTTCTATAGAAAGCTAGATGATGAAGGCTATTGTAGTATTTTTACGACTGAGTAGTGGAAACTTACTAAGGGCTCGTCGGTTGTGGCAAGAGAACATAAATGTTCTGTCCTCTACATCATGTCTGCAAGGGTTTCTGCTGAGAAAATAAATGTTGTTAATGATGAAGCAAAGTTGATTTGTGGCATAAAATACTCAGTCATATTAGCATAAAAGGATTAGAAATTCTGAGGAAGAAACAATACATCCGAGGGATATGTAAAGCTCATTTCAAAAAATGTGTACATTGTATGGCAAGAAAGCAGAATAAAGTGTCTTTCAAGAGCTCGGCTCCTTCAAAAAAACCAAGTTTTCTTGACTTGGTACTGGTATGGATAATTTTCAACTAAGGGTAATTTTGTCTAAAGTTTTGTGATGTTTCAAAGGTATTTAATGCTTAAGTAGTTTGTAGTGAGAGATTTGAGCTGCCTGGTTGTATTAAATCTTCAGTACCCTCATTAATGAAAGTGGTTGAGTATTTATACCCTTAATTATGGGCCACATGGGCTTTCAGGTCATACTTATGAATTCGGGTCGAGTTCAAAAACCCATTAGTTATTAAGCAGGTAGGTAATTAGCTTAGTCATAACGTGATTTAGTTTTTAATACATTTGTCATGTTCGCATGGTTCAGTGGGTGGATTTTGTCCGAATTGCCCCTGTCCGGTTCCCACAGTGAGTGGTGAGAAAATCCGGACTCATCAGGTACAAACTGATGTTTGTGGTCCTTTAAAAACCAAAACACTTTGTGGTTATCTGTACTTTGTTACTTTTATTGATGATCATTCCAGGAAATTTTGGGCTTACACTTTGAAAACAAAAGATCAAGTTCTTGATATCTTCAATAAGTTTCAAGCTTTACTTGAGAGACAGACGGGGAAAAATTGAAGTGTGTTAGGAGTGATAATGTGGGAGAATAAATTGGTCCTTTCGGTGATTATTTTAGGCAACAAGGTATTCGACATCAAAGGACACCTCCCAAGACCCCTCAGTTGAATGGCGTAGTTGAGAGACTAAACCGAACATTAATTGAAAGGATAAGATGTCTTCTTTCACAATCACAACTGCCTAAATCCTTTTGGGGTGAAGCTTTGAATACAATTGTACATGTCTTGAATCTTAGTCCTTCTGTATCTTTAGATTGAAATATCCCAAATAGAGTTTGGACAGGTCAAGATGTTTCTTATGATCATTTGTGTGTCTTTGAGTGCAAATCTTATGTGCATATTTCTAAAGGTGAGAGGTCTAAACTTAATTCGAAGACAAGACAATGTGTATTCATTGGTATGGCCTTGAGAGTTCGGCTACAGATTTCATGATCCAGTTAATAAAAAGCTTATTAGACAACCCTCTACTAGATATTTTTCTGATCAATTTTTTTTTACTGATGCAAATGAGTCTGAGTGTTACGATGAGGTTGTTAGTGGTGTGTGTAAAAATCAGGCATTGAAGCAATGAATGAAGAGATGCAATCACTTCATGAGAATCACAAATTTGAGTTAGTGAATTTACCTGAAGGAGGAAAAGCCTTGAGTAACAAGTGGGTGGTATAAGAAGTTAATGTCAATTATGGGGAAAAGGAGATTTACCGGAAGAGGAGATTTTTATAAAACAACCTGAAGATTTTGTGGTTAAAGGAAAAGAAGTTTATGTATGCAGACTGAAGAAGAGGCTATATGGTTTGAAGCAAGCTCCGACACAGTGGTATAAGAAGTTAATGTCAATTATGGGGGAGCAGGACTACAAGAAGACTTCTTTTGATAATTGTGTATTTACAAAGGAATTTGCCGATGCTGATTTTATTGTTTTCTTACTTTACGTGGATGATATGCTAATTGTGTATTTGCAAAGCAGATTCTTGGTATTCTAATTACTGGAGACATAGATTCGAAGAAGTTGTTTTTGTCACAAGAAAAATACATTGAGAAAATTCTTCAAAATTTTAAGATGAACAAAGCTAAAGTGGTTAACTCACCACTTTTTAGTCATTTCAAGTTAAGCAAGAAACGATGTCCTTCAACTAATAAAGAAAATAAAGATATGACTAATATTCCATATGTATATGCAGTTGGAAGTCTCATGTATGTCATGGTATGTGCTCGTCCTGACTTAGCTCAGAGTGTTTGTGTTGTGAGCAAATATTTGTCAAACCCAAGTAGAGAGCATTAGGAAGCCGTGAAATGGGAGGAACCTCTAACTTAAAGCTCAGTTTTAGAATTGAGAAACTTGAGTTGTTGGCTTATTCTGATTCAGACTTGGCTGGAGATGTTGACACTCGCAAGTCTACTTCTACATATTTGATTAACTTTTGTGGTGGCGTTGTTTTATGGAAATCAAGACTACAAAAGTGTGTTGCCCTTTCAGTGACGGAAGCTGAATTTATTGTAGTGACAGAAGCGAGTAAAGAGCTACTATGGATGAAGAATTTCTTGAGAGAACTTGGATTTGAGCAACACAGGTATGTATGTATTGTTATGTGATAATCAGAGTGCTATTCATCTTGTAAAGAATTCGTCGTTTTATTCAAAGACGAAACATATTGATGTGAGATATCATTGGATTCGAGATATTATTGATGCTAAACTAATGGAGGTTGATAAAGTTCAAACAAATGATAATGGGTCTGACATGATGACAAAGACATTTCCAAAGGGAAAGCTTTAACATTGTAGGTTGATCGTCGGGATGGCGAAGCCTCCTACATAGTCGTGAGATAGAGATTTGTTGGGCTCTTCCCATGTGGGAGTCTAATTATCATATGGATTTAGGCCTAATAAGGGTAACACGTAGGATTTTGGTTTCTCTATAAATATAAATTTATACATTGTTTTTTTAGATGAACAGCATATTCTATAGTGCAGTTTTGAGAGAAAAAACAATTCGAGGCAGAATTTTGTGCTTTTAATCAGACTATCTCCCGTGGTACGATTGACTTCGTTTTTGGTGAGCAGACATTTTTATTTTTCCTCTCCAATCTTACCAGAGATATTTTGATTTGGAGTCTTCTAAGTATATTTTCGATTAACTTTTCCTAACTGCGTTTTTGGGGATATTTCAGTAAGTTTTCTGATTTCGGTATACTATCTTGTGTATTGGGGTTGTGTATGAAGTTTACATACTCTGTGTCGTGTATGCTCTAGTTTTATAAAGAGAATAGGGTTGTGTATGAAGTTGTCATACTTATGGTGTATGCTCTAATTTTATCTAGATTGGTCACCGTAGTCTGATAGTCAATATTGGGTTGGACTCCGAAATTAGTCTGTGGTTTTTACTTCCTACACTGGAAAGGTTTTCCACGTAAAATATGATTTGTGTTATTTGCGTTGATATCATTCATACTTTGTATTCTGTTTTGATCGTTATCTCTACTTATATTTAATACGAAAATGAAGATTTCGTTTATACGTCTATTTTTTGTCTAAGGTTTTGGTTTTAGAGCGTCCTTTGCGATTTCACTTGTTTATTGCTGCCCTCTTGAAGAATATCAAGTCACATTTAATAGTTTCTAACTTGCCTTTGATTATTTTTAGTTCTTGCTTGTCTAACTACAATTTGGCCTTCATGGTTTCATTCACCGTATCTTGGATTCGGGCGGCTTCCGTTTCCGTTCTCCATATTGTATATTCTTCGGCAATTTTTTAGAATTTTTTAGTTTCTTCTTAAGTAACCTCTCATGCCAGACCATAATATAGGAAAGTAGGTATGCCGTTACACTTGTCACCAAACCTAATTCTCCTATGTTTTCCGATGACATTAATATATTGAAAAAAATGAAACAGGAGTTCCAGGATTTGCGGCTTGGTTCGGGATTGTGGTTCTTGGAAATCCAAAGGCAGGAGAAAGTGTCTTCATATCAGCTGCAGCCGGAGGTGTTGGTATTTTTGCCGGGCAATTGGCTAAGCTGAGAGGATGTTATGTTGTCGGTAGCACCGGTTCTGATGAAAAAGTAAGACTTTGAATTAATATAAGATTTTCAATGTTGGATATTTAGATGAAAAAGATTGAAAATTTCGTTAAAGGTGGTTCCGGAATTTGTTTTAGGTTAACTTCTTGAAAGAAAAATTAGGATTCAACGAAGCATTTAACTACAAAGCCGAAACAGATTTTGATGCTGCATTGTCAAAGTAAGTTTCTTTGATCTCTTTTTAGCTTCGTTAAAACATTATTATTACGTTTTAAGTTTAAATTGTTGTATTTGTGTTTTGATGCAGCTCCTTATGGTGTTAGTACTGTCAATACAGTCTTGTTGGCTAAAAAATCGATAAAATTTCAGCTTCTAACAGAAATATATAACTGTGTTTATGTAAAAATTATTGTAGATATTTTCCGAATGGAATAGATGTTTATCTTGACAATGTTGGGGGCAAAATGCTTGAAGCTGTTCTTAATCATGTTAACAAGCGTGCGCGTATCCCGCTTTGTGGAATGATATCTCAATACAACGAGGTAAATGCTTTTCAGTCTATGTTAGAAACTGGAATATAATCAGGCATACGCTTAGTAAGAAACCGAACTCTGAATAGAATTTGAAACTATGTTACAACTGGAAACATAATGATGACAATATATCTAAATATTTAGTTACGAACGATGTTAACCAGTTTGAACATGTTTGCATGTTTGATTTAGATATGGACAGAGCGGGAAGGCGTAAGGAATCTTCTTAACATGGTTGGTAAAGAGGTAAGAATGGAAGGGTTTATGATTTTTTCTTACTTGAACCGATTCGGGGAGTTTCAAGATGAGATAATCGGCTACTTGAAAGAAGGAAAGATGGTTTCGGAGCACAAGATTTATGTGGGAATCGAAAGTTTTTTGGATAGTCTTGCCTCAATGTTCACTAGCTCTTTGAATATGGGAAAAGTTATCATTCAAGTGAACAAGCAAATCGAAGATTAAAAACTAGGTTGGTTGTAATAGCAAAAATTGTATTGCTTGTTGTGGTAGCAAAACATGTTTTTATTTCGGAAACTGAAATTTTCTAGTGCAATTTCCTGTTCTAACAACGTATTTAACACCATTTTATAAAACAGGTTATGATTTTGTTTCGATCCCAATTTCTTCTGGCTATCTTGTATTGGACTAAACATTTCTGCTCTTCTTTATGGAATGCTATAAGATTTCAGTCATAAAATTTCTCAGATAATCTCTCTGCTATTTAGAGTTTATAATAAGCTTGTCAAAATAGAAGTATGATTCGTCAAAGAAGGTATAATTCTTGAACTACTTAGAGACTATTGTTGGATTATTTATTTAATCTAAATATGAATTAGTTTAGTTGTTTTATGCTTTGACAGTTGAGTTAGAATAGGGAGTAGTGGAGTAGTGGAGTAGTGGTAGTAAATCAGGTATGCAGTTCCTGGTTTATAGGATAAACTTAGTTTAAATTCCAGCAATCTCTTTCTGTAACTTCTATCTCTTTAATTTAGTGAGTTTTCCATTCAAAACAATCAAGCAGTTAACTTATATCGTAGTTCATTTCATCATCTGGTATCAGAGCTTTCAAACACTCTTCTGAGATGGACACCACGAAGGGCAAGGAAAGTTCATTTGGCTTAAGTTATCCAATGCTTACAAAAACCAACTACACAGCTTGGTCCATGAAGATGACAGTCTTTATGCAAGCCCATGGTGTGTGGGATGCTATAGAATCGAAAGATCCCAAGGCTGTTGCTGACAACAAGATGGATAAACGGGCCTTGGCTATCATCTACCAAGGAATTCCAGAAGATTTATTGTTGTCTATTGCTGATAAGAGAACCTCCAAAGAAGCATGGGAGGCTATCAAAACGGTTCATTTGGGTGCAGACAAGGTGAGAAAGGCAAAGGTTCAGACGCTTAAATCGGAATTTGAGGCACTAACTATGAAAGATAGTGAACAGCTTGGTGATTTTTGTATGAGATTGAATGGCCTGGTAACAAAAATCAGGGCCCTGGGAGAGCAAATTGAAGAAGCTTATGTGGTAAAGAAAATTCTTCGAGCTGTACCAAAAAAGTTCCTGCAGATCGTGTCAGCTATTGAACAATTTGGTGATATAGAGACGATGACTGTGGAGGAAACGGTTGGATCCCTGAAGGCTCACGAGGAAAGGGTGCGTGGGCAAAAGGAGGATGTTGAACAGCAACTTCTTTTCACAGAAGAAGAGTGGTCGAAGAGGGAACACAAAGATGGACACTTACTTCTCACAAGGGAGGAGTGGTTAAAAAGGATAGGAAAATCTGGTTCAGGCAGCAACACTGAATCAAGGAGCAGAGATTACTCTCGAGGTTATAGAGACAGGAGTAAAATACGTTGTTACAACTGCAGTGGCCTTGGACATTATCAGTCTGAGTGTCGTAAGCCAAGAAGAGAGAGGGAACCCAGGACTGAAGCAAACCTGACACAAGTTGAAAATGATGAACCCACGCTTTTGTTGGCTAAGTGTGATGATGATAAGGGAAAGATGCTACTGTTGAACGAAGAGGGTGTGTTGCCAAGACTCTGTACGTCTGGGAATGATAAGTTGAATGAGGCTAGCACATGGTATCTTGACAACGGAGCCAGTAACCACATGTCTGGTTTGCGTAGTATGTTTGAAACGCTGGATGAAACTGTGGCTGGGGAGGTCAAATTCGGGGATGGCTCTAAAGTCCAGATACATGGAAAGGGCTCAATAATCTTCACAACAGAGGATGGCAAGAAGTGCATACTTAGAGAGGTATATTTTATTCCGAACTTATGCAATAACATAATTAGCTTAGGTCAGCTATCAGAAAGCGGTAGTAAAGTACTTATTAAAGGCGATTTATTGTGGATTTATGATAAGAATGAGAAGTTGGTCATGAAAGTAAAGAAGTCTTTGAACAGATTGTATAAGATTATTGTTAAAGATAACAGAGATACATGCTTACTGGCAAAAACAGATGATACAACCTGGTTGTGGCACTCACGGCTAGGTCATGTGAATTTTCAATCTATGCTTCTCATGTCTAGGAACAGAATGGTGCGAGGTCTGCCTCTTTTTGTTCAACCTAAAGATGTATGTAAAGGTTGTTTAATGGCGAAACAAGCAAGACGTCCATTTCCATCTCAGACGGACTTCACTGCAAAGCAACGATTGGAATTGATACACGGGGATATATGTGGTCCCATCTCACCAACAACCCCCTCTCGTAATAGGTACTTTTTACTATTTGTGGATGATTTCAGCCGTGCTATGTGGGTATACATGCTCAAAACAAAAGATGAGGCTTTCAGCTGCTTCAAGAAGTTTAAGGCACAGGTGGAGAAAGAAAAAGCGGGCAACAAGATACAAATTCTACGGACAGACAGAGGTGGTGAGTTTTGCTCCATTGAATTTACTGATTTTTGTGAAAGCAATGGAATTATTAGACACTACACAGCGCCATACTCCCCACAACAAAATGGCGTTGTGGAACGTCGTAATCGGACGGTGGTAGCTATGGGAAGAAGCCTTCTAAAGGAGAGGAATATGCCATCATACATGTGGGGCGAAGCCATTAGACATGCTGTTTATCTTTTGAATCGAGTACCAACAAAAGCAGTCCGAGGAGCCACACCATATGAAGCCTGGACAGAAGAGAAGCCTCAGGTTGATTATCTGAGAGTGTTCGGCTGTGTTTGTTACATGAAAGTCCCGAGCGTACACACAAAGAAGTTAGATGATAGAAGCAGACGTGTTGTACACCTTGGACGTGAAGCCGGAACGAAAGCGTACAGGTTATATGACCCTGATACAAGGACAATGCTCATAAGCAGAGACGTGGTTTTTGATGAAGCAAAGAGTTGGAATTGGAATGAAACAGAGACAACTGGTCATGTGGAGACTTCATCCTTTGCCGTAACAGGACATCAGTTTGAGGATTTTCCGGAACAGGACCTTGAAAGCAGCGTAGAGGAGCAAGGCGGTGACAGCAGAGAAGAGGAGGGAGGTGGTGACATACTTACGCCTCGCTCATCGCCTCACTCAGTGACACCTACATCAAGTCCCAGTTCGGTTCAAAGTTCCAGTCAAAGCTCTATACACCCAAGTAGTACAGCTCAGTCACAGCTTGACTTAGATGAGACATACGACGGGAGTGAGCCGCCAAAGAAATTCAGGCTCATTAGTGATATTTATAATGAGACTGAGGAGGTGGAGCTCGCTGACGAACTAGCTGATGAACTTCTATTAGTTGGCATCGATGAACCTGTCTGCTATAATCAGGCAATCAAGGAACAACATTGGAAAGTAGCCATGGACTGTGAAATTGAAGCAATAGAACGAAACAACACTTGGAAGTTGACAGAATTACCTCCAGGGCATCGAGCAATAGACTTGAAGTGGGTGTTTAAAACAAAGAAAGATACAAATGGTGAAGTTTTGAAGCACAAAGCAAGGTTGGTGGCGAAAGGGTACGTGCAAAAATTTGGTGTTGATTTTGAAGAGGTGTTCGCCCCTGTAACAAGAATGGAAACGGTACGCTTATTGCTAGCACTTGCAGCCAAGAACGAGTGGGAGGTACATCATTTAGATGTAAAATCTGCGTTTTTGAATGGTAGATTGTATGAGGAAGTATATGTCAAACAGCCTGAAGGTTATGTAAAAGAGGGACAAGAAGGAAAAGTTTACAAGCTATACAAGGCATTGTATGGCCTTCGTCAAGCTCCACGAGCTTGGTACATACAGTTGAAAAAGTGTCTCGAGAGTCTTGGTTTTGTGAAATGTCCTCTGGAGTATGCTGTATATACAAAACGGGAGGGAAATGAGTCGTTAATTATTGGAGTTTATGTTGACGACTTAATTGTTACAGGAACTAGTGTAAGCAATATTGTTAAGTTTAAAAGGCAGATGAGTCAAGAGTTCGAGATGTCTGATCTGGGTTTGTTAAGCTACTATATTGGCATCGAGGTCGAACAGAGAAGGGATTTCACTGAACTTAAACAGGTGGCATATGCTAAGAAACTTCTTGAGAAAGCTGGTATGTCTGATTGTAATGCAGTGAAGTTTCCAATGGAGCCTAAGCTGCAGATGCACAAAGATGAAGCTGGTAAAACTGTTAATGCTACTGAATATAAGAGTACTGTAGGAGGATTGCGGTATTTAGTACACACTCGTCCAGATATAGCATACGCAGTTGGTGTGGTGAGTCGTTTTATGGAAAGGCCTACTACACTTCATCAAGGTGCTGTTAAACGAATATTGAGGTATGTAAAAGGAACTTTAAACTATGGTCTGGTATACACCAAAGGTCGAGGTGACCACATGTTGTCTGGATTTTCCGACAGTGATCTGGCAGGTGATGTAGTAGACAGGAAAAGTACTGGAGGTATGGCGTTTTACTTGGATGAATCTTTGATTACATGGGTCTCTCAAAAACAGAGATGTGTAGCATTATCGAGTTGTGAAGCTGAGTTTATGGCTGCTACGTCCACTGCTTGTCAAGGAATATGGTTACACAGGTTGCTTAGTCAAATTTCAGATGTTCAAGCTGGGCCGGTCGTGATTTACATTGACAACAGATCTGCTATTGATTTGGCAAGAAACCCTGTGTTCCATGGCCGTAGTAAGCACATAGATGTGCGTTATCACTTTATTCGAGATTGTGTAGAGAAAGGACTGATCATTATCAAGCACATCAACACTAATGAACAAAGAGCAGATGTTCTGACAAAGCCTATGTCTGTGATCAAGTTCGAAAAGATGCGTGGGCTGTTGGGAGTTAAGAATCTAAGTCATGTTTAGATTAAGGGGGAATCTGTTGGATTATTTATTTAATCTAAATATGAATTAGTTTAGTTGTTTTATGCTTTGACAGTTGAGTTAGAATAGGGAGTAGTGGAGTAGTGGAGTAGTGGTAGTAAATCAGGTATGCAGTTCCTGGTTTATAGGATAAACTTAGTTTAAATTCCAGCAATCTCTTTCTGTAACTTCTATCTCTTTAATTTAGTGAGTTTTCCATTCAAAACAATCAAGCAGTTAACTTATATCGTAGTTCATTTCATCAACTATAATAAGTTGAAATCAATGCCACTCACTGACTCTATTACAGAAAACATGTTAGTAAAAAAACAACTCTTTCTTACGCTATTCTTTTAAACTTCTCTCGTATGAACAATTGTTTTTCTCTACTTTAGATTATCTATTCGTCCTACTGGATCTCGATTTCTTCATTCCGTTGGTCTTTTCATTCATCCTTGTCCATTTGTATCCACTAGGTATCGCGAAAGGATCTGATAGTAAATGGTCTTGTTGGTTTTTCGATGACGATCGGCTGTTCTTTCCACTCCGCCACGATGCTGACGATGAAGAACATGTTTTGTCTTCTTCGTCAGATTGGCTACTACTTGAAAAATCTGAGGGACTCGAAGGAGGAGTGTAGAATTGTTCGATTGGTGGTAACTCCACGAATTTGGTGAATGTGATCACTACTCTTACTGTAGGAACAACCGGTATTGCTACCTGTGTAGCAATTTAAACAATAAGGGTTTAATCGAGACTGTTTTCAAATTTAAGACCCTTGAATTTAAATTTCAAAACTAGGATCTATTCTGAATCCGTGACTGACTTTAATAAAGAGTTGAAATGGCAGGATTTATAGGTCCCAAAAAATAAAAACTATAGACTAAAAAGTATCTAAAGAATCACAAGGTTCACTTGATTTGTCACCGTCTGATACAAACAGACAAATAAAAACGTTACAGGTAATCTCATGCCGACCGACAAGGCCCACCAGAGGAGTAATAAGGAAGGCTAAGTCATTTCGATACTTCATATCAAAAGAACCAAAAGGGTAAAAAAAGAAAAAAGCAAAAACAAAAGGGTCCAAAGAAGCATGACCATACTGGACCTTCCTACAGTTAAAGATTGTCGGGTAATTTTAAAGTAAATTTATTGGAGTAATTAAAGTCTGAGTTTAATTTTTTAGTTTCAATTTTAAACCGGAAGTAATTTGATTTATTTAATGAAGGAATGATTTTAGTAAAAACGAGTTAAACTTTAGGGACCTAAACACAATTTAACAACTATCGAATTTAACACGATCCAAAGAGAATCTTAGAAATCAGCAAAAGAATGTACCTTAACCGGAAAAGTCCCCGGCGGGAACTTGGTGGTGAGTAGCTCTCGCATCCGTCTAACCGCCTTCACTTTATTCGCCAAAATATCAAGTAATGGTAACAGTTCATCTGTCTTCAACGGAAACTGTTCCGTTAACCAAACTGACGGCCGTAAACTCTTAGAAAACTCCTTCTCCTTAGTTGGTGGAGGCGGCATGACCAAACTCCTCCTAGGGGCGATCGAAGAAGAGGCCGTCGTCATCGACCTTCGCGGCGGATAATACGGGGCCGAAGATGGATACAAGTCTACACTCTTCCTCCCAACAGATACGATATCTTTATCCTCCCTTAGAAAACTACTATGCCGTCTTCGATCGGGTTTGGGTGGACCACTGATACCGAAACTCGGATTTTCCGCAACAAGAAAACCGTCATCGTCTTCGTCGAGCTCTAACGGTAGCACCTGGTCATCGTTTTCAGTGTTGGCTACTTTCCTTGACCTGAAACTGAAAGTGACATTGTGCATTTCATAAACCTTGGCCTTCCACTCACCTACTCCTTCCGTTTTCTCCTGCCTTCTCCAATTTGTCCTCCCTACGAGCTCCGCTTTAGTAACGTCCATTCCCGGTCTGTAAACGCTCGCTTGAGAGTAAAAACCGGCGATATCAGACTCGCTCATTGGAGTCCCGGCACTCTCAAACGCATCAAAGATTTTACGATCGTCACGATTGAGTACTAACAACGATCCAGGAGGTACACTGTGAGTTACGTCTCCATCACCGAGGAATAAGAAACTCTGATCAGCTCGCTGGATCTTCAATCCATCAAATCCAGCCAAAGAAGTATCCGCACGGAGATTACCATCACGTTTCCAGATCTTGTACGTATCGGAAGGAGCAATTTTCCCGACGAACGGTATAACCGAGCTCTCGAAATGAAACGATATCTCCATATAGAAATCTCGCATCCGCCTTAACGCACCGATCAACCTCGGCAACCGCCGCCGCCATTTCCCCCAAGCAGAACTATGATGCTGCTTCAACAAAACCAACGCAATCTCCGAACTCCGACGACACACAGCTTCCTGTAACGGACTCCATCCCGCGGCGTTTTGTAAAGTTATATCAGCACCGGCAGCGGAAATAGTCCGCGCCGCGAACAAATCGTTTACTCTCACTGCTAGATGGAGAGGCGTCTCCGTAAAAGGAACGTCTCTACGATCGAGTAAGGCTCCGATTTTGTCGGCGACTCGTTCCTGACTCAACGAGTCAGACTCAGTCCGGATCTGGGAAGGATCGGCTAACCGTGGGAGAGATGAAACCAGGCGTGTCAAAGCTACGTGGTCTCCTAAAACGACGGCGTAATGAACCGGACTGTGAATGTAATCCTCCGGTTTAATCTCCGGTGCAGCACAGACAGTTGGCTTCGCCATAATGATGATAAATTTGTGAAGAGAGAGGGAGGGTTTTGTTTGTTTAGAGAGAGATTGAAGAGAGAGAAAGAGGAAAACGACGGATTAAACGCAATCTGGCACGGCTTTTGGAGTGAATTTCTTTGGATTTCAGTTTTCATTTATGCCACTTTGTGATTCGCTCCGTTTTTATTTTGTCCTTTTCCGTTTCGTGCCGTTTTCTATTTAATGTTTTTTCTTTAATCTATGCTTAAATCTATTTTTTAATACACAATTGATTCTAAGTTTCTAACAACTCTTCCTTAAAACTACTACTTATGTGGATATTATTTTATTTTATTTATTTTTATAAGTTGTTTTCAGTGTACTGAACTGGGGCTTATAAAAAAAGTGATTAAATTAGCGTGTTTAATGAGAAAGAGTAAAGATTTGGTGGGGGCCTGAGTAAAGTAAAGTAAAAGAAAGAGAGAGAGATTGAGATTGGATTTTTGTCGTCACCAATTACTACTCTAAATAAACTTGTCTGCGCCAAACAAGACCAAATAAAAAAGGAACTAGTCAACTTATCCTTATTATTTCTATTACTTTGGTGGCATTTGAAATTGAAACACACTTCCGATATTGGTTATTTTGGTATGGACACAATTACGATATAGATTGCATTCGTGATAGAAAAAAAATTAATGAGAAATTTTTTGTGATTTTTCTAGAAGGATGATAATAATATATCCGATCTTCTAAGTTTAATATGCGGAGATGTAGAGAAAATTAACCACTTTCATAAAACTGAGGAGAAAATATGTATAATTTTTTTTTGATTTTACAGGGATACAAATTCATGTCCATAAAATTTGTTTCATAAATTATTATTTTTTCGATAAATTTGGGCTTTATTGATACTTTTGAAAGTTTAGAGTACAATTTGTGAAAGATTAAAACAGTTGTACTGAATTACAATACTCGCAGGAATATAACACTCTATAGAAACATATCACTCTTCGTCTTCCTCAGTCCTCAACAGACCAACTACCATCTTCAACGAACCCATTCGAGACTTTCACCGGAAACTGACTAAAACCACCATGCAATTCAGCTTTCATCCATCTCTATCTTTAACATAGCCTAACCCGATACTTTCCAAAAAATAATTGTTTTCAGATCGATTGGGGCAGATTCGTGATCAAAGCTTAAATCTCTTCTGTAATTCAAGGCTTCTTTCGCAATCCAGTCAGAAGCTTTGTTTTGCTCCCTATAAACATGCTTTATCACCATTGTAGATTCAATTAACTTTCTACATGTAGTTAATTATAGGTTCAAGGTACCAAATGTTCTTCCCTTTTCCAATTAGATCCACCAGAAAACTTGAATCTACCTCAATATCTAGATTTCTGATTCCTAAAGCTTTACACAGAATTAAACCATCCATTAATGTCCTTGCCTCAGCCACAATCGAACTGTTTTTCCCATAAACTTTGCCAAAATCTCTGATAATAACTTTGTTCCTTGTTCCTTATTATTCCACCACCATTGGCCTCCCCCGTAGCAGTTGAAGCTCAATCAGTATTCATCTTGTAACGATTCAGCTTAGGAGCATTCTATTTTAAAGATAACGGAGGTTGGTACATATTTTGGCGAATATCGCAGCCTATGAGGAATGCCTTGTTGTAGTCTTTACCCCAATGCTTCATTCGCAGTAAGTCTGAATTACTTAAAGCTGTGACGATATATATAATCTGTTGAATTAGAGAGTTAGAAGATATATTTACTTCCTTGTGTTTTCTTTGATTTCGAGCTTTCTAGATGGTCCATACCACAATTGATGGAATAATTGATCCCAGGCTGTTCTTTTTCACAGAAGACCAATACCAGGTACGGATAATTTGTTGAATTGTCATGTTTCTGCTATTTTAACACCCATAATACTGCTGAAATTATTCCAGATAGGCCAAGATAAGTTGCAACTAACTAGAATATGATTGTTGTTCTCTTTATTTTTGCAGAAAAGGAACTTTGATGCCAACTGGCAATGTCTTCTCTGCATAGTGGTTTCTATTGGAAGACAATTCATTAATGATCTCTACAACATAAACAAACACTTTTTTGGAGTTGCATTGTTCCATGTCATCTTCCATAGGTTAGACTTATTCCCTTTTCTCGAATGTAATTCCATGTTGCTTTTGTATTAAATTTTCCATCATCAGATAGATCTCACATAATTCTATCAGGACTTTCATTTAGATTGATCTTGATGATGTTTTCCACAATCGTATAGGGGACAGTGTAGTTAAGCATGTCTAGATCCCATTTTCCTCTTGACCAAAACCTGTTAACCTTAGTGCATTCATAAAGACTTCTGTTATCAGTTGTATTAAAGTATATAAGAGCCTTCTTGGAGCATCATCTATCCAACCAAAAGTCAATAGTCCCACATCCAGGAACCCAGAATATGTGTTTATCAGCTTCATCCCTTATATCATTAATCCTGGCCCAAACTCTAGAACTTCTGATAGGAGTAGCAGCAATAATAAGGTGTTGACCATTAGAGTAGATTGAAGTTATGAGATTAACCCAAAGAGAACTGTTAGCCCTGAGATTGAACCATAGTTTATAGGAGTAGGTTGTCTGCAAGTCATCTATCTTTTTAATATTGATACCACCTTCACCATAAGGTCTGCTGATCTTCTTCCAAGAAGCCCATATGATAGTTTTAGTTTCCATCTTGTCACCCCATAAGAATTTATTATAGATATTTTCAATTCTGTGAATAACAGATTTAGGAAGCTTTGTATTTTGGATATAGTACAAAGGAAGAACAGATAGAATAGATTGAACTAAAATCAATCCCCCCCAAAGGATAGGGTGCTTCCATCCCAATCAATAACTCTATCTCTGATTTTAGTGACCAGACTGTCATAATCACTAGCTCTGCTTTTATTTCCAATCATAACACCCAAGTATTTAAAAGGCAGATAGTTATGTTTCACTCCAAATTGTCTTTCAATATTGTTGATGCGAGATAGAGTAGTATTCTCATATACAATCAGCTTAGATTTATTGTAATTGGTAATCTGACCAGAGCTCTTTTGATAATGCAGCATGAAATCTTTAATCTTTGAGCATGAGAGATCAGAACTGTTGTAGAAAATAGTCAAGTCATCTGCAAAAGCCAGTACATGAATTAATAGGTTACCTATAGTTTTAAATCTCATAGAAGCATCTTCATTGTTAATTCTCTTCAGCCCTCTTAAGAAGTACTCTTCAGCAAGAATAAATAGGTCTGGGGACAATGGGTCCCCTTGCCTTAAGCCTTGGTTTGACCTGAAAAATCTTTTAGATCCACCATTAACAATAACAGAGAAGTAACTGTTAGTTATATTTCTCATTATAATATCAATGAAACCTTGATCAAACCCAAATGCCTTAAGAATAGAATGTATGAAACTGCCCCCCAAGGGGGTAGCCGAGTTGGTTGAGTATGGTGTGCTTGTGACCAAAGGTCATGAGTTCGAGTCCCTCTACATACGTTTTCTCGGCTGAGCCTGTCACCTTATGTAGTTTATCTTCTGGCGTTGGTTTGCAGGCTATCGCGTCAGACTGAGGGTTTACCCTGTGCGCACTCATTGCACTTTGAGTAGCGGCTGCGGGTTCCCTCCGGAAAAAAAAATATGTATGAAACTGTAAGACAGCCTATCAAAGGCTTTCTCCATGTCAATTTTTAGTATAATGTTGTGGTTTCCCTTAGTCTTTAGCTTAAGATCATAACACAACTCTCTATGATTAGAATGTTTTCTTGGATACTTCTCTTAGCCACAAATGCACCATGTTCCTCAGATATCAGTTTAGGTAGAAGCATAGCTAGCCTTTTGTTTATCAGCATTGAGTAAATCCTGTTGAAAAGAGTGGTGAGACTTATAGGATAACAATTACACCAAGATTTGGGAGAGATGATTTTAGTTATAAGATAGATGGCAGTAGCACGAACACCAATAGGGGCCTCTTCCCCATTGAAAACCTCAATGATAGCACCACATAAATCATCATCAATAATGTGCCAACACTCTTTATAGAACTTAGCATTAAATCCATTAGGCCCAGCAGCTTTGTTAGAGTTCAAGTCACCAATAATACTGTGAATCTCCTCTTTAGTAGGAATCCCAAGCAGCATTGAGTTGTCCTCATTAGAGATTAGATTAGGGATTACACTAGTAAGAATAGAGTTGTTAGTCTCATACTCAATATCTTTGTTCATTAAGGAATGAAAGTAAGAAACAACAGAGTTAGAGATAGCTTCCTGGTCTTCTAACCACTGTGAGCCATCCCAGATTATTTGTATTCTATTCCTCTTAACTCTCTTTATGACAAGATTATGAAAACGTTTAGTATTTATGTCACTGTCCTTCACCCAAAATGTGTGAGTTTTCTGCTCCCAAAAGCTTTTTTCCCTAGCAAGTAATTCAATATGATTAGCTTTAGCATTATCCAGATTAACCTTGTCAGCCCTTTCATTAGAATTCTGATACATGACTTCAAGATATGCAATCTTTTCTTCAATCAATTTGATTGAATCAAAGATATTACCAAATTCATTCTTGTTCCACACCTTTAAATCCTCTTTGAGCCTCTTAAGTTTCTTCCAAAACTTCTGAACAGAATTCCCACTCATAGGACTCAACCAACTATCTTTAACAACTTTAAGAAAGCTAGGATGCCTGGTCCACATGTTAAGGAACTTGAAGGCAGGCCTTACTTTATCAATATTAGAAAATATCATAACACTTATAGGACAGTGATTAGAACACGTTCTAGATAGGTGGACAATTTTAGTACAATCAAAGTAGTTTATCCAAGCAGAGTTGTACAAAACCCTATCTAACCTTCTCCACTTTATACCGTTAGACCAAGTATACTTAGAGCCCGAAAACCCTCCATCAATAAGACCACAATCCAAAAGCAGATCACTAAAGTCATCCATACTACCCAAACAAGTACCAATACAAGATAATTGCTCATCCAAGTTAAGAATAGTGTTGAAGTCACCAACAATGATTCATTCTGTATTGTCATTAAATCTCTTAGTGAGTCCCATAGGTCAGTCCTTAAAGATCTGCTGCATTTGGCATAAACAACAGAAAGCCTAAAAGATTTATTCATATTAGTTAGATTAACAGAAACATGAACTACCTGCTCTTCATCACTAACAATGTTAACATCATAACGATCTAACCAAAACAGCCAAATTTTGTTATTGATGTTACCATAGTAATTCTTATACCCTATCTTTTTTGCCACATCAGAAACCTTTGAAGCATGAATTAGAGGCTCCTAAATAGTTATAAAAATAGGCTTCTCAGATCTCCTTAGTGATCTTAATCTTATGATCGTCTGTTTGTTGCCCAGACCCCTAACATTCTAGTTAAGAAGCTTAACTGTCATTTAGAAGATTTAGGTTTAGCAGTCTTTTTCAACTGCAATAATTTAGATGATATAGGTCATTTGATATTCCAGGATTTAACTTTCTTCATTTTCTTAACTTTTGTTGATTCTTTGCCTTGATTTGTTTTATTGTAATCTAACAAATCTTCTTTATTATTGTTTGTATGAGAGCATTGAAGACTTCCTGTAGTAGTTTCAGTTGGAGAGTTGATTCCAGTGTGCTCAGAATCATCCTTAGTCATAAAAAGAGAACTTCTTTGGACCATTTGTAGGGCTTCAATCATCTCAGAGTCCTCTAGGACTGGCTGTATCTCACACTCCCCAGAGAGAAGATCAAAATCATTAGAAGTGACCAAAGGATCAAGATTAGGCTTAGACTTGCTGAATATTGTAAATTCCTTGTCTATAGTTTCCATAGTTTTCTCTTTATCAACAATCAACGACTTCAACTGTGATGTTGTAACAACATTATCAATTGATAAATCAGTCTCATTATTATCAACACTGTCTTTTTCCTGATTAGTTGATTTCTTTTTACAATCTTTTTCCATATGACCAACATGATTGCATATACTACAATAGCTAGGATGGGATCCATAACAGACCTCAAAACATATTACCTCATCTTCACCAAACTTAACCTGAATATTACTTATTAAATCTTTCGAAACATCCACTTCCACCCAAATTCTAACACAATTGATCTTCACCCGACTGGTATTAGGAATCCAGATCTTCAAAGGTGTACCCAAACACTTAGCAATTTCTTGGATAGTACTTTCATTGTACATGAACTCAGGCAAGTTCCTAAGAGTAACCCATACTGGAGTTAACGGACTTTCACTATCTGGGTCAAAATCAGTGCTCCACTTCAGCAACCTCATAGTCTTATCCCCTACCTTCCACACATTACGGGTCCATAACCTTTTGAGATCTTCCACATTATCAAACTCGATAAAGACGTGTTTGTAATCATATTGGGCCAGACTAAAGTTTTTACTGAACTTGAATCTACTCAAGAACCCTTTGATAACGTCAAACTTAGGTTTCCCGTAAGTAAACTTCCCAACAATCGTGTGGTTAGACAATTGCTGAAGTTGTTATTTATCCTCTTTCGAGAAGTTAATCAACAGATTGCCATCTTCCTTTGAAACAGAGTAGTTTCTATGAAGAGTTTTATGTTCGTCATTTTTAAAAACATCCGCAAAATATTTAACTTGCTTCTCATTGTTATTTTCATAAGCAGGATTGATGATTATATTTGTTACAGGAAACGACTTGTATACATCTTTATTTATTCTTGGGATATCATGCGACAGTGCCAGAAACTCATCGGCAAAAACAGAGGGCTTATCAATTGGCAGTGATTTGACATACAATGGTGAATTAGTGATTGGCGACGAATCAGTAATCTCTCCTTCTTCTCTTATAAATGAATTCATCATGAATTGAGCAATCTAAGCAAGATTAAGCAATTCTTGATTGAGAATTTTCTAAGACTCTGTTTCTTTGCAGAGAGAGCCCTCCATTTGCGATCTAAAGATGAAGATAGTTAATTTGACCAGTTATAACCTGGTTTCTAGTTTAGGATCTGTGATACATTATTTTTGCCTTGTTTCATAAAAAAATTAACACGATTGGTCCACAAAAATATTATTATTTATTTGATCATAAAAAAAGAAGTGAGTCGAATGAATAAAGAAGTAAAAAAAATAGAAGTCATAAATAACGATATATCTATAATAGTTATAATATTATTTAAATTAAAATACGATTTAGTTTCTATATATATATATATATATTACATGAAGTATATTTTATACATTTATAAATAAAGTTTGATTGAGTGATAAATATTTGACTTTTTTATTATCATTCATAGTATTTGGTGTATTATTTTATGATCCATATAGGAACTCGGATATCTAATCATAGGTTTTCACCCGAAAACCACAAGAAACTATAAACCGAGTTTAACTCTCCAAATTGGTGTTGTTTATGGGAATCAATTGGTTCTTAGGAAGACTTCACCCAAAAATTCAGAAATAACTATGAGTAGAGTTTGACTTGTTAAATTGGTGTTGTCTATAGGAATCGACATGAAGTTTTCACCCCAAAACCATAATAATTAAAGCAAATCAGTAATTGTGGCGAATTCGGAGCAAAATAATACTATGTTTGTTGATATAGACGATACCGATGATGTAATCGATGAGAAAGATCTATATGATACCACTATAGTTGTCCAGCTAACAAATTTTCAACGTCTAGCAAGAGAACACAGAAAGAGCAAGTTAAGATGATGCAGGAGATTATTTATCTCACTCTTAAGCCTAAAGTAAAATAAAATATATGATATCTAGAATAAGACGTTGAGAATGAGATGAAGAGGAAAATCATGAAACTAGCTCAATGATAAAAGATCTCCTCAGAAAAGTCACCAATCATCGCAATATTCATTTCAAGCAAAAAACAAATATTGTCAATGACCACTCAAATCAAGAATCCTCCAATATTATCATCTTCATAACCAAAATATGAGAAATGGGATCCATATATCAAAGGGCGGACAAGAATGAGAAAAAGAGCTCAATATGGTAGCATTAGAGAAAATATAGTTAGTCGATGTCCCCACCCGATTAAATGGGAAATAAACTTCTCCACCACAACTTTGAATGAGTCAGAATCATCAAGTTACTATATAGCTCAGCAAGGACCTCAGCCGAATCATAAATAGGTCTCATTGCCCAATCATGAATTCAACCAAGTTTATAGGCCCTAAAGGCCTAGTCAGGGTCCATCCAAATAACCAACAATACCAAACACCATTATAAAAAATATATTCCTACATAGTCATATTGTTATACCATCAACTCACCCTAATATTCCATAAGGATACACTTAAGCTCTTGCAATAATGAACAATAACTAATACATGTCATATCTGGCATGGGTCAGCAAAACCCTTCAGTTCTATACTTCCAAACTCAGTTGAATCATTATTATGCCACAACAGCCCAAGAGCACTACCTTAAAATATTTCAATCGATTTTTTAAAATATGAGAAATGTCATGCCTTCGACCAAATCATGACACGAATATCTCTTTATGGGACAGGTAAACATAAATAAACCAAATTATTTTCATAGCATTGATGATGATGATTTACAAGATTAATATCAATATGCACTAAACATCTTGTATAAAAACTTACTGCTATATTTTAATAATCATAAGATGGACAAGTTCAGTGGCAAATGAGACCCAAATATTCATATAAATCACTTTAAAAGTGAAATGGTAAGGTATTCAGGAAAGGATGATAATATGAAATAAGAAATTTGTCCAAACACTAAAAGAAATGCCTTGACGTGGTTCAAATTCATTCAATTAGGTTGTATCACAAGCTTCAAGATGCTACAAATAAAATTCAGGAATTATTTTTTAGGATCCAAATCAATGAAAAATGGATGATTATATTAGTTATTGTTATCAAATGCTAAATGATAGTTTGACATAATATACTCAGAGACTTATAGAAACTAAAAGTGAATAACATGATTTTCGTGACTTCGTAGTCGTTGATATATATAGGCAATGAATATTGTTAAGACCCTTAGCCAACAACACCATCATGAAAAATAAATTCGTTCTTTTTTGCGAATTTTTAGCACAAATGGAAAACTACATCATGCTAAAACAAATTGAAAAGATAAGGCTTGAAGGAGACATTACCATTTTATCCGCCAATCTAAGGAATTATCGCTAACATGCGACAACGAACCAAAAAAAGTTGCATTCATTTATAAGCCACACGACAAAGCCTTCAAAATTCATTACTGTGATGGATCGTCTTGGTCAAAATACACAATTAGAATAAAAGCTTTAAAAGAAAGTATAGGTACAACAATAATAGTAATTGAAGACCATAACACTTGGCTAGAGGGTCATACACTGATTTGACTGAAAACTTAAGAATAATCTATGAAAGAACCAAAGATACGCTCAAATATCAAATTCTATACAAGTTAGAAGGGCCATAAGACCAAAGAAATAAGAGTAAATATCATAAATTCCATGGAGATATCGATCATTGCACAAAGGATTGTTGGGCTTTATATGATCAAGCCTAAAACATGATTGATGATGGCAAAATTTTAGAGTTCATCAAAAAGAAAAGAAGAGATGAACTTTGATTGGCGTTAACTGAGGTCATTCATCAAAGAATAAAATACTCAGACAAATCGAGAGTGTTAGATAATAATACAACCTTTATGGAAGAGGAAGTACAATATTTGGACTATGATATGAATAAACAAATTAGATATCATATCCGGAGGAGATTTATTTTCAGGGATCACAAAAAATTCAAAGAAAATATATATTAGAGATCTAAAGGTCCAACAACATGGCCAAACATCACCATACTTGTACATGAACCCATATCTAGTATTAACATTTTCTGATAACGATCTAAAAGAAGTGGTAGTACCTCACGATAACATTGTATTTATCAATATGGAATTGGTTGGAGTAAAGTAAATATATTAATAATAGATACAAGATGAGAGGTGTTCTAGAATTAATCCATTCCCAAAGGATCCTGACATGATTTACATGTATCGATGTACAAGTTTTAGGGGAGCTTAACATGAATGTGATCCTCGTCATGTAGGACTTTAGAAAGAGGGCATGCTTTCCATTCATGATATTATATAATATTTCCTCTTATAATATAATTGTTGAAAGATCATGGTCGGATCAAAATGCATGTTGTAGTGTTTACAATTCATCAATGCCTCAAATATCCTATCAATGGGAAAGTATGAGTGATTAGGGAAAACTAGAAAAACATCCATAAAGTATTATTCAACTTTGCTAGCTTAAAAACAACCAGCGTGGGAATCGGTTACCTTTGAAAATATGGATGATATTAGAGAATCCCTCTAACTAATAGAATCTAGAAGAGAAGTATAAAATGTAAGATCCGGAACCTACTCAAACCTTAGAAAATGGTCGATCTAAAGCTGAATCCAGAGAAGTGTACCTTCAGCGTAAGATCTAGAACCTTATTAGGGTACAAGGCTAGTAACAAAATAATTAAAGTAGATCCAACTTAACTCTCAAATTTGGTTGCTCGAGGAACCCTATGGAAGTACAAATTTTGAATGGAAGACTTAAATTCATCAACATATTTATTTCCAAATCCTCAAAAAAATGCCAAATTTATTTCAAATATTATAAGGCATAACAAAATTCAATTGGACTCCGGTATGTGAAAAAGCTTTCAATAACATTAAGAAACTTCTAGCTTATCTAAAAATATTAACAAAGTCGAAGCAAAGAGAATCGCTATTTTTTATACCTTTCAGTATCTCCTTACGCCGTAAAAGGTGTTCAAATAATGGAGTTATGGCAGAGTCTAAACTCATATACTATGTAAAAAAAATCTACTAATTGTTAAAACTAGGTATCTGCAACTCAAGAAACTTTCTCTGACATTCATTGTGGCAATAACAAAATGGAACCATACTTCCAAACATACATAATCATCAAGATAACGTCATTTCCATTAAGAAATGTTATACAAAATCTAGTTGTATCTGACAGACGGACCAAGAGATCAGTAGAGATGAGGGACTATTAATCAAGGCTCAGATCTTAACAGACTTCTTCATAGAATGCCAATCTGAGAGGTTTATGCCTAGCAAAGAGAAAACTGAATCCGCTTGGAGAATCCATATAGATGATGGAAGTAATAACCAAGTCTCATGACAAAGAATTCAACGTTGACTAGATAAATAATCATTCAATTTATTTATTTTAGCTTCTTAGCGTCAAATAATGAAGCAGAATATGAAGAAACCATAACATGTATTGGTTTAGCAAATATTTATAGATCCAAAAGAGTTCAACTTTGCATAGATTCCAATATTTAAAAGAGCTTTGATGCAAAGTGGTTTCTTTTGAACAAGTAGACTTTAAGAAAGTACTAATATCAGAAAATACGGATGTTAATGCTTTAATATGTAACTTGTATGATATTTTATGCATTAGTCATTTCTAGGATAAACCATCAATTATGTTGCCCAACAAATTTATATCCACAGTCTCGGCTTCCGAAGTCATGGTAATTGAATGAGAAGAAGAAAAAGAAGATTGGAGAACCTTGATTATAAAATATATGAGTGAAGGGAAATTTCCCAAGGATAAGACAGATGCAAGGAAAATCAAAAGAAAGTTAGCAGAATGTGTATGGATTGTGTATATAATATAAAAATGGCTTTACCAAACCATTTCTTAGGTGTCTTGACCCAGAAGAAACAGTCTTTGTAGTTGAAGAAATTCATATAACAGAGAAGGAAGTGCGCATCATGGTTACAAAATCTTACAAAAAAAATTCTTCTTTAAGGTTACTATTGGCCCACAGTAACCGAGGATACAAAAAATAAAGTTAAACATCATAACACATGCCAATGATTATCCAACTTCATCAAATTCCCGGTTTTACTACTATAAATAACATATGCAATAATTATATATGATAGATGGGGTATTAGTGTTGTAAGACCTCTTTCAAAAGTTTCAAAAGGATAAAATTCTTTATAGTATCAGTAAATTACTTTTACAAATGGGTAGAGCATCAATTATTTCAAATATCACAGCAAATGATGTAGTAACTTCCTAGTAGCAAATATTTATTGTCGTTATGGAGTACACGGGTCATCACAATAAAGAATATGACTCAATTTTAGAATGATAATGTTACATGATTCCATATAAAGAAAGTCATAAAAAATATTTTCCTCTTATTTTCATTCGCATGCTAATTGTTAGGAATAAGTTACCAACCTAATCATATCAGGAGGAATCAAGAAGATGTTGAAGGGGCATCATAAAATTGGAAAACAAAATTCTACAACAAGTTATATGGTCTTATATAACCACCCCAATGACATCAATAGATGAAACAAAATTTGTATTGTTGTAAGAAATGTAGGCAGTTGTACTAGTTGAAATGGTTATTCCATCATATAGAATATTTACCTATGATAAATGAAACAAAGCAAGTTGAACTTAATGTGATAGAGGAAAAAAAGGTAAAATCTCATTTTCAGTTAGAACACTACGAAACTTTAAATGTGTAATGGATACAATTTAAAAGTTATATTCCAAATTTTTTATTCGAGGATAAGTTCCTTAGAAGGATATTCCTCCATAACAAAGAAAAAATATTCAACAAACTAGCTCCAAACTGGGAAGACTCTTACACGATGGAGTCTAAATTAAAGCCACGTATATATACTCAATGAGGAAAGGAAGCATATATGCCATCCATGTAATATATAGATTCTGAAGTTATAATGCCTACATAAGTTATGTGTATTTTATTTATTAATTGTTATTTTTATACATTTTGTTGATCTTTCATATGGGGTGTACTCTTTTCTTACTTGGTGACACGAGTAAAGTTTTAACGAGGAATCTATCAATTAATAAAACGTTTTTGCAAAAATAAAATGTGTCATTTACATTTTTTGTAGAAGGAGTGAATCTAAGAATTTTACTAAAATTATAAAGAGTGAATCTAAGGATTCCACTAAAATAAAAAAAATCAATTTAAGGATTTGGTAAGAGAAACTGAAGTAAATCTAAGGATTCAGATACAATTATAACCTTAAAAGAACATAAGTCTAGCATTCGGGAGCTTCGACATCATTCATAAATACAAATAATGGTAAGATCGAGACGAAAGTGTCTTCGTACTTCAAAAGGTCTACGTATTCCTTGCAAAATTAAACAAAATATAAGATTTTTAAAAAATTCCTAAAAGGAATCAGTAGCCCTTCTAAAATAAAATGTTTTAGGTACTTTAGATATAACCCTAACGGAGGCCCATATGTTCCTTAGAATACATCTACCTATGAAGTTGATCACTTCAAATGGAACAACAAAGTATTCTAAGTAAAGTGAAAATTAGTAATTACGAGTTAAAATCAAAACAAAACATTATTCAATACAACATAAGTGAATAAATTCACTTCAAAGGTTAAACTTTACAAAATTTCCCTAAAAATGACTTAGTTTATAATGTAAACATTATTATGCCCACATGATTTACCTAATAAAGCTAAAAAATATAATGGAAATATCATTAAAGCTTAGAATCCATATGAGCATCTTTGTTTGCAGGAGTTTAAGAATATTACATCACAAAAGCCTACATGATTACTTTCGAACATATTAGCAATTACATATTCAGTAGCTTTGGATGGAGGAACTTGACTTGTTTCATCAGGAAACATAATCAATCGAGTTACACCAAGTTTATTTCGTCATCAGAATAACTCATATTTGCAATATTTTGTTCATCGTCTTTCTTCAACATATCAGCATCGCTATTTTTGTTCAGGTGAATCAGTCTAAAGACAAGTAAAATGTCTATATTTTCTAGGATCAAATTTGGAAACATCTTATGAAACACCTTCACTATAGTATCATAGGAATTTATAAACATTTATGCCTAAAAATTAGGCATAGTTTCAATTTATAAAGATCAATATCTTTCCAAAGTAACATGCAAATTAATATTCTATTAAAATATGCATCCAAGTCTTGTTGCAAGTTATCATGTTTGACTAATATTTTAGTCATACACTTATAATTCTCAATTTGCTTGGTTTCTCGAACATACGTTTTTTTCAGTTTAACAACTGAATGTTTTAATTCATAATAACAAGCCTATAATTTACCAGCCAAAGTTAGGTTAACACACCACTTCTGCGCTACTAAAAATGATTTAAACAACAAATCATTCTTCAGCCGAATCTTGGCATCCTACCTAGTATGTAATTTGACTTTCATTTTCTCATTAACAACGACCTCAATATGCCACTTAGACTTCATTTATTTCTTGCCTTCATTTATGAACTATCCTTAAATGACTTTACAACATTCTCCAATAATGATTTCATATCCTGAGCTAATGAAGTTGATTGGTTACATCCTTGGTGTATTAAAGCAAACAAAGCAATATATATAAACATTCAGCATACTTCAATTAAACATTCGATATATATAAAAATTAAATGAAGATAGTGATAGCCAATATTTTCCTCTAACCTCATATTCATTTGTCTTTTCACTAAGTGCAAAATGGTAAATAAATACATTTAAAGCAATAAATCTTATTGAACTTTTGATCGAACCAGCATCAAAACCAAATGGCTCAGTACATGCACCTAAAACAGAGTTATTAATTTGAGAACCATGAGGATTCCCGTCTGGAACTAAGGTAAGAGTTTCTGAAAGTCATTCTTTGCAATCTACATAAAATCACCATCACATATAGAGAAAAATTCAGGATTGGTAGCAATAACAACAACATCTGAAGCTTCTAGTTCTTTGGTAGATACATTTGTATCATCTGTAGTAACTCTAGACTTAAGGTCATTATCATTTTCAAAAGAGGTATTCTTAATTATATAAGTATTAACACCTGAACTCGCCTCAGTAAAAACCACTTATTCCTCGAACATTATTTTTATATCAGTATAAGGAATAAATTTGGATAAGTACTTTGTTACTGTAGCATATAGTGATGTTATATTTCCTGAAAACACATCAATCATGGCATCGCCCTTTGTAATTCAAACTTTTATCTTCAAAAGGTTTAGCACACTGAGCCTTTTTATTTCTTCACAATGTGTTGCATATAATGCTCTGATTTGGATGTTAACATGCTATCAATTAGTATATTCAACACAGTAAAATCTATTTATGGTAACATCTGCATTAAGGAAATTTTCTATTTCCTAACATCAGCGTAAGTCGACCGCCATATTCAATAATAATAATTCCTTTAGTGTTAACAAGAGTCTCATTATATATTCATTGAACTTTTGCCTCAATAAACCCTTGTCCAATTACTACAAATTTAACTCTCCCGATTTTTGTTTAAGCCTTTGGTTCCAAGGCATCATCAATATTACATTTAATAACAATATAAGTTGAGGGAGTTACCTCAACAAGGGGATTAAGTTCGTATTTATTTTCAAAGTCAAGATTCAGCCATCTTCTCCGATCTCGGTAACATTATTATCTATAATATCACGTACCGCTTCTGAATCATTTAAGAACTTAACAATGATATATTTTCCATATTGACTCTTGATATTTACAAGATGAACATCACTCTTTGTTGTTTCACTATGAATTCTACTACTTGCACATAGAATTACATAATTTCTCATTTTTAATATTATACATTTGGTCGCAATATATTCAACAACAAAAAGCTTGAAAACTGTCATTCTACCAGGAGAGCACCTCATAGTAAATATTTAAACAAAGGAACCCTTGGCTTAGAAGTGGTGGTTGTTGTTTCTTATTTGATATTTTCTTAACAAGAGTCTCTTCATCATCATGTTTACAAATGGAAAACCATTAAGTCCAAGTAATAATCCGCTACACGCGACCACTTACAAATTATTATGGAATAAGTAAAAACTTGTATGAGTATTGAAAACTAGATGTCACCTATATATTTTGAGTATACTGTTTTTTACATAATCTATTCGGGATTTCAAAGTAAGTTCTAACACTGTTAAGAAAACAAAATAACAAGGACACATTTTTCACATATAAGGACAAAACAATATATATTATATGAACAGTAGTATGATTACATTTTGGTTGTCAAACCTAAGAATAAATGGGAATATTTTCCTTAACACCTGATACATAACAACCTGAGATATAGACAAATTTAATCTTTCACACCTTATTGTAAATAAGAAGGTCATTTAATATAGTGGTTGCACCATCCATAATGAAGAAATGAAAGAAAATACCCTTTCGGCCACTAATATTATTCAATGCCAAAAACATTCTAAGGCTAAAACACTCATAGACGTTTTGAACCAAGATAATTCTCGCCATCAGCACCTTTCAAAAATTTGGTACTAATTGACTTGGACACATACCGATTTTCTAAACAAACTTATCTTATCCGTACATAAAGAAGATCTAACACCCATATCAATAATATATAACAAAAATATTTCATAGAATCATCAAGTCCTTTATTTTTTATTATAATAAGAGAGACTGATATACTCATACTCATAATGAATAACATTTAATGTCTCAACATCATAAAAAAAACTATTAATAGATATTACATTTGGTTCTTTTAAGGATTGAGATGGAATTATTGTTATCAAAGAACCTGAAAATAGTATCACCAAGTTCAAGAATAATATCAATAGGAAGTACAACTGAGAGGGGATCTATGTGTAAGGGCTTAGGAGAGCTTTTCCTCTATCTAAGAATATGAGACTTCACTATTTATTCAAAAATGTTGGGATTATTGCTATCTCACTTCAGCACCTTTATGGTATATAGGAAGGGTTGTATCTTTTTTATTTCCCACTTTATAAATAAAATGAGCAAAAATATGATAAAATTGAGGCAAATCGAAGCTGGTAAAGACAAGATGAAACAAAATCTTAAAGCTTTAAGTGAGAAGAAAAAGAAAAAAACGAGAGATTGGTTCAAGAACTGAAATGGACACTTGAGTAAAAAATACTAAAATATATAAAAAAATTATTTATAAAGAAAGGTAAATATGATCAGAACCCTTATTTAATTAAATCTAACATTACATGTGATTTTATAGATCAATGTAGGAGATTACTTCAATATGAGAGATTACAATGAAAGAATTCTTAATGGTAATGCACCTGAGTCTGAGCCGACGCACACACCTTGACCACGCGTCAACTCCAAAATATATGCTTTAATTGTTACTTGCATTTGGTCCACATAAGAAATATTACTTTTAAAGTGCATATAGATGAACAATTCTTTCCAAATTTAATTAAGCAACAATTTTAGAAGCATGAAGCTTTTGGAAAATCAGATATTATGAGTAAAAATTAATTCTCTCTTCAATTGATATATGTTAGTCATCCATATATAATTTGAAATGACAAGAGGGATTACAATACTATATTCACAAATAATTTGAAGCAAATGAGAGTTTTTTTATTCAAACAAATATCACAATAACTATAGCAACCTGCTACTTGTTAGATGTACTATTTTCCGTTGGAAAAATAGAGATTTTTCCTTAATATAGGTTTTGGATGATGAAAGGTTTTTAATGAGTCAAGAGAGGATGATAAACACTAGTTAATCCAAATATGTCTCTGAGGTTTGTTTGGCTTGAGAAGAATGAACCCATCAACATGTGATATTATGGTATTTCAATGCTCTATCAGTCCGACCAAAAGTGGATGCAATACAATTTGGTTTACATTAGGAAATTATATTTGGTGGTATAATAAACAAAGCATGAACAAATAGTGACAAATTAAAGAAATAATGTCTTGGATAAAATAATTAAAAAGTTAGTCATTCTTCAAATCTCTCGCAATGACAAGGGGATGGGGGCTACTGATAAATATATAAATTGTTCAATCTATAAGATCCGACCCATGAAGACTTAAAACCCATTTGGCCGATCCACCACGAGCCCATCTGGTCAATCATTTGAATAACCCATTCGACCAATTCACGAGAAGATTATTATCCATTTAATTACATACACGAAGAAGTAAATAACAAAATAAATATATCAACACTACCAATATTTTGTTAGATAAGATATTATTCAAATCAGAATAATATCTAGTTTGTCATAGATATAGATTTAATTTTCTTTGATTATTGGAGATATACTTTGTACCTTTATAAATAAATTAAAATCAATTGATAAGTATTCAACTTCTAGATTATCCTTCGTACTATTTGGTGTTATATTTAGCAACTAATATTAGATCTCGAATATCCATCCGCATTATATGGATTATAGTCACCATAAATAATCTTGGATGGAGAATTGTAAAATTAAATTACAAAAGAATAACATAAATTTTTTTTACTATAAAACTAAATACAAAATAGCACTAGAAATCAAACAACTTAATTTACATCACAAATTAGCAATCATATGATTATAAAAAATAGTTTTTGTTAAATATAATCTTTAAAAAAAGTTATTTAAAACAAATATTATGATCATATTTAACTAAGTTACTATAAATTAAAATGGTTATACAAAACTAATTAATAAACATAATCACTAAAATTTGTGATTTAGAAATAATGATTTTTAAATTTATACTTTCAAAACACTTTTCTTTAATAAATTGAACCACAACACTTAATTTTAAATAATTTAACTTTAATCTTTTGATTTTTTTTATTTATATTTTTAACTTAAAAATATATATAATTTTTAAATTGGAACCCTTAGTCAATTTCATGAGAGAATTAAGTAGACATGGAGTGATTATTTTCAACAATAAAGTAGTTTGAGATTTGTTAGACACATTTCAACCATAGAATCATAATGAATATGATTAGGTTCATCATATTCGGACACAATCATACATATTTTATCAATAACTTGTCAAATAAGACGAAGTAAATCATCTTTCTTATCATTTTCTGACAAATAATTCTCCATTCATGATGCAAGATGAAATGTGGCTTTCATTTCTAAACACTAGTGTTATATTTTTATATAAGTTGTTTGGTTTGTTATTGGTTGATTTATTATGGTTCAGATGGTTTGTTTGACCATATTTGCTACTAAAATGGTTGGTTAATGTGTTGCATATTATTGAATTTTGTGTTCGCTAGAAATCTGAATTTTCAAATATTTATTTTCTAAGTTAATTAGAAAGTATCAAGAGGAAGAGGATTTTGATGATCAATAGTTTCATTTATCAAACATCATTTGCACGTTTACATTTCTATAAAAATTTGAGATAATTGTAATTGCTTCTTAATATACATGAGTATGAGTATTTGATGATCAATTGTGTTTTTCATTAGAAAATAATTATCAAAATTTTGTTGAGATATTTCTCAAATATGATAGTAGAATTTTCATATTAACAAAGGTTTTTAATACCTTACATGTTGATACCAAATTAAAATTTATTAATAGATGTTTTGGTGGTTTTTTGGTTCCTGATACCTATGTCACTCATTAGGGTTAAATTTAAACTGAGTTGAGCTAAATATATGAATATTTGTTGTTTTGGTTTGGTTCGAACCCGACTCAATTTGTTTTAAAATTCCTGATGTCGACTAGAATCCCAAATTATACTCCATGATTTTTTATTGATTTTTGTTAGTTTTTATATCAAAGTTAATAATAAAATTTGGCGAATTGTTAGTATTAGTCAAACTGAAATCAAACCAAACCTATATGAACTCAAGTGTATTATGGATTTGGTGTTTCCCGCGAACACAAAGCTATTTGAGCTTCTCTATTTATATATAATTTTAAGCTCGAGCTCAAAAATTATTAAATCAAACATAACTTTTTTCGAGCATGACTCTAACAATTTGAATAGTAACCAACATTCTATCTAAAGAACCACATGTATTATATACACAAAATTTTATAAATCTTAACTAATAACATAAAAATATTTTTAGTTTTGTAATGTAAATATCATTTTTTTTCAGCAATGCCTTAGAGGTGTTAGAACTCTGTAGTACGGTAATGATATTTCGAGTGTGAAATATGATCAAGAAATTGACATTATATTGATAAAAAATATTATAGAGAACAAGGTATACGTACAACGTAAAGAGAAAAAACTACACTCAAAGAATAACTAGTCTAGAATAACCATCCATAGTAAATTTTTAATAACACATGTATATTATTAAACTATTCATTACCATATTCATGTAAAACTTTAACTTCTTCTCCATTCAATATTTTTTCTTACATCGAGTTTCAAATTTTTTTGTTCTAACATATTATTTATCGTTCTTCGTTTCCAAACACTCAGTAACTACAAATGAGTAAAAGCTTATCAAACTCTTAAATTCAAAATCAACAATATTATAAACGACAAATTTCACAAAAGTTTTTCCATCATCGGATTTCTTCTTCATTTACTTATTAGTTTTTTTAATCTTATTATCATATATTTATGTCATGGTACTTGTTGTGTAAAATTATAGTTCTACATAGCTCTTACCAAGACACTCATCATTTATGTTGCTTATTATTTTTTTAGTTTTTCTGTCATTAAGTGAAGACAAATGATTGTATCATAATATTTTGTTAGAGTTTCATTAATTTGAGCACCAAGATCGATTTGTCACGTCTTAAATAATATATTTTGGTGTTTACCTAAATATTTCAACTTCAACACAAATGTTATGAGAATTTTATAAATAATATCCCAGTTCTGAATTAATAGAGATGACTTTTAAGAAGGTGTCGTCGTCCTTTAAGAAAATATTCATGAGGAAACTCCAATTTCGATAAAATTTTATGAAACCTTATATAAGCCAAGTTCTCCATTTGGTGATCAAATCCTAAATTACTACTAAATTTAAACTTTTTTTAAAAAATAATTATCATGGTATTATGGGATTTCATAACTGATATAGATTTACGATAACATATGTACGTTATTGTAAATGAAATTGGTTGTAAATACTAAAACATGATTGTGAAGAAGACAAACAGAATTTCAATTTGAATCCTAAAGTCGATTAGAACCCCAAATTGTTGTGTAGTTTTCTTATTACCTTTTGGTAGTATTTATATCAAAGTTAATATTAATAAAAAGTAGCATATTATATAATATTATTCAAAAAAACTAAACATATATGAACTTGAGCCTAATATAGTTTTGGAATTGATCGCACAAAAAGATATTTGAGTTGATTCAATAAAAATTTAACCATAAATAGAATTTTGAGCTCGATCTCAAATATTAGTGCATCAAACATAACATCGTTTTAGCAAAACTTGACCAATTGTAATATCATTCTATTCAAATAACCACACATATATTAGATACCCAAAAGTTTTATAATTCTTATCCAAATAATGTTTCAAATATGAAAAATGATCAGGAATGTGATATTATCGAGGCAAAAAAAATGTTTTCGAAAATATGAAAAATATATACATAGAAGACAAAAAAAACAATACTACACTGTATGGATACAAGTCTCGACTAACCCTCAACAAGCAAGATTTTGTGTTAACACATATATATCATCTAAATTTTTATCTTCATCTTCACCTAAAACTTCTAAGTCAATGCAATCAATATCAAGCTTACCAAACTCTGTATCTTCAAAATCAGTAATAGTATACGATACAATTTTCACAAAAAGATTCTCTATCATTTGTTTTATTTTATAACCGATCGATTTTATTATTATATTTATTGATTCTTTGATTTTACTTATTATATAGTGTTTTCGTGACAATTATTGCATAAAATTTGAGTTATGCATAACATTTTTAAAGAAACTGGTCATTTATGTTGCTTAATCTATTTTTTAAGCTTGTGTTCAATTAAGTGAAAACAAAACAATTATGTAATAATATTTTGTTGGAATTTCACTCACAAATTGTCCCATCTTAAATAATAGATTTTGGTATCAGCGTTGAACCTTCAAATATCAACACAAAAATTATGAGAATTTTGTAAAGAATATCGTAGTATTGAATTAATAAAAAGTGCTTTTTAAGAAGAAATCGTTGTCTTTTTAGAAAATATTCATCGGTAAACTCTAATTTGTGGAGATCAACTTTAGTAAAACCATACATAAATCGAGCTCTTAATTTGGTGATCAAATATCAAGTTTATACTAACTTTAAACTTCATAAAACAAACAACTATAAAAACATTATGCAAACTTTAATAAATTATTTAGATTTATAATAACATTTGTTATCATTCAAAGTGACTCTACTAAAGCATAATTTTGAAAAAGACAAAAGATTTTTCAACAATTTTCGCGTATAAAAAATATTAATTGAACCATAAAGTTGACTAGACCGTCAAATAAATATTCATTGTAAAGTCCATGAATCACATACTTCTATAACATTTTGAAATATACGATTTTTCTTAAAACATTAAATCCAACCCAAAAGACGATTAAATACTTAAACTTTAATAAAATATAAAATATAAGATACAAGTTTATATTTTATATTCGACAAATTTTGGTAAATATCAATGTGATATTCTCCTAAGGATGAAAATATTTTTGTATTTTTTTCAAACTTGATAGGAACACTAAAGCATTTGCTCAAACTTGTAAAAACATGAGGGATTTTATCAAGCTCTTGCAAAAAATAAGATATCTTTCGCTTGTGTATGGGGAAAACAAGTTGTTATGAATTATGATTTTGAAACATAATTTTTTTTGTATAAAAATAATAATTTTAATACACTAACTATAGATGGACAATATTAATTTTTTCGTTGAGTTTAAAAAAAGTTCAAATCTAATAATATATAATTTGTAGATTTTGTACTTTTCTTATTTGTAATTATATTTAAAAAATAGTAGTTGATGTCGTAAATAACTAGACTAAGAAATATATATTTTTCAGTATTATTTTTAAATATTTAAAACGAAAAAACATAATCCAAAAACTTTGACATTTTGTATAACTATTTTTTATGAATATTGTTGAAACGTATTTTAACAAGAATAATCGCAAGTTAAAATATTCTATTCTATCATTTATGTCAAAATGATTATGGTTGTTTTTTTATCTTATAATTATTATAAAAATTATAATTTATAACCATTAATCCAATGTATTTATTTTTATACGAAAAACAAATTATGTCAAAACCATTATAAAATAACAAATATTAGGATTTTTAATTTTCACAAAATAAACACTTACTTAAAATTTGGGAATCCAAGTTGAAAAAATAAATGAATTGTAGTTGTATTATTAATTAGATGTGTTTGGTTCATATTTTAAACTAGGATGGGTTTCAGAACGTCCACAATTGTTATTAAAACATCACTTAAATTTAAGTAGATGATATTATTATTTTGTTTTTGTTAACTCATCCAATCATGTCACTCAATCTATTAAATAAATGAAAAAGAAGTAATCAAAACCCGATTCATAACAACCATACCCGGTGATATAGCCCAAAAATTCCAAACACAAACTTATTTTATTTTATTTTATTTTATTCAAATATCTTATCAAATCAAATCCAATTATATTAAGATTTGATTTTATTTTAGAATATTTATTTTATTTCCTTATATTCTAATTTAGGGTTTTGAGAAGCTGTTATATAAGCAACCTAAGTCAATCCAATGCCAAAATTTATTATGCTTACAACTAAAGAATTGATATTAATGGGCACAACAAAGAAGATATTTCCAGATATGAGATACATATTATGCAAGTAGCATATAAACGTAAAATTTCTATCTAGGACAAATAAATTATTTGGTTAAGGAAAACTATCCATCGAGTTTCAAGATGCTTAGAATAAGGTCTTGTATCTGGAAACCGATTAACTGTTGCAGTCAAACTTAGTGACCATGAATGATATATTTATAGGCCATCCAAAAGCCTTGAAGTACATTGAAACATCTTATCTCAAACTGAATGATAAACAAATTGTATATGCACACACTAACCTTGTAAATCACTACAGACACATGACAACCAATCGTTAAGCTAATTCATCCTTATATACTAAAGTTAGAGTAATTGACGTAACATAATCAAACTAATTATTAGTTTACTTATATCACTACTGAAGGTGTGAATTCATCACTCAAACGATTTATGTGGCCAACCAATTAAACTTTGAATATACTTGAGGGGAAACTATACATTTTGATTGGTACGCACGAAGATAAAAGTATCATTCAAGGAGTATAAGGTAATACCTAATTTTTTTACACCGATTGGATATTCAAAGAGGTTAGGGATTACATTGCTGAGGCAATGTTGCTACTCTGTTAAAATAATATGAATTGGCTAGAAATATAAGCATCAATAAATTAGAATACATATGTGTTGTTAAAATGATGCATATTTTTCCATGTACGTGCAAGATATCATCAATAGTTAAAGATAATCGTGGTATTTTATATTATTAATAAGAGGTGGAAAACTTTAAACTTTTTTTATAAGAGGCCGATGCGACGAAGATGAATTTATAAAGATCGAAATTTTGAGGATATATATTTTGGTATGTGATTATGAGCGAGAGTGGAGGCTCGATATCATAACAAGCATTATTGAAGTATATAATCCAAATTTATCTAGATTTGTTCCAACCAAAGAACCGATAAATACGGAAATACGTGCAAAAATTAGTTAAAGCTAGCTCAACTAAACAAGAGAAATCTTATATTGAGAATATTATAGAACAAATCAGTAACGTTACCACATCTCTAACCACAATAACAGCTACAAGTACAATAAAAATATTAGTCAGTCAAACCAATATAGTGATCTCTCTTAAAAATAACAAACCCACGCATATACCAAAACTTTTAAAAGTAAAAAATGATCGAACTTGTCAAACAAAAAAGTTGTTGTATATTGAAATCTCCCTCGTACATGTATCCGTACATTATTGAGGTAATGGATGTACAAAGAGTTGGTTATTGTAGTTTTAGGGCTATAACTCACTCTCAAGAAATGTGACCTACTGTGAGGAAAGACCTAATAGGGGAAATCTGTAATGATTTGCATTTATATTACTGACTTTATAGTACACACGAAAGGTTAGATGTTGGTGTATCTAGGCTCAATTACTTCTCTCAAGTTGTTTGTTTTGAAACTGTACATTGGTGTTTAAATGTTTTTTCTTTGTTGTGATATTTTTTCAATGCATCGTTTCTACATTTTCTCTACAAGGATGACAACTTATTTATCTCTCCAAGGTGTTACCGGCAGTCTCTTACCATAAGAAAATAGGTTTGTATAGTCCACGTGAACGGGGATCATATTGTTCACGTAAGTAAAATCCATATTTAATTTTTTATGAGTTTAGTATAAAAAGTGTTCTATAATAATATTTTATAATGTTTGTCAGGTTCACATCCAACTGAACAAATTACTACCATTAGTTGGTTTTATGTGGACTTCACTGGTTTCCTTAAATATTTATTGCTGGATTCATCCATCATTCAAATATGTTGCAACATATACCCAAATTCAGTCTCTTATACAGCCAAATTATATGGTTACAAATCTTACCAAAGACTGATCAATCTTTATATTGTTGTTTGTAACCTAAATTTTTATAACTTTATTGTGTTGTAATTCAAACTATTTGTATTTCTAACCATGTTTCTTAATTATTGTTTCTTCTATAAATTAATTAATGACATTATTTCAACAAAAATATTTATGGAATAAAACAAATTTGATTGCAAAAATTATAACCAAACGGAACTAATTTAGACCTTGTTGGTCGATATCAATTGTATTAATAAAAAAACAACATTTGATTTCAACCCATCGATCAAAATCATATATTTTTCAAATTTTACCACCTTAAGAAAGATAGAGGATTTTCCTTCATATTTCAACCCACCAGGTTAAAATATGAATACGTGTGGAAATGCATATTCTTTTAGATGATGTGGGTTGAAGTCAGATGGAGACTAAATTTATAAATGCAATTGATCTCCATCTGGTGGTTTTAAATGAGCTGCAAAACTTTAGAAAATGGTATATTTTTTATGTATATCATTTTACCTTACTACGAATTGTTTTTTTCTTCATACACTATCCTAATGTATTTCGTATTATTCACATTGTTTAGTTTTTGGTGTGTATTATGTATTATTTGCATTGTTTTTAACTTTTTGGTATGTTAGACAACAAACAATACAACAGTTTGAAATAAAAATCTACTATATGGCGGTGTTTGGGTGGATATGGTACACATATAGATAACCCAAACCCGTAGATTCAGATTTAGATTGGAAAACAAATACCAGTCGGGGTTTAGGGCGGGTTTGGGTATCAATTTTCTACTACAAGGTGGGTATCGAGTATATAGATACCTGTCCCTGTTCTGCCCTTTTGCCTTTTCTATCCCTTCTCATTCTCCTACCAACGTTTTTCACAAGGAGACATGTTAGGCGTTGCATATGACCAAATTTCTGAATTACATGATGTGATACTGCTCGATCTTATCTATGTACCTAATAACATAGTCAAGCGATGTTATATCTTCGAACGGTCTGATTGTCTGCATATATTCGTACGGTTGGAAATAAACAGGAAATAACAAAAATAAAAAGTGTATGCAATATATCGAATTAAAAAAACTAGAATATTGTTAAATAAATATATTATATCAACCTATTTAAACAGTCGACTGTGAGTCGCTTCATCTAGAGTTGGACAACATAATATTTATGATCGGTCATAAACGAATCCATAAGTCCACTTTAGGATATGCGACATATGTACTTGGTAACCATGGTATTGCTCTAGTTGTAAAGTTTTGATATGGGCTTATACAACACTCAATCGAGGGATTAAAGCCGATCATCTTCTTTGTACCATATATAGAAGCAGAATGTAATGCACTATACAAGTCTCTCAAAATGTGCATCCTCATGTGTATTGATCAAATGCATCTCATTCCTCAATGGAATACAACCACTTGAAAAAATAATTTTCTTAGAAAAAATAATACAATCAAATAAGAAAAAAAACTTTATGCAAAAGTGTAATTCATCCGGAGCCAACGCTCCACGAACACAATCAATGGTGAAATGATGTTGGATTCAATAGGCTAATTAAGTTGTTATTATCTTTCCAGCCACACATCACGATTACCGAAGTGTTCATAGAACGTTGGCATAAGAAAATAAACAGTTATCATTTCAGCTTTAGTGAGATGAGTATCACCCTTGACGATGTCCATATGATCACAAGTCTTAAGATAGATGGTGATGTCGCATTATTTCTGACCATATAGGATAAGACACAAGCTATTATCAAGGTTGTATCACTCACAGCTATAGATTCGGCAAAACTTAGAGATGAGATTGATAACTGTAAATGGATTACGTTGGGACATGGTTTTCTCCATAGCATGTTTAGTGGCCAGGCCTACCACAATAGCAATGCTTTGCTCACTGACAAGATGGTGCATCAGGTTGCATGTGCATATATTCTTCATATATTTGGGTATAGTCTATTTGTTGACAAGAATAATATATATGTTAACTACAAGTATGTGTTCCTTACAGGACTTGACCGACCATATACATCGCTATGCTTGGGGTACTATGGTTTTTACATATTCGTATCATCATCTCTAAGAGGCTTCATTACGGGAGATGAAGACCATGTGTGGGTGTATCGCGCTCCTCGACACCTAGATAAGGGATCATTTTCTCCTAGTTCTTCCGTTTATGCGTGTTAATTACACAAAGTAGTTGTCAAATATTGCTCGATGGAATACATGTGAGTTCAATTCTGGTTCCAAAAGCAAAACGAACTGGAGGATTACGTTCAATATACTTCATGAATCTTATGTAAGTTCTACCTTTTGCAAAATATAATGATCATAATGATTAGTTTTTTAGTATATGAAAATGATTGGTATGCAGTTACTACTAGAAATGATATATTATACATGCTTCATATGCAATTACTACCATAAATGATTAATGTTTAAGATAACAAATTATGAAAATATCTGGTATGCAGTTACTACTAGAAATTACAAAGGTTGTTAAGGGAAAATTTTATGATTATAGTTTCAAGAACAGAATAGCATACATGTTGTTAATTTTATAATAGTTGTTGTTTTTGTTTTCCCTTAGATTTTCTCAACACTTATATGTTCTATGTTTGCGTAATAGTTGTTGCTTTTGTTTGAAATTCTATCCATACTTAATGAGATGCGTGTCTCAACATAATTAGATTTCTTATATTATGGGCGTGTGTCTCAACATAATTGGATTCATTAGATTATATTATCTCATAGGCTCTACGACTATAAATTCAACCCAAATGACATAAACTATCCATCAATATAAACCTTAAGCTAATGAAATTTTAGCATTTAATGAAACTAAATTAAATATTTTTACTTGAGTAGAGCGGTTTTTGCGGTTCATATCTCAATGAAGACCTGATTGTATGAGGTTGATTTTAATGTTGTTCTTTGTAAAATATATCAATTCTATGGTATTGATCGTGTTTCACCACCCGCGACTTCATGTATAAAAATTGAATTGAGATATAGATGGATTGAGTTAGAGGTTTAGGCGTATGAATAACTTTCGAAGATGAAGACTCCACGGAGTCGACCAGGATTTGAGTTAATGGACATTGTGTTTGATATTTATGTAATATTTTAATGTACATTTCTTGTTTTATTAGTTCGTTTTAAGTTTTTATTTTAGTATTATTCTCACCATAAATGGAAACACTTTGTTAGACACCAGTTGTTCCAAACTAAAATGAAAAATCATTTGGAAATATGTCCGATTTACAATACCGCACTAAATAAATTCCCCCATAATGGTATCCCACCAACATAGATATCATGCCAACTATAGTTTCCTGCGATGTATAGTTTCCCGGCATATACAGGTTCCCATCAATCTAAATTTTGCTATAAATAGCTTCACAAACGTATGTAGCGCATTTCTTCATCTACTCAATACCATATATAATCAAACTCTTAATTTGTATGATATGGAATGGACTATTCGAGAAGACCACCATTTGCTGAAAATCGTCAAATCTATTAAGAAAAATGGTCAAAACATAATACCAAATGATTTTTAATGAAATTGTTTGTACAATATACTAAAAATTGGTCATCATTGAGCTCCCTATCAACCTCCACGCATTCATGAAGTATATTCGAGAAGACCGCTGTTTTCGATAGATTAATCAAGACGAGTCTATTTCCCTTATCTCAACCATGACCACAATTGCAACCGAGAGCACAACTACATGCTTTCACTCTTTCTATGGGTTCGTAAACAAAGGAATTATAATGATCCAAAATCCGTGTAAACTTTTATGGCCAATGAATTTGTCCATAAACATCAAACTCTTCTAGTTTTGCATTTAAAATTTAAAATTTAGTTTTGATCTCTTCTTCCCCGATTAATTTAACGCTTGAGAGTATCTATAGTCTTCTTCAACGCTCTTCTACAGTTCGAGTAGGAACATACCCATCCACTTTTTGGATGGGCTCCAATTTGTGGGTACATGGTAACTCGTGTGTCATTTGAATCATACAATCAAATGTGGATTTTTCACCTCTGACCTTCTCAAACTTTTCAAGATAATTATCGTATATTATCTTCAAAGCGATTGGTAATACGTACCCTCATAGTAGTTTGAAAGGTTTAAACTCTTAGAACTTATGAATAAGACGACATTTGCTTAACCCCTTTGATCATTTTTATGGTTGAATGTTGCATCACAAGCAAACCAAGAACCTTCTCCTAAAATCTTTCAAAATTCAATTTATTTGTCCCGGTATATTTCTTCAAAGTAGTGGGCAAACTTTCTACCCTATTATAGGTCTTATTCTCAAAATGCATGATCTTATTAGTGCATGCATGAACAAACTTCTCTTTATATGGTATGATTCATGAGTCTAGGTCATAGTAGATCGTCTTCTTTTGGTTTTTGAAAATCTTATGCATTTTATTTACCCTCTTATTCATTCTTTCAACGGTGGATGACTCGACGATGTTATTCAAAGCGGTAAAAAATTTGTTATATCTTTTTGATATGTCATTTGCATAATATGTGACCCGCGATTGGAAATAGTTTTTCATGGTATTTGATAAGGTGTAAATTTGTTTGGAGGTTGTTTTGGTAATTTTCTAGGTAATGTATTAAATTTAAGATATAAAGTAGAAAGATAATTGAGTTACGGTATTCAATGCTTAAAAAAATAAAATATCAACTCTCTTAAATGCTACTTGTCAAAGTTTTTATAAGCTAATTTTAGGTTAATTGGCCAATTAGGTCGGGTTATAGACATGGGTCAAACCTACTAACCACTTTTATTCTTAATAATTAACGATATACCAAATACATAGCTGCTTCAAACACACAGCTTAGTCAAAAGGTAAAGGAACACTGCAAATACAAAATTTATTTTAGGTCTAAATTTCCCCGTCGAAGAAATCTGACCCTATCACTGTCCACCATATCCAAGTATTTCCGACCCCCATCAACTAGCCCTCTTAGCCCTCTCAAATACATGTTGGGAGGGCCAACTGGATATTGATCCGAATCGTTCTGCCTTATCCCTTCAAAACTGATTCGCCAGCATTTCGAAACCCGGTTTGCTTTTAAGCAGTTGATTTTTCATGACACATGTCACTTATTGGTTGGAGCCACGACTTTGTTTTCCCTTAAATAAAGTTAACCAATCAAGTAACAGACGTTTCCACTTCTCTACAGTGTCCTAGCTATCTTTATCGTTTCTAATTCTATAGTAGGGCACTCAAACATTTCTTACAATTTCTATATAAGCTTCTTTTATTTTCTCACTTTAGGAATTTTTTTAGAGCGATAGATTCTACACTCTAGATAAAGAAATAGTTCTTCATAGTTGATACCCAATTCTCCACCAAAAAATATTTTCTCTTCCTCCACCGCATCCTTCACCGTATATTGTTTTCCGACATCATCTTGGTGTTTGTATGTTCACTGCCAAAAAATATTTAACCAAAGGTGGTTGGTTGAACTTATCTGAACTAGAAAAAGATAAGAAAAAGGCAAGGGCCGTTGTTCGGTTGCGTGCCTCTTCAAGTATTGTCGTTGTAACTCACTTTATTGATTACGGAGGAGTCTATCCTTATAATAGACGCAACATTCCCTGAACCATCCTCGACTGCTCAGTCGTTCACTTCACCAAGTCGTTCACCTAAACCACACAAATCATTTTAATCTCAAGAGGCCACCAACCATCGAATTTACTCTAATTTCAAATCCATGGGTTCGGACTCCGAGGAGAATAGATTCAAAAACTAAAGTTAGACCCTATGGGGAAAAAGAGTCATCAGTGCCACAAACAACTTCCAGTAACTCCTCCTCCAGAAAAATTCGAATAGGGAAAAAAACCCTGCAACTCTTCCAGTTGAGCTTCCACTAGATCCGAATAGAGAGGAAAATCCTGCAATGTTGCCAACTAAGTTCTCTCAGCTTGAAGAAGATAATATTAATGCTTAGCCTATTAAGCCTTCCGGATCTAATCCTAAAGTTATAAAAAGCATTAGCGAAGAATCCCTCCTTGAGACATCTAGTCAGACTAGGGAGAATTCGAGTCCAGTAAAAAAGAAAAATATGAATGGAAAACAGGGTGGTGATGGCAAAGGAAAATGTAAAGCCATGGCAACGGAAACTGAAATTCTGCCTCTATCTATAGTCGCACGTATTAGGCCCAACTTTACAAGGGTTAGTGTGAAATACCTCTTAGATATAAATAAAATTTCCTACATTTATTTTCATGAATCTGAGTTAGAGGCTATTCGAGCTAAGTGGGGAATCCCTCAAATTAGTTAAGGAAATGGTGCCCAAACCCGGAGACACTTCTATGAGCTATGATTTTAGAGAGTTTGTAGTTTATACCGATGGGCTCAATTAGGGCCTTTGGTTTCCTTTGGATCCTGAGATTTTAAGATACTTTAGCTTGGTAGGGTTGTGTCCAAGACAAGCTAGTCCAAATTCATGGTTTACAATTATGGGAAACATCATAGCGTTAAGGCTATCTAAGACTCTGATTCCAATGAAGCAATTGGCTGCTATTGTGGGGCTATCTCGCAACTCCCAAAATTCCATTCTATTACTTTAGCATGGGGAATGACTACAAAGTGGTGGATGATCTGTTAGAGATAGATAAAATATAGAAGACGTAATTCCTATTCATCAGTAGTTGGTAGGAGAATGGTAAGAACATCACCTTTCAAAGTAATCCGAGATAGCTTACCATACATTGGAAGAATACAAGTAGTTATCCTCGTAATTATTTTTCACCTTCTACTTTTCCCATTGAATATTTTACTTATTACCCCTAATTTATTTTTGAATCAGTTATTTCCAATCCCTATCTACATCATCTAGCATATGCGAAGGTCAATTTTAAGAGGTTGAATCAGTGGGCAAAGTCGAATTGGCCCAATGGCTTCCATCAATACTTCACTCCTGCCAATTTCGTTCGAAGTCACCTCCAGAGGACTAATCCCGAATGAGATCTGACATGGGAGCAATTTTGCACTTCTCATAAGTGTTCTGCCATTCTAAAGAGAACCGAAACCACTAATGGAAAGTTATATCTCCCAGGTAGGAAAAGAGCCCCTAGCAATCAGAACAAGAAGGATAAGAAGTACATAGAAGGCTTGCCACAATTTCCTGGCGAAGTGGGAAATGAAGGTCACCCGATGAGATTGACTCAGCTCTGTTAGTTGTTGTTGTTGCCAGTATTGAGGGAGGTGAGGTGACCTTCAACTCTCATGTGCCCAAAAATAAGAAGATACACAAGATGGACAAGCAAGATAATGATAAGAGAGACAAGAAGAGGAAAAATACCTCGACTCGTTGGGAGATAGTCATCCGTTAATAAATTACTCCTCTAACAATCCGAACTGTTGAACCTCCACCAGCCATAATATTCGATCCTCCTTCTCCACTACTTCATCCCTATGAAGGTAGACATTTGGATATGTTAATCCAATAGAATGTATGAACGATTTTGACTTTGAAGCTTTTAGAACTGACTTCCTAGAGTCTACAAGTGCCGCCACCATCGTGGTGTTCCAAGGGGTTCCCTTTGAATTGTCAAAGAAGAACGACGTACTAGGGTATTTGGTGTTGCGTTATGTGAGGCTAATTTTTGAATTGTAGAGACAAGAGAGGTCTCAAATTGAAATTATCACTTCCCTTAAAGAGGAGAACAAGAATGTGAAAGCTTCTTTCGAAGAGGAAAAAATCAAAGCTAACCGTCTATCCAAGGAGGTCATATCAGCCAAAGAAGAGTTGGTCAAGGAAAATTATGATCATGAAAAACTACAATCTAATTATGAAAAACTACAATTATCCAGCTCAAGGAGATTACTTCATTGAAGAACTAACAAACCGAGGATATGGCCTTGAGCGTTTATTGGGTGAGACGAACACTCAATGAGCTCTTATAAAAAAAACATGAAGATGAAATAGCCTCTCTCAAAAATCCCAAGAGGCAATTGATACTATAGATGCATATGTTGATGGGGTGACAGATTCTTTACATAATAGGGATGCATCAACTAAATCTGATATGGTGCTGGAATTCCATAAGAAGTTCCCCACACTATCCCTTGGGTCTTTATGGGGACTGGTTCCAGATAACTTACTGCCCCTTGATATACCCATAGCAGGTCAGCTTGGTATCTCTGAGGATTCACCCGATGATGATTCCGCAAAACAATGACAAAAGAGACTCTAAAAATGGAATTTCAGAAAGAAAGAGAAGAAGAAAATGCGATGAGTACGAGCCCAAATCCTAGTATATTTTTATGTTGTTTTGTGCAACTTGTTGTATACAAGGGACTTTGTGATCTTAATCATAAATTTTTGTATAAGTCATTGACATGGACAAGGAATTTTTGTGATAATCTCCCCGAATTTTATTAAGTCCTTAGGTCATCTAAGGCATTTTGTATTAGTCATCAACTCATCAACTAATCAACTTAGCTTATTTCTTTATATATATATCCCCATTTCTTAGCTCACTTTATTTGAATGTACTTAATCTTTAACCATTATCCATTCAAAGGTATAAAAAACTTAACTTACACAAGAAATTCAAAGGTAACCTAGAAGGCATAAAAAAACTTTGACTTGCACAAGCCATAAGAAGGTAATCCATTCGAAGGCAAACAAAAATCAATACACAAGCCATTTGAAGGTATTTCATTCAAAGGCATAAAAAAATTTAACTTACTCAAGCAATTGTAAGGTAATCCATTTAAAAGCATAAAAAACTTTAACTCACACAAGCCATTCGAAGGCATAAAAAACTTTAACTTACACAAGTCATTCGAAGGTAAACAAAAATCAATACACAAGCCATTCGAAGGTAATCCATTTGAAGGAAAACAAATTTAATAAACAAATTGTACTTATAAATAAATTTTAGAATCGAATGTGATAAATTGATAATGATTCGGGCACCTCATTAAAACCTCTCCAAGCCACCAGGGTAGGAGAGAGTATGCCCCCAAATATTTACATTGAATAAAAGTAAAGTAAATATTTACAATACATATTTATTCGAGATATAAACTTAAGTGTTCTATATTCCATGGGTGCCACAAATGATTACTTTCTTGGTCAACTAACTGATACGTTTTTTTCTTAATATTCTCACACACAATGTATGGTCCCTCCCAATTTAGTGCTAACTTTCCAAATTTCTTGTGTTTGGTATGCAAAAAAAACATTTTTAACACTTATCCCCCACATCAAATTCTTTTATTTGTATTTTAGATGCAAATATGCTTCTCAGTAAAACCTGATAATGTACCATTCGTAAATGGGCTTTAACTCTCTTTTTTCAATCAAGTCTAGCTGAGCCCTTACCGCATGTTCAATCAAGTCTAGCTGTGATATTACAATACTAAATTCTCAGCATCCCTCGCTAGCTCAGGCCAATAATATCCAGCAAGAAAAAAACGACGAATCAATATTCAGTGTCCGTAATGAGCCCCTGCTTCTCTTGAATGTAGATCTTCCAACACAGACTTACCTTCATCTCGGTCGAAGAAACAGAGTAGAGCTCTGGTTGAGATTTTCCTATACAGAATATTGTCGAGAACATAATACTTGGTCGCTCTGATCTGCAATGCGCGAGCCTCACTCTTACTTGTAGGCAATGTTCCTTAGTTTAAGTACTGGAGGTATGGAGTCCGTCAATCGTCATCATTATTTATTGAATTAACTGTTGCAACTGATGATATTAGCTCTGTCGCGGGGAGTTGTTGGAGCAAAATTGTTGGATGATCTCCTGATGCTGCATCCTTAGCTAAAGTGTCATTTGCTGAATTATCTCTTCATGGAATCTGTTCATAAGACACGTTAGTAAACTTAGACTCATACTCCTTAAGAATCGCAAGATATTCCTTGATACCGTCTTGTCTGACATCATAATGACCATGTGACTGATTCACTACTAACTGAGAGTAAGATCTGATCTTAATACTTTGAGCTTTACATATCAAAGCCAACTTCATGCCACAAAGGGCAACCTCATATTTTGCAGCATTATTTGTTACTGGAAAATTAAAGCGTACCGCTTGTTTGACCTCCTTCCCGACTGGAGTTCGGATTATAATACCTGCACCTTCTCCTGTTGTAGAGGATGTACCATCAACTTCAACAATCCATTGGTCAAGCTGAACCACTTGTCCATCTTTTACCTCATCCTGCTCTTCCTTGGATGAGCTGAACTCTGCTAAGAAGTCTGCAACTGCTTGTCCCTTTATAGCTATACGTGGCTCGAAGAAAATGTCATACTCCCCAAGCTCGATGATCCATTTGGTTAACCTGCCAGAAATATCGGGTTTCTATAATATTGTTCGTAAAGGGTATGTTATTCATACCGTAATAGTATGCCCTTGAAAGTATGGTCTCATTCGTCGAGCTGGAACCACCAAGCTCAAAGCAAGCTTTTCGAGGTTTAAATATCTGGTCTCCGCATCTATTAAAGTTTTGCTCGTGTAATACACTAATCAGTGCTTTCCCTTTTGATCGCGCACGAGAACCGAACTAACAACAAAAGGTGACACTGCCAAATACATGAAGAGTGGTGTAGGAACTGCCAAAATCTCAAGAGATGTAAGATACTGCTTAAGATCACCAAACGCCTTATCACACTCTTCTCCACGCAAACTTCTTAGCACCCCGTAATACTTCAAAAAAAAGGATGATTTTTGTCCGAAGCACGTGAGATAAACCTCGACAGAGCTGCTAACCGTCCCGTTAGACACTGGACCTCTTTGACATTCTTTGGTGGTCCCATCTGTAGAATTGCGTTTAGTTGCACTGGATCTGTCTCAATACCTTGCTGACTTACCACGTAACCCAGGAATTTTCCTTTAGCCACACGAAAAGAACATTTTTCCGGATTAAGCTTAAGATTAAACTTTCGTAATAAATCAAAAACGACATGTAAATTATTAAGGTGCTACACTTTGTCATGTGTTTTGACAATCATATCATCAATATATGCCTCCAGATGTTGCCCCAAATGATCTTGAAAATGTGATTGACTAGTCTTTGATATGTTGATCCCGCATTCTTCAGCCCAAAGGGCATGACCGTATAACAATAGAGACCCCGCTCGGTTTAAAAATTTGTGTTCTCCTGATCAGATGGATGCATGCGGATCTGATTATACCCTGAATACGCATCCATGAAAGAGAGAAATTTGCAACCTGAAGCTGAATCGACCAGCTGATCTATCCTTGATAACCGAAAGCATCTTTAGGACATGTTTGGTTCAAATCGGTAAAGTCCACACACATCCTCCACTATTTGTTCTTCTTTTTAACTAAAACTGGATTGGCTATCCAGACCTGGTACCTTGCTTTTCGGATGTGCCCCAATCGAGTGAGCTTGTTGACCTCGGCTAATATAGCAGCCTGTTTCTCAGCTGAAAATACCCTACGTTTCTATCCTACCGGTTTGTCGCAAGGACTGATAGCCAATTCATGGCTTATAATTATAGGACTTACTCCTGAAACATCAGTTGCTTCCTAAGCAAACACATCTAAATTTTTTGCTAAGCTTCCCATTCGAAGTATTCTATTGGCAATTATGACTGTATCCACTGTTGTAGCATCTGTAGTAGCTGAATCCTTGTTTTCTCGTGGATCATCTACTGGATCTGGCGAGGTGAGATCCATCGTTGTTGGAGCAATGTCTCCCTCTCAATTTGATTGCTATTGGATAGGTTTGGATGGATCTGACGCGATTTCATAACAAGTTCGCGCAGTCCTTTAGCTGCCTCGAATTATTCCCGTCGAACTACCTACTGGATATTTAATACATTGTCTGTATGTGCACGACGCTGCTTCCATCATATGCAGCCATGGTCGTCCAATAATTGCATGGTAAGGGCTCGGCGCGTCAGAGATAAAAAATAGCGTTTTGAGCTCTTTCTTTGTAGCTCCATGACCGACTTTGACTACCAACTCCACCTCCCAAACACATTGAGAAGATTTTCCTTCATATCCTACCAATGTCTGTTGAGTAGGTTGGTATGGTGGAACATTTTGCATGCGATCAAAGCTGCCTTTAAAGATAATATTTGCGGAGCTTCCTCCATCGACTAGTACTCGTGTTACCATTACTCCTCCAATGTGTAAGTGAATAGTTAAGAAGTCCTCATGAGGTAAACTAACACCTCTGAGGTCATCATCATTGAAGGTGAGATCGGCAACTGGGTCTCTGTAATTTCGATAAGAATTTTCATTTATTTCATAAACGTTGAATTCACTTTTAGCTCGTTTATTCAGGGTAGACCTGTGTTATGTAGCCAAACTCTCCCTGATATGGTCAGTAGCCACTGTTCTTTGTTTGCTTCGGATTCTTATACACTGGCTGGTTTGTCAGTGTTCGTAGGGCGATCCTTCTCTCGCCGATCTGGTTAAGTTCGTTTGATATATTGAATCAACTTTCCGCTATCGATCAAACGCTTAATCTCTTCCCTTAACTGCCAGCATTCATTCGTCGAATATCCATGGTCATGATGATATGAAAAATAATACCGATTAGATCGCTTAAATTCGGGCGCGCTCATTGTTCGCAGAGTTTGGTACCTCGTACGCCTCTTTGTGCGATCATAAATTACCGAAATAGCCTCTGTCAGTGGAGTGAAACGTCTGTTCGGTTGATCGAGATGGTGAGGTCTTCGGTTGTAGTCCCTCCTTGGTTGCTCCTCAGTATTTTTTCGTTCTAAACCACCATCTTTGATATCTCGCTCGCGCCGCTCAGGAGACGCCTCTCTTCTGGCATCATCGACCCTGATAAAATTATCCGCTCTTGCGAGTAAATCTCCCATATTCTCAGTTGGGAACTTGATGAGATCCGCATATAGTTCCCCTCTTCTGTCGAGCCCCCGTTTCAAAGAAGCCACCACCATATTTTCGGTTAGATCTGGCAAAGCATTCATGGCATAAACAAATCGTCTAACATAAATTTTAAGAGATTCACCTCAACGCTGATAAAAATCCATGATCGAATCCTACTCGCGATTGGGCTCCTTGTTACCTACGAACCTCTCCCTGAATGCCTTCCACAGTCCAGTAAAATCACAGATAGATCCCTTTGGAAAGCTATATGACCAGTCCATGGCATTACCTTAAAGGGTCATAGATAGTGTCAGGCACAACATAACATCATCAGGATTGAAAACCATCATCATGTTTCCGAACTACTCCAGATGCCTCTCTGGATCCCATGTTCCATCGTAAGCTTCCATCTTGAACGGGTCGAACTTCCTTGGGAGTTGAGCTTCCATGATCTTCTAAGAAAATGGTGATTCCTTCAATATGTAAGCCGACAACTTTGGGCAGATCTAGTTGTAACGAAGGTCCTCATCCTCCCAAGCTCGTTTGGTCGACGTCTGTTTGACCTCGTCACGTGGTTCTCTACTACAATTTTTTTCCCCGCTCTCGCCTTCATCTCTTTGTTTGTCATCTCTTTTAGAAGAACGATTCGTCCTATTGACCTTGCTTGCCTCTGGTCTTGACAGCCGGTAAGTCTTACTCATACCCTTGATCCTTGCAGTCAGAGCATGAATATCGTCATTCATACTTTCCATTTTAGCATGCATAGCATGTTCTCTAGCGTCTCGCTCAAACGTTATTTTCAGCTATTCCTCCTGAAGGTTCTGGATCCGTTGTTCCCGTTAGAGAACCATTGAATCATTCACTGGTGTAGTTTCTGCAGCCCTGCGAGCCCCTAGTGCATTCTCAGCTTGATAGAGATGCACCTCTTCTCTGGAAACAGTAGTGGATGGCTGAATTAGAGGTCCCTCTGTCACCACCTTTGCTTGGGGTATCAGAGGATTGACCTCTTGAGGAATTGTGGGGTCGAGACGACTTACGTTTCTCCTCTGATGGGTTGTTGTTTCGCTAGTTTTTTTATTATCTCTCTCGATTCCTGACCTAGTGACTACCATGGTGATTGGTTAAATAGTTCCCACAGACGGCGCCAAATTTGTTAAGGAACTCACAAGTTCTACCACAGTATGCCTACAGTTTTTAGTCAAGAAAGAGATTACTTTATTCATCAATAGGTTCTCCCTATTTATAATACACATAATTAATGGGTAGTTACATGTGTCCATGTTTTTAGCGCCACTATTCCACTAACATCATTTATCCCTATTATTGTGGAACAAATCACTACCATATTTGCTAACCCTATATATCTGGAATAAATAACTAACAATGTTTGACTCATCGATCTAAACGTGTATTTTCATAATAAAAGCGCTAAGCACAATCTGTACATTAATCCGAGCTAAATTATTCCTTTAAACGAAATTAGGTTTGTTTTATTTTGCAGAGCTCGAGCTCACTGAGTACGCACTCAGCTTATCTTGTTTAGGTCATTTCTTTTCAACATGTTCCTTATCCAGTTGATCAACTCTTTCCCCAATGTCTTCGAGCTCATCCTGATCTTGAGTACATCAACGCTATATACGTCCTCGAGCTCAGTCCTTTGATGGGCTGTATATGCCTTTGAGCTCAATCCGCTGACGAGCTCAATATTTCTTCGAGTTCATCAATGGCATATTTACCCTTAGTTTTAATCCACTTTGAGCTCGTCAATGTAGTTGAACTCGCTCTTTTCTTCATTGCTTATCATAATCCAAATTCACAGTGCTCTTTCCTCGTGCTCGCTCGTACTTGGGGGAATCCTCCATTATCACCGCAGTCTCATTATCCTCTTCAGAATAATTTTAAGCTCTAAATGAATGATTAGTAGATTCTATCAGTGCTATTTTATCCATTCCATATACGAAGGAAATTAAGATTCTTGAGTAGCAATATGTGGAGTAGTTCGATAGGCCTATAATACTTTTTGTATGTAATTTGTCCATTTGCCTACTGCCCCTTCTAAATTATTTTTGAGACCCATCAAAATCGTTTTGTTTACAACCTTTATATGTCCATTATCTTGGGGATGAAAAGGTGAAGAGAAACAATGGTGAATTCCTCTTGATGTACATAAAATCGCCATGTCCATGTTGTCAAATTGATGGCCATTATCTGTCATAATCCGCTTAGGAATTCCAAACCTGCAACACATATTGGAAACAATAAAATTGATTACTGTTTTGGAAGTAGTTCCGTAGAGAGGCACATCTTCTACCCACTTCAAAAAATAATCAATTGTTAGTATAATAGTTTGACATCCTCCAGAATCCATTGGAAGGGGTCCAACCAAATTAAACCCCAATTTATCAAAAGGTACCGCTTCAAATATTAACTCCATAGGAACTGTTGGTATATGTATTGAATTTCTATATCTCTGACACGAATCACATATTTTAACTAGCTCTTTAGCATCTGTCATGATAGAGGGCCAATAATATCCTGCTAACAAAACCCTTCTAGTCAAAGCTTTGTAGCCAAAAATCCATGTGCTTTAAACTTCAACTTCTTAGCTAGGATTTTGTCTTCGAGAAGGATTTCTTTATTAATGAACTTTTGGATATCATACTTCTAGTTTTGACAAACTATGGCTAATATTTGGAAACTTTCCTCATTTTCAACTTCCATTTTGGAAGTCGTTGTTATGAAAGGGCACTTTTGTACCAAAATCCAAGAGTATGCCTCAGAATATGCAACAGTGGCTAAAGAGTCAGCCATTGAATTTTCAACTTTTGGCACGTGTTCATATAATACACATTTAAAGCAAGCATAAGCTTCTCTCAATATTTGAAAATATTTCACCAATTGTTCTTTCCTTATTTCAGATTGTCCATGTGCTTGATGTACGGGAAGCTGCAAATCACTTATCAATCAGATTCTTTTGGCGCCACATATTTGAGCAAGTCTTAACACATCTATTGTCGCTTCGTACTCAGTTTCATTGTTTGATGCCTTGAAACCAAAACGTATGGATTGATACATTGAGTCTCCAAAGGAGAATAATAAATAAATTCTAGCCCCACAACCAATCATATTAGATCATCCGTCCGTCCGAATTACCCACTCTTTTCTAGGTTTGTTAGTAGAATATCTATTGTCGCTTCGTACTCAGCTTCATTGTTTGATGCCTTGAAATCAAAACGTGTGGATTGATACATTGAGTCTCCAAAGGAGAATAATAAATAAATTCTATCCCCACAACCTATCATATTAGATCCTCTGTCTGTCTGAATTACCCACTCTTTTCCAGGTTTGTTAGTAGAATATTCTTCATAGAGTATTTCCGAATGGAACTCAACCAAGAAGGATGCCAAAGCTTGTGCCTTGATTGATGCTCGAGGAGAAAAGTTGATGTCACAATCCTCTAATTCCAATGACCACTTAGTCATTCAACCCGATACATCTAGTTGTTGCAGCATACTTTTAAGTAGAAAATATGTTCGAACTATGATGGAGTGCGCTTGAAAATAATGCCTAATTTTTCTAGTTGTTATTACCAAGGAAAAAGTCAAATTTTCTAACTTTAGGTATCTTTTTTTAGCATCTAACAAGCTCTTACTAATGTAACAAATTGGGCGAGGTTAATTGTCAATCTTGCGGACTAATACTGCACTCACAACATAATAATATACTGCCAAGTGTATATAGAGTCTTTCTCCGATGACTTGTTTGAACAGAGTTTTAGGCAAAGACAAATGTATCTTGATTTCTAAGAACATCTTATCACAATTTGGGTACTAATTGAATTTCTTAAACTTTTGTCAACACTTGGAAAAATTGTACACATTTATTCGATGACATCGAAATAAACTTATTCAAAGCTGCCAACCTTCCTGTTAACACCTGGATGGCATTACCTTGTAACAGTGCATCCCCCTGTCAGTGATAAACGTGGTATGATCCTGGTCATTCAAAGCCATTTGTATCTGATTATACCCAACAAAAGTCTCCATAAATGATAACAATTTATTTCCCGAGGTAGAGTCCACCAACTGATCTATCAGAGGAACAAAGAAATGATCTTTGGGACACGCCTGTTTAAGATCTGTGAAATCAATACACATTCACCATTTAACATTTTTCATTTTTTACGAGCATCGATTTTGTTGTCCGTAATTTATATTAAGATTCCCGAATATGCCCCCACTTTTGTTAGTCTACTTACCTATTTAACAATAGTTTGTGATTTCTCTCAAGAAAAATTTCTTCTTTATATTATTGGCCCTGCATCGGATCGCACATATAATTAGATATCACCACACTAGTAGTCTATCTTGGATCATCTATCTTATTTGGATCCAAATAAAACTCAAGTAATTGTTATTCCTTTTTAGTTGCCACATTCTCCAAAAACTTCGGAGTAAGAGTAGTGACATAACATTCCCTATCCACTTTCTCATTGCTCCGAACCACCCCTATTTGACCTCCAACTACGTACTTTAAATATTAATGAACCATTGATACAATTGTGTGCATCCTTGATAGCTAAGATCTACCAAATATAGCATTATTAAGGATCGGAAAATCCACCACTACAAATAAGACTCGTACCATTTTCTTAAATGGTCCTTTGCTAAGAATGGCCTCTTATTCAAACTCCCAACTAACATCCACAGAGTTTCCTGTAAACCTCACTATGCTTCTGTTGGATCGAAGAATAACATATGGGTTCTTTATTTTTCTATAGGTGGACAGAATAAAATATTGGCGGTGCTACCAGTATCGATCAAGATTCATTGGATTTCTGTTCCCTCAATTGATTCCTCTATTAACACAAAATCTTTGCATGGCCCAGTAACATTCCTTAGATAATCTTCGTACAAAACTATGAAGGGGGAAGGGTTTTGCTACATATGAGAAGACATATTCCCTTCTAATTGAGTGGTAAAGCTAACCACATGTCTTTTCCTGGAGCATCTCGAATGTGGTGTTATCGTATATCCTCCGGATATGGTTAATGATTCGAATAATTGACACAAGTTGGAAACCATATCACTATTTTCAGTTATCACATTGATTTGATTCCGATCTGGATCATGGTTCAAATATTCTCAAATTGTTCGATAATTATCAATGTACTTTCCTATTTGGGAGTTTCTGTGATTTACCGTCAGACTACTAGTGAAATTTTTCCCCCACTTGTGCTCGGATGTGATTGGTTGCTCACTTATCTATTTCCCACTTGTGATTTAATAAAAGTGGTTAATTTCCAATTTTTAATTAACGACTGTATCTCATGTTTCAAAGAAATACAATCCATGATACTCCTACGTCATTATGGTACTTGCAAAATTGTGTGTTTTCAATTTTCCCTCGGAGTCTGAATAGGTGCAGGCCTTAGGAATTGCACAAATTCTTGGGCCTACCATAAATGGTTGTAGCATTTACAATCAGCTCTACAAAATAAATCGGTTGGACCCACTGATTCCCCATTGGCCTAGATTGTTTCCCTTGATTAGATTGGCTTGGTCTTGGCCGATGAGAACCCAACCCGTAGTACCTCGAACGATTGCTAACCGTAGCTTGCGATTGGCTACTAGTTTGAAGGGGAAAGTCTACATTGGTGAGGTTGTCTTAATATTTTTGTTTCTTCCACAGTGATTTTCTTTCAAACTTGATTTAACAAATCACCCTAAGTCGTTGTCTTCTTCTGGTTCACTGATTCGTCCAACTCATTAGCTAATAGCCATTTTCTGAGTGCAGTTATAGCCACATATTCAAAGTAGTCCACCAATCCATCTTTAGTGTTCATAAAATGTTTGGTATAATATTTTAAATATTCATTAGGGTGTTGCCAGCAATGGATTATTGTATCTTCATTCCCCGTACGTTCTTTACTTCCCAAAAATATTACATTTAGAAAGCTATTTAAAACATATCAAAACTATTGATCGAATCTTGCGGTAATCTGTTATACCACTTCAAGGCGCTATCCTTGAAAGTCTGAGAAATTTCTCATGCACAACATCTTGTCATCATCATCAAAAATCATCATGAAATTATTAAACTACTCGAGATGGTTATTAGGGTTTTGGCTCCCATCATATTTTCCATCTTTGAAATGTCAAAACGCCTAGCTAGATATCCGAAGAGGATTTTCAAACATAAAGGCGGTTGTCTCAAATTATGTCTCTGACTGAACATGTGGTTCTCATTATAAGTGGAAAAGATCCAAGGCTCGGATTACACGAAAATTTGGTCACTCGGCAAGAAATCTATGTTATGGCCAAATGACCCTTTCATATTTTCATGATATTATTTATTTTTTCCTTCACCTTATTGGCCCATTTTCTTTCTCGAAGAATCCTACTTACTTGATTTATGATGTTTTTTCGAAATGTTTTTTAGCTAGCTTTGCTTTAAACTTCTTACAAAAATGATCACTACTAAAAGAAGAAAATGAAACTTCTGATTATGATTCCGTTGTTGAGCCCTCAATAGACTCTAAAGGGCTTAAGCAGTGTTTAGCTCGATGTTTCTTTTTAGATTTTTGGTGGGCTTTGGAAGACTGGTCATTCTAACCTTGCTTCAGATTATGTTGGGGATTATTATCTGTCCCATTAGATTTGGGATACTCTGGAAGATTTTTTCCCCTCAAATCCTTCTCAGCCTATCGATAGGCTCTCAATGCTTCAATTTCTGTTGGTAATTGATCATGCTTCTCTTGCACGAAGAGCTTCTCTTCACTATCGTTATTCCCGTGGGACGTATGCACATGCTCATCTTCGACTTTAACCTCCTCATTTTCACGAGGGGATCTATTTGCATATCATGATCCATGCTCCAAAGAACTTTGAAGGTAAACATTGTATGTTAGATTTTGGATATCTCTATCCGGGTACCCTTCTCTACACTCCAATTGTGGTCTCCAATCTGATAAGGTGTAAATTGGTTCAAAGGTTATTTAGGTAATTTTCTAAGAAATGTATTAAATTTAAGGTAGAAGGTAGAGAGATAATTGAGTTGTTGTGTTCAATGCTTAGAATGATAAATTCTCAACCCTCTTAAATGTTGTTTGTCAGAGTTTTTATAGGCTAATTTTGGGTTAATGGGCCAATCGGGTCGGGTTATAGACATAAAGTGAAACAAGTATTTTAAGCGAGAATCCAAGTATCTTGTCAAGATTTTTAACCAAATTCTTCATTGAAATTAAATATATACTCGTTGTAAGTTACGAAATGGTAAGCATAGTCCACAATAGCTGATATTTCACCTTGGAAATGATATAGGAAGAATATCAATTGAAAACATAATCAGATACAACTCTATCCCTAGGGTAGACAGAACTCGTAATTTCTAAAAAAATAACTCAATTAAACAAAAAGTAATTCAAAACTTAGGGTATATGATGCTTTAAGTAACAAATATACAAAACTATAATCCCCAAATATAAAAAATTACATAAATATCTTAAAATATTATTATTATTAATAATAAAATGTATAAAAATTAGCTTTGGGGCTTCCAAACAATCGAATTTAAGGTCCAAACTTCTTGACAAGTTCTGTCACGCTTTTGAAACTTGTTGGACTCGTCAAACCTTCGATTTAAGAACCAATATCACCCAGTTTGATATTCGAGTGAAATAAAGGACCAGTTTCTGGAATGACATCATTCTCCCCTACTTGAGAAGAATTTGCCCTCGAATTCTCATCATTACCAAGATCAACACTTTGTAAATGCAATCGTAATATAAATTATTCCCATAAAAAATATGTTTAATCGTGTTGAGTGAGCCACGCCATCAAGAACAAGTAAAACATTTTCATCATATTGAGAAGCTGGAATTATAGTTTCTGATTTCTCAACTACTATAGTATCCAGTGTGTTTATGTGAATTACAAGCTTCTTCATGTTTTGTAATCCAACAATAACCTGCCAAGCATGGAACGGTTTCCTCAACTTCCAAACAATGTTTTACTCAAATAGTAAACAAACCTTTTTCATTCTTTTGGATATTGCAAGATCAACAATCACTAGCTTGCTTTTTCTAACTTTGCTATTTTTATCTTCTCTTTTCTCTTCCTCGTTTTTGCTAGAAACCACTAAACTCTTATAAATAATCGGAGATTATTTATGTTTTTTTATCATTCAGAGTCTCCACAATCACATTATTTTTATCATGAACTTCCACACTACACTTTTTGCTAGCCATTGCACCAATAGGTTCGACATTATCTAAAACTCCTCCAGGTTCTAAATGAAAATCTAATTTGTTTGTTCTTACAACATAACTTTTTCCCTTTATCTTACCGGATAACTCACCATTATTCTTAACCGCATAATTCACTTCAATTTTAAACCCTAACTTTCTTAGAACCAGATTTATAAAAATCACTAACCAAAATTTTAATTTTTTCTACATTAGAAACTGGAACAAGTTAACTATAATTGTTTACCTTATCGGAATAAGGAGAAAATCTTCTGAGTTGTTTCTTCTTCTGGTACACCGATTTTGGAGAGATGTTTGACCCAAAATATTCATCATCACACATGTTCTTGTCAAATACGTCATTCTACATTGCTTTCACCCATTTATAATTAAGGCTAGGTTCGGATTTGCTGAGAGGGGTTTTCGCCTTGAAATTAAAGGGTAAAAACGCAGCCCTAAGATACTTCACAAACTTAACCGAAGTTGGTATTTTAGATTTACCTTGTCTCAAACAAGTCTGCTTCATATGCTGCCACCATTATGCAGTCCGATCGTGAAACTTGCTTGCGATTTACTTGACTTTTTTGTCATCCGGAACATTGTTGAAGTCTAAAACTTCTTCCACCGATGCGATCCAAGCTAAAAACTCTTCCGGTTGAAGACCCTCGTGGAATCTTAGAATCTCAAGACTGAACCCTGATTCTCACTGGTTGCTTGTATTATGATAGTAATCACGATTTGGAAATTGTTTGAAGGCCTGTTCACGGTGATTTTATTAAGGAACACAACCTATTCTCTCATCTCTCCTCGAAACAAAATGATTCTGACCCACATCATAGTCTCCTTTAGAAACCGACGATAGGTTTCTCGACCATGGAGCTCGGTATCCAGTGCACACCCTCTGCATCGCTTCATGTATTTTCTTCATCTGATATCCCAGTGTACTCAGCTTCTCTCCAGTCGTCTGGAATTTTCTAGTGTTGGCATGCCACATCAAGCGTACACAATCCAGATCTTCTCGATTGTAGATCTTAGTGATTGATGTCGTATTTTTTCATCGATCTTTTCATAGTGGCATAATTCCCACATAGCAGGAATATGATGCTCTAATACCAAGATAATATAGGAAGAATATTAATTAAAAACAAAACATATGAAACCACAACCCTAGGGTAGACAAAACTTGCAAGTTCTGAAAAAATGACTTAATTAAACAAAAACTAATCCAAAACTTAGGTTATAAGATGCTTTAAATATTAAATATCCAAAGCCTTAATCTCAAAATATAGAAATTACATAAATGTCTTAAAATATTATTATTAATAATAAAATATACAAAAATGGCTTTTGGGATTCTAAACAATCGAATTTAGGGTCCGAACTTCGTTATAGATATTGTCATGCTTTTGAAACTTTTTGGGCTCGTCAAGACCTTCGGTTTGAGTGCTAATATTGCCCAGTTCTGATATTCGAGTGAAAAACAGGACTTGTTTCTAGAACGTTTTATCAGGTAACCTCCTATAATGCATATAAAGCAAAAAACTCAATCAAACCTGGAAACCGGATTTCATAACACCAGTATGCCATTGTCATGGTGAAATTTTTAAATATTCCACCATAGCATTGACGGAAATTGATCCGCCGATGATGCCAAGGTGTTATCCTCCGCCAACACGGGCGGAAAGTGAAATTTTTTTAATTTTTTTGACAAATATGTTTTTTTGAAAAAAAAAATAGAATAAGAGAATAGTGTACGTTAATAGTAGTCTATAGATGAATATCTTCTTTGTCTATTACGGTCGTGATGTTTTGTTTTTAAATGTTTGGAGAACAAAATGAGAATTTTTTTGGTTTTTGTTGATTTTAGTTACTTTTAGGAAGTAAAGTTTTGGAAAAAAAAAACCATTTTTACTCTATGAAGTCGCTTTTCTTAATTTTTTAAAATTACTCCGCGAAGTTATTTCTTTTGTCTATTTCGCCTTTTATGAAATTCTATAAATAGAAGAAATTACTCTATGAAGTTACCATAATTTCAAAAACAAAATCCAATTTCTCTACCCTTTCATTTGAAACATCACCCCATTTTAAAAACTCTAACCAATTTTAAAAAACCTTAAACTAAATAAACAACAAAAATTATAACTAAATTAGAAACTAAATTATTAATTAAAAATAGATTAAAATTTAATTAAACGTAAACTATATACTAAATTATTAAATTTACACCTAAACTAAATTAAATTAATTACACCAAAACTAAATGAAATAACCAAAAGTAAATCACCTCCTACCTCCCTCTTATCCTTTACCCCTTACAGTGGACTACCTTACCCTGCCGTCGAAATCAAACCCTCGCCAAACCCATAACCAAACTGTCGAGCAGCCACAAACCCACCGAGCAGCCTCAAATCCATCGAGCAGCAGCCACAGTTCAAATCCATCGGGCATCGGTAAAAAACCCATCGAGCAACAGCCACAGGTCGAATCTGAAGCCTTTCGAGCAGCAGTAGCTTCAAATCTCCCATCTCGAAACCAAAATCACTCTAAGTTGTTTAAATCTTAGTTTTTAAGTTGAATGTTTATTGTAGGGGTTTGATTGATCTCAAGTATCTTAGTTCGTTGGTTACTGTCGTTTGAAATTTTGTGTTGACGAAGTTGTGCGTCGCCATGACCTGACAAATTAGACCTTCTTTCCGTCAACCCGGCTGAAACAAAGGTTCCCACGTCATATTTTTGTTTTGGGATCTTGTGTTTACGTCTTAATATGGCTTACACACATGATCTCACGCCATACCAATACCAATGGTGTGGGGGTAGAGTCTCACGCCACACGTATGACGTGGACATCCAACACCGCGTCGTGTATGGCATGAGTGCATATGTGTATGTCATCACTGTGGCATACACACATGCACGCATGACATACACATGACGTGGGTTACTCCGGTCACCGGAGTATCCGGGACCTATTTACTCTTGTTTGTCGGTAGGGATTGTACTTGTTCGTGTTATTTAAAAAAAAAAAAAACCATCTTCCCGATTGACATTTGGTATTTTGAACCAATTTTGACATTTCGTATGTTTAAATTTCAGGTTATGGATCTCGTTGATGTTTCTGGGTCCGCCCATGGCTCTCGGACGAAGAGAGTGAAGAAGCGGGTAAAGGTACAGACAGGTAGTCAGCGCGATTTAGTAGTCGATTCAACGATTCTAATAGAGGAGCTACCTATAGTTTCTAGACCGCATGCTTTCGTCCAGTTCTGCTTCCTTTTCCCGCGGGCTGCGCGAGCCTCCCCACCTAAAAGGAAGCGTAGATCTCCTCCCCCTTCTAGACTACCATCGTTATTCGGCGAGACGTTCACCTCCCACGTTGCCTACTACCTACTACCTTTTGACAGGGAGAGGTAATATTTACATTTGTAATTGATATTTTAGTTGGGTATAGTTTTAATATATACTAATATTGAGAACGAATAATTTTAGGAGCGCGATATGTGGCTATACGCCTATTATCCCAGCCATATAGGTTAGAGTTTGGCCTTCCAGAGCAGGGTGTGCGCTGTACTTGATGGCGCGCCTTTTGGTAGACTTATCGAGCCATTCGTGAATGCAAATGCACTCCAACATCACGGAGATATTTCTGGAGTGGTGACATATGGAAACAAATATTTTCTATTTTTCATTCGTTGAGATTAAGATCATGCTTGATGACGTGCACACCATTTTGGGACTCGCAGTAGATGGTGAGCTTGTTGTTTTACCAGTTATATCCGGCAAGTCGTTTGCCATGCACGAGGGAGTTGATCTGCTTTCGATGAGTGAGATATTGTTTGTGAAGGAGATTGAGAAATGCAAGGGCATCAGTTTGCGTTACAGATGGCCGCGAACTAGGTTTAGTGGGTCAGAGTTCTGCAATGACAGCCCTAATCTCACTAACCGTATGGTAGATGTTGTTGCACGCGCTTATATATTACATATGTTTGGCACCGTTTTATTCTCCGACAAAAATAACATGTATGTCCATTTAAAGTATTTGTTTCTACTACGAGATGGAGTCTTTTTGTACTCGTGATTATCTTATGCTCGATCAGATGATTAGATGGTTCAACCTCATCAACACTGCGATATACTCGCTCAATGACTATGTGTACGAGGATCGAGACGAAGCTGTTATACGATGTCGTTGTTTCCCAGAGTTGATGAGTTTGGCTATGATGTTGGTGCTTTGAGGGGGGGCGTACACAGAGGTTTTATCTATCTCCAAGAGACTTTCTTAGACTTTACGTTTTATTTTCGAGTTGTATGATGCTTTTACTATATTTTGATAATACATTTTGTTATTTTTGTATTTTTTTTGTAAAAACAAATTGTCTATCTTTATCCTTATTGTAAAATATTTGTATGTCTTATTTGTATTTTCTAGTGTTATTTAGTTATATTATTTTAATGTATCATTGGTATAATTAAACTACACTTGATTACATATTTTGTAAATAAGATAAAATTAAAACGCAATTTTTAGAGTTTGTATTAATGAAAAGCAATTATATATATATAATTAAAATATAATTTCACGGAGTAGTTCTGGTTGTTTTTCTAGCAAATCACTTTATACTGTAACAAACAGTGATTCCCTCCAGAAAATGGTTTCCTCGAAATAACAACTCCCGCCAAACATTATTTCCCTCCAAACAATAGCTCCCACCCACCAATGACTCGTGCCAAACATGTTCCCCCTTAATGTTGATTACCCACCAAATTGGAATGTTCTATAAAAGGGAATTCAAGCATAGGTAAGTAGTTTATCCCCAAAACACTTGCAAACATAAAAAAAACATAAAGACATTTAAGAATGGAGTTTCATATTGATAAAGACTTCCAGTTGCTTTAGTCGATGAAGTTTATCCGCCGAACAATGTCTGATGATACAAGTCATTTTTTTTCCGATCGGGTTCCATGTAGGATATATTTCGAGTATGGCCGATTGAGACTAAAAAATCATCCAACGCGCAACTGTGACGAAGTCAAAGACATGTACAATCGTTTGAAACCACTCGACCATTTTTTTTATGGCTTATAGAATTAAGCAAGAAGCAGCTGTCGTGTGGAATATGACTATTGTAGATTACATCACTATGAACATGGTAGCATATCTAGAGGATATGATTGCGGAAAGAGAGAACTCGCAGGATACATACACTTTAATAAAAAAGTTAACTACACTTTAATAATGCATGAATGAATGCAACTACAAGTCTAATGGTCCTTTAATACGAAAACTAAATAGTTTACAACGCAAAAACCACAAAATAAAAACTTATCCCGATTTGAATCTAAAATTACAACACAAATATAATTAAAAGTCTTTGGTTAAGTCCACTACGAGTTGCTTAAGTCCCGAAATGTGTCGACGTGGGATTTTGTAGTCTTGAAAATACGTGGACTCTATCTAACAAGGGGATCGACCAAGAACTAGCGTTGTCTCTAGATATGCGCATTCACATTGGATCTATAGTCGGTAAAGGTGAACTTTGAACCAAATCGACCTACAATTTGACATTGAAAGTAAGTGTGCATTTAGATAAAAAATAATAAAATGCATACAAGATTAAAAATTGTTTACTTACATGAACAAAATGGTTTATACTGACGAATGCGACACTGATCTCCTTTATAGAACCATCATTCGGTGGTGCATTTTTCACCGGTAAGTAAGTCGTACATCCACTGAGAGTTAGGGAATAGAAAACACAATTGAATGTCGTTGCAACTAGTTTTCCCCAACTAGATAACGACATCGAATTTTTGGTAAGTGCATTCTCTTTATTATAACTCAACCAATGTATCTCATTATCGACTTCACTATCGTCGTCGTAATATGTGACACGTTTATAAAACTCTTGATGCGTCTTTAGCTTGTGAACCATGGCTTCTCTAACCATTTTCAATCTACTTCAATACCTGACCATACCATGTGCGATTCTAAAACCAAAATTATTGTTGGGCATCACGTTTGTAATGCGGCTTATGAAAGGACGCATAAATTGAGGTATATAATTCGAATATCTCAAAGAACCATTAGTCTGGCACGTTCGGCAACCTCGTTGGAATTGGTTTAACTGGAAATAATGGTATAGCGGTAATGTTATTCGGTGCAATCGGACTTCCTAAACCTACACATGTAACCCGTATTTGTTTCTTTTCGGAGGTTTTGCTCTGGAATTAGTATGAGTATGTGCGGCAACCGTTCGTGCGGCGCTACCAAAAGTGTCGACCAGGGTTACCAAACTTGTGGCGGGTGTTACCATTTTTAGAGTTTGGGCACTATTGTGAGGCTCTAACCATTCTTGTTCGACGTATTTGTGAAGGGAATGATCCATTTTCGTTGAATAATCTCATTGGAGTTTGCGATCTTTAACGCGACCACGGCCGTGATTTCCGACACGTCTGGGAGTTCTACCAAGGTTTTAACCTTTTGGAGAGGTTCACAAAAGAGTGACATCGAGTCATCCAAAATGCGTTGAAATATATTTAGCCAATGGCTTTGTTCATAAAAATCAAACTCTCCAAGTTTAGCATTTAAGTTTACAAAATTAAGTTTCACATCTTCTTTGACAGTTAGCTTAACTCGGGGAACGATGTCTAGTCTCTTACAATGCTCGTCTATAATCCGAGTAGGTACATACCCATCTGTTCTTCGAATTGCTTCTAGTTCGTGGGTACACAGTAAGCCTTGGGCTGCATGGTCGATGCAAACGCAAGAAGATTTGTCACCTACGCTTTTATCAACAAAGCTATCGTATATTATCACCAATGCAATAGGTGATACGTACCCTCCTTGATAATTTGAAAGGTTTGAAATTTTGAAATTTTGAAATTTGTGAACTAGACGACAATTGCTAAGATTTATCGATTCTTTTATGGTCGAATGTTGCATCGCCAACAAACCATGTACTTTCTCCCAAAGCCCATCAAAATTCAATCAGCATGACTCATTATATTTTTTCAACGTAACACGCGAGCTTTTCGCTTTATTTGGGGTGTGATTATTGAAATGCATGATTTTGTTAGTATAGGCGCGAACGAACCTCTCTTTCTAAATCGTAATCCATGATTCTATGACATAATCGACCGTCTTATCTTGCTTTTTGAACACGGACCACATCTTAGCCAACCTCTCGTTCATCACGTCAACAATAGTGGATGAAACAACGTCGTTCCAAACCGCCAAAAAATTGTTAAACACTTTATCATCTTTAAACATTTTTTTGTTTTCCTATTAACATTCTTGTTGATATGCCACTCGCATAACACGTGACAGGAGCTATGAATTATTTTCTCTATGCTATTCATTAAGGGTAGTTCGCGGTCTGTAGTTATAACAGAAGAAAATTCGCAATCATTCTCTTTCATTACCGTTTTCAAGCATCCCAACGAACATTCATAGTTGTCTTGTTTTTCATTCACCATAAATGTGAAACCAATGCAAAACATTTTGTTGGTCGAAGTTACCCCGACTACTTCGAACAAAGGCATCCCATAACAAATAAATTTCTATGTCCCTAGTAAATCAATACTAACCGGGTGTGCGAAAAACAAAGCGGTTATAATTTTAGAGCCATTATTGGTCGTCCGTTCCCAATACTTGTACTTGTGCAATTGTAATTTAACCACCAAGCTTTACATTTGGGATAGTCCACTGTTTTAAACCATCTTCATTCTTTGACGGTGATTGTAAACATGACGGATATTTGAAGCATTCTCTAGATCGACCTTCTTCAAAGAACCAAATGTTTGGCGTGGAGTTGTTCGTTCACCGTCAAAACATCGACAAGCTCTTTTTTCTTCCTTTTTAACTTGGACCACTGCAAATTTCCTTGGGCATACTTAATGGTTCATGGTTGTGATTGCCGGTAAGGACACTTAGAGCCCACTTATCATCGTCTTTTACCAGATTTCCTACCACGTGAAAAGGGAAATTAATGTTTTTGCTACTGGTAGCCTTACGCTTACGATCGTACTCTTGAATGACCGACTTAAAAATACTGGATCACTCGCACCGATAATCTATTCTAGGTGTTCCCCCCCCCCCCCCCCCCCCGCCCTCCCGCTCTGTAGATGTTATGTTAATAAAGAAACCTAACGACTTGCCCGTACTTTTGACCCACTCGGTTATCGATTCTAAGTTATACTCGTCGTGAGTGGTGAAATAGTGAGCGTAGTCCGAAACAAGTGAAATTTTGCATTGGGTAACCTCCTGCAATATGTAAGAAGGAAAAAAATTAATTAAACCGGGATTCTGGATTAGTCTAACCCATTTCGCCAGGGGTATAGTGTATCAACCCTTGCCCACGCCATCTGGTGGCGTAACCATCCTATTGAACGCCACACGTGTGGTGTAGGAAAGGGTTGGTACGCCACTACTCTTGGTGAAGAACACTAGTTCGACGTCAATGTATGGCAAAGAACACTAGTTCGACGCCAATGTATGGCGAAGAACACACAAAAAGATGGTGGAAAGCAATTTACCTTCTCGGCATCCATGCTGGTCTGCATGAGAACTGGTTCCCACTTTATTTCGGTCATGTTTTGAAGTTTTTGAAACATTGGGTTTCAGGGGTTAGAGTTTTAATGTTTTTGGTAGTTTGGAGAAGATGGGTTATGGTTTAGTAGTTGAAATTATGTTTGCACCTTCATGGAGTAGTTCGGAGTCCTCAATGGCATTGGTTGTAATTTAATAGGGTTTTAATGGCTTTTTTTGTTTTTTGCCTAGACAACTTTGTAAATATTGAAAATCAGAAAAGGTGACTTCACAAAGTAAAACCGAATTTTTTTAGCAATTCCATTAGTTTATTTTATGTCATGCAACTTTACAGATTAATTAGTAGTGTTAAGGTAAATACAAAGAAAACTTAAGGTTTTAGGGATATTACAACCATATGCAATCTTATAAATATTGAAAAACAAAAAATGCAACTTACATAGCAATTTTTACATATTTTAGCAAATCTCAATCATCAAATATGTGTACCTTCTTTATCCTTTGTTTTCTTTGTGATTTAAATATTTAAAGTTCCTTATAATTTAAATCGTAACTCAGAAGAAAAAAAACTGAAAGTATCATTGATTTTATCTTTTTAAGATGAACAAAACTAGATCCATAAATAGTATTTTTTATATTATTTTCGCAAGCCCAATCATCCCTCGTCTTGCATCTAAAATTTAGGTCTCGTATCTATCATCTACCAGCATATAATGTTTTTATTTTACACTGGTCTCTCATCTACAATCTAACATTTAGTTCTCGCATCTATCATCTAGAATATAGGTTTCGTATCTAGCATTTTAATTTTACACTCGTCTCCCATCATCTAGCATCTAGGTCTCGTATCTAGTATTTAGATCTCACATCTACCATGGTCCGCATCTAGCATCCAAGTCTCGCATCTATCTCAGCCTAGCATTTAGGTTTCGTATCTAACATTTAGGTCTCACATCTCATATTTCAATCTTACCATGGTCTTACATCTAGCAAGATATTAGATGCCAGATGTGAGACACATACTTCATATTCCTCACAAAAATATAGTAAAACTTACTTGAAAATATATAATATGTTTATTTATCCAAACAATTTATGATCATAAACCTACAATCGCATTCCAATTCTAACTATAGTTCAAATATCGATTTCAACAAGATGTCAACTTTAACGACTCTAGTTTCACAAAGAATGAACGTCGTCGAGCAACAAAAATTGGTAGTAAAAATCATAATAGATAATAGCAATAGTAAATTGGCAGCCAAATTGAGATAATATAAAGAATATTAGTTTTACTTTTATCGATTTATAAAGAGATTGAGAGAAGAGAGAGAAAATACATAAAAAAACTCATGCAAACTCGATTTACACTAATATTATGTCTAAAATCTAGCATTTAGGTCTTGCAACTATCATCCATCATCTAGCATCTAGGTCTCGCATCTAGCATTTTCATTTTACACTTGTCTTGCATCTAGCATTTTCATTTTACACTGGTCTCGCGTCTAGTATTTAGTCTTGCATCTATCCTCATCTAGCATTTAAGTCTCTCATCTAGCATTTGTATTTTACTCTGGTCTCATGCTAGATGCGAGATACAAGACACAAATTTCATCTTCCTAATAAAAATGCAAAGAAACTTACCTGAAAACATAAAATATTTTTCTTTCTCCAAACAATATTTAATCCTAAAACTAGAAACACATTCAAATTCTAATTATACTAATGTTGATTTCAACGATTGCGGTTTCACGGAAAATGAATACTATCAATAATAAAAAATTGTATAGATAATAACAATAGTAAATCGGCAGCCAGACTTGGAAATAATAATAAAAATCAATTTTTTGTCGATTTACAAAGAGATTAAGGGAGAAGAGAGAAAAATAAGAAAATTCTCATGTCAATCACAAAGAAGAAAGAAAAAGAGATTTAATTTGCATTTAATGAAATATACCTCTTAAATAGTTTGTAAGGATATTTGAGAGAGTATAAAAAATACGATAATAGATCATAAACAACAAATTTAATTAAATCTTTATTATGAACTACTAATAATTAGGATAGTAAGAGGGGAAATATTTGTTTTTAGATAATTATGGATACTAATCTACCACCTTCCAACCACGTTGGAAGGTTTAATGGCATCGCCACGGTGTGAAACGTTGTGGTGTCTCACGCGGTTGCGAGGCACCTTAGTTGATAAGACGGACATCACGGCTTGTGGCGCGACGCCTCAAGGCGAATCTCAAGGCGAATCAATGAATTCATTTTTGTTGTATTTTCTTTTTAATTTTGTTTTAACTCAAGCATAAAATGGTAAAAGACGAAAGTAACTACCGTAATCGATAATTTTAAAGTCTTCGAAAAAACTCTTCAAAATACTATCACTATTTACGGTATAGTTGAAATAAATTTAAAAAAGGAAAACTTATCATTTAAAAATCATCCAACAAACCTAGTACGGATAAAAATCCAAAAAATTAAGAGATTTTATACTTAAATACCCTTCTATATAAAATCCAGCAAACCACTCGACTTATTCGTTTTATTTTATTTTATTTTTGATTTAAAATTTTAACGGTTCATATCTTTAAACCGTAATTCGAAAAAAATCCGAAAATATCACTGTTTTATTTTTTTAGACAAACAAAACTAGTACCACTCATGATATATTTTGATTTTTTAAAAGAATATATATATATGGTTCTGCATCTAGTATTTTTTTTATAGTAGGCTTGAATTCGCATCTAGTTGTACAAAATTTAAACAGGTTTCACATCTAACAACACAAAGAAGGTTTCGCATCTAGCAAAATAAAGAAGGTTTCACATCTAGCAAAATAAAGAAGGTTTCACATCTTCTTCGATTAGACTATAAATATAGAATTTTAAAAATCGGTATCTTTTATGCCGTAACTGGAATCAAAAAATCTGAAAATACCATTGGTTTTGGTTTTTTAAGACGAATTAAACTAGTACCACTCATGATATGTTTTGATTTTTTTTTTTAAAGTTATATTTTACATTGGTTTCTCATTATATGATTTCGTATCTATCGTATGCATAGTTCGCATCTATCATAGTTGACATGGTTTAACATTTATCATTTAAAGGATAAAAATGGAATTAAAAGTCCAGGGATTATTTGTGAAAATCGTACCATTTAACTATGGGAACACATGTTGAACAAAAGAAAAAACCATGCACGGAGACTAAATTTATAGATTTTGAATAGTCCAATAATCTCACCGGTGATTTATTAATAAAAAACTATGCAAAAAACGCAATAGTTATACTTTGATTTAAGGCTACGAAACCAAATCAAATTGAGTTTTAACTCTAAATCTAATGATAATCACAAATTTAATACCAAACCCAAATGATAATGATATGATGTTAATAATATTCGAATCTTCATGATTGATTTAACTTCTAGACCGGAACTATATCATTATTTAATATCTAATTTTTTAAATTCTCAGTATAAATCTGTGTTGAATTTGGTAATGAAGTATAAGATAATAGAAATTACTCACGACTAAACACATTAATATAAAATGGTCGTGGACAAAAAATAAGTAGACCTCATCTAAAAATTAGATCTAACTCCAAATGTTGTGCACTTTTGTTTGTGACTTGTAAGACCAGTTTATCTCGTACATAACATCTATGTAACAAGAAAAATTTACGTGAGACTTTGAGCAGACTTTGTGTTTCCAGACAAGATTATAACACTTTAAGATGCATAATGTGTACTCTTGTTTGTATTACATGAGAAAGCATGTCTATATATATATAGAGATATATGATCTGCTTTGATGTTTTGTAAATTATTAGTTATTATATTATTTTTTGTAAACAAACTAAATTAATAGTGAGCACTTTAATTTCTTAGCTTAATTAGTTTAGTGCTTGAATGTTTACTTTTTATTAATTTAGATATAAATGATTTGCTATAAAAATAATTTATCTACAACATTATCTTACATTTGAAAGACTTCTTATGGTGCAGTATACTTTAATATCCACGGAAAATTGTTGCTTTAGATCTATTACATTACCAGGTTTTTTTTTCAATCGGATAGGTTTTGTGGATATTATAAATTGAGCTTAAAATTTGGGTTGAATAATATTATATAGCAAAGCTGAGACAAACTTATAGTTAGAATCAATTAACATTCAAAATATTTTTTAAAACAACTTTTCGAACTCCAATTAACGGAGTATATAATATTAATATTTTTAAAACATGTTTATATCTATTTTTATTAAATTTAGATTAATGCATAGAATATCTGTTGCATATTTTCATAATCTAAACATAAATATTTAAATTTATTAAAATCTCGATAATCATATTTATATCCACGACACAAGTCCTATAATCTAAATATAAATATTTAAATTATTTTTTTTATCAAAACATTCATAACAATATTATGAGATCCACATCCACAGTTGATGTTCTATAATCTATGTTCTATAATCTAGATATAAATATTTAGATTATTTTCTTTATCAAAACAATGGTAATAACATATTGAACATCCACGTCAGATGTTCTATAATCTAAATATAAAAATTATTTTCTTTATCAACACATTGACATCCACTGCAGATGTTCTATAATCTAAATATAGATTATTTTCTTTATCAACACGTTGGTAACAACGTTTTGAACCTCCACTGCAGATGTTCTATAATCTAAATATAAATATTTAGATTATTTTCTTCATCAAAACATAATAACAACGTCTTGAACATCGATAACATATGTTATATAATCTAAACATGAATATTTAAATTATTATTTTTTATCACCCCTAAAAATTGACAAACAAATAATATTTAGATTATATGTTTATCACAAACATTAAGATGTTTTATAATCTCATCATAGCCAAATTTTTATAATTTATTGTAATCATAATTTTCAAATATCCACCACAAATTTTATCTAATCTAAATATAGATATCCAAATTATAATAGAACATCAACCACATATTCTATCGTTTAAATATCATTGTACATACACAACAAATGTTATATATAAAAAGTAAAAATAAATATTATATAATATAATACGAAAGAAAATTGGTTTATAATTTAAATATACATATATCTAAACAACCACTTTGATGAAACATCATCCAAAACAAATATTTTACACCAAAAAAATCAAATATTTTAAAATTATATATGCAAATTATTAATTTCATTACAACATGCCTATCCTAGCATATTCTATAATTTAAAAACAATTGTTTTTGCTGTTACTGCAGATTGTTTTGTTTGAGTACATGTAGATTTAAGGATATTTTGGCTAAGCATTGTTTTTATATTGTACCATTTTTTTCCCATTTATATTTAATTGTTTTTAATTAAAAGAAGTTATTAAAAAAAGTTAAAAAATATTGTAAAAAATATCATAAATAATACAAAATAAAATTATAAAAGAAGAATATAAGAGCCATCCAAATCTATGGTATAAGTTTCAAATTTATTATACAAAATAATACAAAAATAAAATATATTTAGTACACATAATCTATGATGCTCTTAGTTCCGCGGGTTCAAAACAAAATTTTCATTTCATAGCTAACAATTTTTTGCTATTTAGTATCAACGTTTTTATAACACCGGTCACAAAAAGAAACAAAAACATCAAAAAGAAGTGTTTTACATCATTTGGTCAACCCCTGCATAACAAAAAAATCAGCATATGATATATATGCATAGCAGCATAAGCCTAACCCTAGTTCACCAACCTTTCTTTAAGCTTGAGTCACGGCCGAGATGGTTAAAAGCAAGCCATAATGATCACTCGGCAAAACCGGAAGTTCCAAATTCTTAACTTCATTTCTCATTTTCTTCTCTTTACAATAGGATAACCCAGGTATTGCCTCTTTTCCAATCATCTCAATACCACTAACCCTAAAATCACGAAGACGGCATAAGAACCTATCTAATCGCTTTTGTAGTTTTCGGTTACCAGACAACATAAGGTTTGACTTGGTATCATAAGTAAACCCATCTTCACTCGGTTTCAAGTGTTCCCAAACATCAATCCATTTATCATCAGGAAACGGAAATCGGCCATCTAGTTTGTTGTCCCAGTTCATATCGCCGCAGAAGACAGCATTAGGGTTTTCTTTCAAAATGTTTAGAGCTTCAGTTGCTTGTTGTACACGTTCTTTGCTGAACATTTGATCCCATTTTGGTGGTCCAGGGCATGGACTCTCAAGATGAGATGTGGCAACTACTAATGGGATTGAGCCCTCTACTTTGATCTGGGCACTGCAGAGTTCTCTTCCCATTATAGAGTTTCTAAATGGCTTGCAATCAAAGGATTCTACAGGTAATTTGCTTAGCTGCACACAGTTTAGTGAGAGAAGTAATTTCATCATTAGTTATTGCAAGATGACAGACACTAGGTTTCACTAAAAGATTTTAAAAAAAATTCCTTTTTTGAGTCTAACAAATCTTTATAATAATAAAAAATTGTCTGAGCTGAACTAGACCTGCCTGCCCCAGACTCATATATTGGACACTTGTGTTTCCGAATGTGAACCCGGATTTAATACATACCACCTGGGACTGACCTGGATCAGACCCCTTTTTTTGGAATGTTTATATAAAAGTTTAAATTTTAAAGCATTTGTTTACTGTTTTTATTTAATCTGAATTCATCACTTCACAAGACCTGACTCTCTGGTCAGTTTGTCCAAATGTCCGATCCCAAACCCGACCGAATTTCAGAGCAGGCAATGTCTAAAGTGTACTTTAAGAAGGCAGTCGGAACCTGATAGGATCCAATCAAAATAGTTAGCTCCAGAGTAGTATAAATCTAAACCAGGATTGTATTTTGACACACACATATGAGTTCAAATCCAGGTCTGTCTGGTCGAATAGACTACAATTTACTACAGAACTTTGTCCAATCCAAATTTGACCCGGAACTGAATTTGAGCATCTCTAAGTGTAAACCACAAACAACCTAGACATCCTCAAGCTCTTCGTAAAGATGCGAGGAAACTGTGTTTCTTTCACAAATTTATGACGCATACTACATATATATAGTTGACTAACAAAGTACACGAGAGGAGTTATATAGCTTTACCTGCATGCAAAAGTATGCACTTGAATCTGCCTTCGCACTTGAAACAGAGCAACGATATGCCTTCCACCAGCTAGATCGGCAAAATGTGTTATATATATTTGGAGTAACCTCCTATATAATAAGCAAAAATAGTAAGTGAAACATCTCTTAATAACTAGGGGGGTGCTCATAAGGCAAGACATATGGACCCAACATGCTTTTTCTGGGTTAGTGTCAAGATAGAATTTTGGTTCGACCCAAAGATAACATGAATGAAGGCCGGGTTTGGGTCATATTTTTTTTATCCACCCGGACCTACAACATGAATTTGACACCCATATATATAACAAACCATGTAAACCCGACACACTATTTTAGAGTTATATTCAAGATATTCACCATCAGATGAAGTTTCAGGTTGACCCAAACATGACTTGAGAAAACGGGGTCGGTTTGGGTGATGTGTTCTTTCACCCAACCCCTCACACCAAATCCAAAGTGTGAGTTGATACCTGAAAACATATTAGGTCCGGTGAATGAAGCAAGACAAGATCACCGATTGCTTCCATCCTCCTATGCATCTCCAAATCTTCTCGAAACCAAACATTATAGGTCAATATTTTCAGTGAAGTTGAAGTTGCTGCTGAACCATTAGTCCCTGCTACTGTACATAACTTCTTTGAAGTCTCTGTACCGAAATAAATCACAAATATGTTAGACAAACAAAACACAAACTGCTTTTTATATGCCAAATATAGTGGATACCTGCAATTCTAGTGTAAATCGACTTTGCTCCAAATTACTAAACACAGATTGGCAAAATGTGCTATCAAAAGCCTAAAGGCTAACGGTGCAATTCTTTCTAAACACTTATGACAAACCCTAAATTATATGAAGCAAAAAGTTCCAAAATTGAAGCAGACGAATCATAAAAAGCAATGCTTCTTTACCTTTCACTAAAATTTCTTTATTCACTCCCTTATTTTCAGGAACCATTTCCACTTCAACGCACTCACTTTCATTATCATCGCCATCAACAACTGGCTCGTTTGCTTTCCGCTTACTACAGCGCCGCAGCGGGAAGAAAACAGACCCGACTGCTGATTCCGTGTCATCGTCTAAACCCGTGTCGGTTAAGTCCTCAAGGGTCGAGAGAGAAGATAGTAGAGCACGTGTTCCACAGATTTCGCAGTCGGTGTTCTTGTATGGGTTCAAGTAAGTGCAGGTTTTGCATGCCCATTTTAGGTCTAAAGAAGAAGGAGGAGCTGATGAAGATGGGATTGATGATGGGGTGAAGCATATTTGACAATGTGTCTTTTGAGAAGGAGGGTTGATAAACGTGCATCCTTTGCAAGACCAAGCTGACATTTTTCGACCAAGATTAGAAATTGATTTTGCTTACTGTTGATCTAGGGTTTAGTTTTGAGGTTGAATGGGATTCGAATGCGAGAAGGAGAAGAGTGAACTTTTGAAGATAAAAAGTCATTTTCAAATTTCCTTTATGCCGCTTCCTTTTAAGAGCTAGTCTGTGTTGGATTAACGTATCACATGGGCTCTAGATCCATTTGGGAGAAACATTTTGATTTAATTTTAAACGATAATTAGTCTTTTCACTATTATTTGTTTAATAAATAGTTTTTTTCATTAAAAATATATTTGATTTTAATTATTTTATTTATTTATTTTTAAAAATTTTAATTTTTTGCGAGGGTTATCTAATCATTTTCATGTGAGATAGTCGAAGTTGACTATTCATTTTCGCAACAGATAGTCTCTCGACTATTTGTTTTCCATAAAATAAGTCATTTAACTATTCATATTCGATAAAATTAGTATCCTAAATAAATATGCGCGATTTACTAACTTTATCTAAAATGGATAGTCAGTGGATTCAAACCGAACGATTTTAGTCGATGACTATATATCACGAATGTGGATAGTGAATGACTAAAACTCAATGTCTATTAGTAGACATACTATCTGTCACACGAAAGTGGATAGTTAATGGACTAATTATTGTTCAAAAGATATCAAAAATAATTTTTTACCATTTTAATTTTCACTTAGTTGAATTTTGTGTTTTTAATGGTAATATTATGGGCAATTCAACTTTTTTTTTAAAAGAAACTTTTGGTGTTAAGATCTAATTAAAATGGACTGAGATCCAACCTAGCTTCTATGAAAAGTATGTTCAATCTAAATTTGTCCGGTTTTGATTAAATCTTCGTTTTATATTTTAATTTTTATTTATTTTAATTTTAATTTGATATTTCTCTAACGAACTTATCAAAATTATAATTTTAGGTTATAAAAAGATTATTAGGTGGGTCATTAATTCAACTCTAATTGTAATTAGGTTTTATGAGTTAAAATTTTATTTGTGTGATTTATCAAAATAGACGTATCATCCATTTTAAGAGTGCTGAACAATTAATATTATATTTTTTTGAATAATAATTTTTTATTTCTTCATTCATTCTTTAGGATTTTATTTTATTTGTGTGGTGTTTTTATTAGCCTGACTTTTCCCAAATTTCATGATCGATGGAACATCATCATGGCACCGTTTGTGGGATGTGACTGGTTTCAAATAATTGATGAGAGATTTTTCTTCCTTGGGATATTGCCTAAGAGATAAGACTATAAATAATCAAGAGTAGTATTATAAATCAAAGAAGTAATATTTTTTTACAATGATTGGATCTTCTATTTATAGTTACTTTATTTCAAAATTATATTGAGAGGTCACACGTGTATCTTATGACACGTCGTTCATCTGTTACAAAAGATTATTATCTTACCCTTTAACTCCAATGGACATTCTAGTAATATATTACATTTTTAGCAGATCTTTTATTATTTTTAATTTCTTTATGTCTTCACTTAGGTTACTTGTAGCGTCGGTCATCTATTAATATATGGTTTTATAAATTTTTCATCTTGTTATGTTGTTTTGTCTTTTTGTCGACGTCTTTGACTAACTCTTTTTTTATGTTTCTTCAACATCTAATTACTCAGTTTTTTCTATGCTGTCACTTTGATAATAATTATTTTATTTTCTTTTAATAAGGGCAGATGATGCTCCACCAATATATGACCTTATGAGGACTCCCTCTAGTCTTTAAATTATACTTCATATGTTTTAACGACTATAAAAAAGTTATTTTATGTAAAAAACAATCTTATTGTCGGTTACATTTATATATAATTATTTAATAATTTACAATTAACTTAAATTAAATCAACCAATAGACTCTTGAGCTTCATTTCTAACACATCTTAAATTTAATATGAACCGTTCATCTTAGTCTGATTCAAAGGCTAAGATTTATCCTTTCATCTCATATATAAACAATATCAGTTTTTGTCCCATTTTCACCAAAGTTTAAATTTCATAACCTCTTTCTCTAGATCTTCTCTCTAAACTTGCTTCTCAAAATCGAAATTTTCTACTTCTAAGACTAAGTATTTTACTTACGACTCTCATTAGGTAAAATATATTTTTCTTAATTTATTTAAATTGGTTATCCTAATTAAAATAACCTAGATAACTAGGTTTTACCGATGGCTTCCTATATCATCATCATACATCATTTGTCTTTTATAATTCACTCATCAGGTTATCATATCAATGACTAAAGAATCAAATTGTGACTTCGATGCATTAGATTGACAAAACGATCACGATGACACTAGTTCATCAAGTAATAATTTGTCAGGCGCTAGCAGTTCTAAAAACTCATCATCATCTTTAGAAATTAATGAAGGAAATATTGTTCCGCTTGAAACTGACGTGACACAATACTTCCTACCAACTCCGAGTTCCAAAAAACTGACAAAATAAAAAACCATACTCCCTTTCATTTAAGTTTATAGTGATAATAGCTTCTTCGACCGATGAATATAATAGATGCAAATCCATGTATAATCAATATAATAAATGTAAAACCTTGTATAATTAAGAAGTTAGATGCAACATATTATGTAACCAATATGATAGGGTAAACTAACATGATGCGGGAGGGGGGGGGGAGAGGGGGAACATCTGATAGATGCGAGACAAATAATATGTGAGATGCACTGATTACAATATTATTTATTTTATATTTTTAATAACTTTTTGTAGGTATCTTTTCTGTTGTATTTGGTATTATTAGGGCTGCAGATTCTGAAAATTGGTTATGATGTCTAGAGATGTTGAAACCCCATTTCTTAGATTGTCAAACAACATTTATTAATGATCGTCATTTAGATATTTCTAATGTTGTTTCTGCTGTGTTTCCAGATTGGTATCATGCATATTGTATTTATTATTTTATATTTTATTTGAAGTATTTTTTGAGTGGCACATATACACTAAGATAAGATGATTTACATGTTTAAACAATATTTTTATGTCACGACTTAGAACATGTACATTAAATATATAGAAAATATGCTTATGTTTTTTAAAGGCAATCAGTATAGTTCTACTGCTTCTACCCCAGATGAGTCTTTTAATCATCAAATCAAACAATATTATAGTATAACTATATTGGAGTTAGTTGACATGATTATAGTATTACTTATGAATCCAATTTTAATACATTATACCGACGTTGAACGTTGGACTAGTGATTTATGTCTTGAATTCGATAAGAAGTTTAAAGTCAATATAGGAAAAGGTCATTCGTGGATAGTTTATTCGTCTACTCGAGTTTTACACAAAGTTTTTTTATGATGTTATGGTTGTTAATCTTAGTGTATCTAAATTATTTTGTGGTGCTTGGCAACATGAGCATTTTTCACGTTCTCATGCTTTGGCTGCCATATTTTATATAGATAGAAGTCTTATGAACTATGTCGAGCCATGTTATTTTTAGTTGTTATAAGGAAACGCATTCATATGGCGTACCCACAATTACTACTTTTGGTCAAGCATATACTCCAAAAGCGTCTTCAGAATATACTTCCTCCAATTTTGAAATGAAGAGTTGGATGATCAAATAAGAAATGTATTCCAACTACAAGAGTATTAAGTACCTGAAAGATAATGTGTAGTTATTGGTTAAAATACAGTCATAATAGATGATCGTGTGTAGAGATATTGTAAAATCAATGTAGTTTTTATACTTTTAGTTATTAAGCTTTTGTAAATTTGATATTTTTTTATCACATTAAAAAAAATTATGTTATTGTTTTTTAGAATTTTTTTGGAAATGCGAAACCAATAAAAGTTACGAGACAATGATAAACCACTACATGATAGATGGGGGATGAGACATAACCATCTCCATGATAGATGCATGACATATGCACAAGAGTGGTGATAGATGCGAGGCCATCATATACTGTGATAGATATGAGACCAATATATACAAAATAAATATAGTGGCCAATCATAACCAAATATATGAGTTATAACTGACGTGAAACATGTTCATGGGTGTTGATAGATGCGTGACTAGTTCATGTTTTGTGATAGATGCGAAACATGTTCATGGAAGCTGATAGATGCGTGACTATCACTATAAAAATTAGAGTTGAAATATTAAACTTCATAATTTCAAAATTAAAAAAGAAAAATATATTAAACTTCGTAATTTTAACTCTATAAATACAAACAAAAAAATTAGAGTTGAAACATAAAAACCAAAAAGAAATAATAACAAAAACATACAAAAAATTAAAAATTAAAAACAAATTTTTAAGTCATTATTTTGAAACATCATTCCTAGAGTCTTCTTATTCAAAGTCTTCTTCTTCAAACTATGCTTCTTATTTAGACTCTTTAACTTTAGAGTTTTCAACTTCACTAAATTTCTTTTTATCTTTTCCACGAGCAAGACAAGGGTTGTAATTTGGGCTATCTTCATCACCATAATATTTTAAAAAATTGAAGAAAAATTGAATCCTCATTAAGAAAAGACGATATCTCATCATCAAATGAATATGAAGAGTTTTCTTCTATGGTTATTATAAGTGTTAAAACTAAAGTCATGTTGAAATAATAAAGTTTTTTATATGTATAAAAGTGTAAAGTGAATTTATAGCCAATTGTTTTAGAACCATACATTGAGTAATTAAAGTTTGATTCAGTTTTTGGTGAACTAAAGTTACTGCATAGTAAGTATAAGTAGTTTCACGTTTATCAAATCAAAAATTAAATAATCAATCAAAAGTTACTATCAAGTTTAAATATTGATATGGCAAAATATGTGGGAATATGGTAAATTATATTAATTATAACAATAGTAACTTGTTTAAAAATCAATAAAAAGGAACCAAATTGTATGATTTTTACCATTACAAAAATGAACCAAAGTTGTTTGAAAAGGCATAACCAGCTGTATGATAGACGCGGGAACACGTTTTAACCATCTAGATGATGGATGCCACACATATGTATACGAGTGGTGATAAATGTAAGACCATCATATATTATAGTCACGTGGGACATCTTTATAGACGGTAGATGCATGATACATCATACATATGATAAATGTTGGATATCGTACAGATGGTGGTGATAGATGCAAGACTAGTATATTATAATTCAATATAGTACCAATCATAACCAAATCAATGAGTGGTGTTAGATGCAAGACGAGTTTAGGGTGTTAATAGATGCAATACTTATTCATGTTTTATGATAAATGCGAGACCCTTTCATGGAAACTGATAGATGCGTGACCAAAATTATGGTTGTGCAACCAATGCAACAAATACATAACCAAGTATATCATTAAGGACCATTACAATATACATAAAAAATAAAGTTGTGCTAACATCATTATGGAACATTACAACAAACATACATCTCTGATCGTTTTTAAATCATTAACCCAATGTACATAAGGATCTACATATTTAGAAAATTTTACATCATTATGGAGAAACATTAAATTTAAACTCATTGGCACCAAAAGGCAAAACATCAGATAAAACACAAAAAACTGTATAAAAATTTGTAAGTGTTACCGATTAATTTTTTTTATAGTAGGTTTGACAATAAACCTATCTCGTATGATTATGTCTCGCATGGATATGTCTCGCATGATCATGTCTAACATGTATATGTCTCTCATCTAATGTATTTGTCCCCCATGTTATGTAATATCTCCCATATTTATGTGAATTTTTATATTGATTAAAGTTTGAACTTACAGATTGAATACATACACAACAGGAATATTTTACCAAGAACACCAAAAATAAAGTTAGTATAGCCAAGAAAAATCTTTCAACAAAAAAAAAGAACACTTGATTGTAGGATAATGGTTTGCGAATACACTAAGAATTATATTCAAATGGGCAGATTTAGAAAAGATAAACCTGATGATATTACAACACTAAAGAGAGCATACATGTTTTACATGTTTCTTAATAATAAAGACACTAATGGGGAACAAATATATTTATGCAAAACTAGGCAAAAAAATGCAAGACTATATCATGTGGGAGAAAAACCGTACGGGATAGAGATATTATACAAGACCAACCAAAAAATACAATGAGAGACTAAAACCATATAAGACTATACCATGCAAGACCATATTTGATGGATTAAATATATATGTTCATCTGTGATCTCCTTTTAAGTATCAATCAAATTTAATTTTGTTTTCCCTTAAAGACCCAACCATTTGGAGCATCTTTGTATCTTACCTTCAATTGCATCTTCTTGAAAAATAGTTGTGTGTCTCATAGTGAATGACTGTATTTTAATGATTCTTTAGATATACTATTTTTTAATGATGTTTATAAAATAGATTAAAAATACTAACGAGTAATAGTCCAACACATTTGATTACTTTATCAGGTTTTATTTCGCGACAAAAGTTTACTGAATTTATCAGATTTTCCTTGATTGCTCTAGCTTAGTTATGGTTATTTATTTTTTCCAAGTCTTCTATGTAATAAAACATTGTAGAAGCTAATACATCCCCGAATGTAGAGAAGAAACATGTGGAGCAGGCTAACATTATGACTAGTGTAATAACACATTTTATTGCTTGCTCTCATAGTGTTCTTATTGTCTTGTTTATTGTATCCTATAAATACGTTAAGTAAATGATAAACACGGGACATCATGATATATGAGGGACATTTTAATTCATGATAGACTCGGGATATTATTATGCATGATAGATTCAGGATAATGTTATGGATGATAGACTTTAACCAATGTAATGCATGATAGATGCAGGATATTATTATACATGATAAATGCGGGAGAATTTTATGAATTATAGACGCGACATAATTTAGTGCATGATATAAGCGGGATACTGTTATGCTTGATAGACGCGGACAATGTAATAAATGATAGACACATGACAATGTAATGGATGATATATACTAGACAAATAATGCTTGGTAGACATGAGACATGGGTAATGAAAGATATATGCTTGACACTATATAAAAGATATGTACATGATATAGTGTAAAATTATGTAAAACATGAAATTTCATACCTTTTTCATTTTATTTGTGATTGGTTTTGTTCGGTTTGTTTTGACTTTTCTTGTTGTTTCATCATAAAAATATGTCTTCGTTATTCTTAATCTTATTTTGTTTTCGAATATCTTGGTTTGAATTTTTTTTTATGTTTAATGGTATGTTTTCTTTTCGATGCTTCAAAGCAAATAAATCTTGATATTTTTGCTTGTTAGTGGTACTAATTTTGTCTCAAACTGAATACTTCTTCGTCAACGTCATATGTTTATATTAACTCTATGATAAAGTCCCATTTTTGTAGGATAATTTTTGTTTCTCATATCATATGTTGCTTTAAGAAGCGAATAAAATGGTGTCTTATTTGTAAATTCGAGGTGTACCTGTTTTATTCTCTGTTCTTTCATCTAATTTATAATTGCAAATAGGCTATATCTAAAAATAAGCTTTTAACAGCATCTCCCTATAATAATTATGAAATTAGGCTTGCAAAGTATATGATGGACTTTTTTTAGTGAATGTGATACTCTACAAAATATATGTAAAGCCAAGCATTATGAATGGCCAATTTAGTTGATGCAGAACTTGTTAAATTTGACGCGAGACTGGTTTTTGGTACATGTCGGATTATACATAGTTAACCTTTAGCCATGATTTGATGTGGGACCATTTATAAAGTAGATTTCAATCTTTTTTTCACAATAATTATTTCGAGACTAATTGGCAAATATATTTAGGAGTAATACGCGTCTTGTGTCTCTTTTTAACAAGACACGTGTAAGTCAAAGACAAAAATTAGTTATATATGATGATAGATGCGTGGCAATAGTAATTATCGATTGGAAAACTAATAACTAACCATGATACTAAAACATGAAAATGAAGAAGATGATGATCTGTATTACTAACTACGAATTGATTTTTTTAAAATGGTTTCATACATTCAAACACTAGTTCTTTAAAAACAGAAATTCAAACTACAAATTGAAGAAGAATGTGATTAAAAGTATGATTTCTTACTGTTTTAATGTTGAGGTTACAAAAACTACTCACAAAACTGATTGGAAAACAGTTGATTTTGCGGTTGGAAAATCTACAGTTTCATAAAATAGTTGGATCGTATATAAGAGGTTGGTAGAAAAAATTTAATTTAATATTATAATATGGATGATTTTGGTAGTTAAGTAGTTGAAACTTTTGGGTCTTTATTAGTAATAATGTTTTAGGTTGGATCTAATGAGTAACTCACCCTAATATAAATATTTTAGAAAATAGATATATAATATTTTTAAATTAAAAAATAATAATATAAAATACATTTTATCGTATGATTACTATACAAAATAATAATAAAATAAACTATATTTAATGGAGAAAATACTAACAAATACCAAATGAACAAGGTTATTCTCTATTTAATATCCTTGTTATCATCTATTCCTACCAAACATCCGATCAACGTTACTAATTACTACTTATCATCCATTTTTTAATACCCAAATATCCTTACGATAAGGCTAATTTTTCACTTACCAAATTTGGTAATTTTATTAAACGCTCTCTCCTTGATTTTTTTATCTATCTTTTCTATTTTCTCTCTTAACTATGTGAACCGATAAAAGGTAAATACATAAAAACCGGCTAAATCGATTTATTCGATCGAATGATAAACTATAAATCAGATTCAATCGAATTGACAAACGGTAAATCGGATTCAATCAAACTAAACAAGCTATAAATCTCTCAATCTCCATTTAAATTAAAATGTGTTCGAAAGGATAAACCAGAAAAATTATAATTTGAAAATCTTTCTAGTTCAGTTTTTGGGATTGTTTGGAGAAACAAAAGAAATTTGTGGTTCAGATAAGCTTTACTGCGTTTTTCCGAAAAAAATGAAGTATGCGTTTTACATGTATCATCTGGCGTTGCTAGATGCCAGACATAATGGCTAGATGGTAGATTAAAGGTTTAATTTTTAGATGATAGATGTGAGACCAATGTAAAATGAAAATGGTAGATTCGAGAAAAAAAACTAGATGATAGATGCGAAACTTAATTTTTAGTTGATAAATGCGGGAACAATATAAAATGGAAATAAAAGATGCAACACATCGAGGCTAAATGATAGATTTTTAGATGATAGATTTTTAGATGATAGATGCGGGGAGTATAAAATGAAAATAGCTATATGATGGATGCAAACCCTAATTTTTACAAGTAACTCCTGCATAGTATATTCAAAATAACTCTCATTGACTCTCTTAAAACATAAATGAGAGACTTAATTTTCAAATGATAGATGCGAGACGAGTGTAAAATGGAAATGGTCGATGCAAAATATAAAATGTAGGTGATAGATGCGAGACTTAATTTTAGATTATCGATGCATGACCAATATAAAATAGAAATAGTAGATGCTAAACTTAATTTTTGGATGATAGATACAAACCGGTATAAATTTTTGAATGATAGATACAAACCGGTATAAATAGAAATGTTAGATTCGTGATATAAAAACTAAATGATAGATACGAGACCAAAATACTAGATGCGAAATCAAATACACTAGAGTCGAAAAATAAGTTTCAATAACAAAATAAAATAAAATACCACTTATATCCTAAAAATACAAAACCAACCCTACTTTAGGATTTTTCTTTTGAGTCATATAATTATGGTTTAAAAGATAATATTTTATATAGATTTTTTTAGGTAAGAAATATGATATATGAACTTATATATTCTTTTTCCGTAAATTGTAATTGATTTTTTTTATGTCTCTAATATGATAACCGGCCTGTTTACTATATATATAGTCTATGATGCTCTGAGTCTACATTTTCAAAACAAAATTTGCATATTCAACATTTTTTTGCTATTTAGTATCAGCCATAGTTTTAAAAGGCGCCGCGGCCTGAGGCGTTGAAATAGGAGGCTGCAGCGCCTCATGTCAAGGCGAGGCCCCCAGATAGATAAGGCGCCGCCGCGGCGAGCGCCACAGCTATGTGGCGAGAGGCGCCATAAGGCCCCCTTAAGGCAGCGCCTTATCGATCAGACCCAAACAAGCTAACAAATTCCTCAAATACCTTCATTTTTTAAAAATCTTTTTAAATCATATAACTCATTTTTTCAACTCCCTAGTTTTTTTTATTATAAATTTAAATTTAAAAAATAGTGACTGCCAAACCATTTCGTATTATTATTTGAACTTTTCAAAATTATAAAAGCTGAATCTCTAATTAATTTAAATAGAGCACGTGCCAAAAGAAAAATACAATTCATCAAGTGTCACACTCTATTTTATTAACCTTAAATTTGAATTCTTGAATTTTGTCTTACCTACTAATAAATTTTCAAAAAACTAACCGTAACTATTGAGTGTATGTAATTATATTTTTAAAAATTTATTTGTTATTTTTTACATACTTTACTAATATATTATTACCTATATCTTCACTTTCTTATAATCTTATCTTAACTAGTCTATACCTATATATATTCAAAAATTTATACATAAGTATTATTTTTCATGAACGGAAAGGCGAGCGCCGCGACCCTCACCGCGGCGCCGCAATACTCAGACTGCTTATCGCCACGAGGCGCCACACGCCATTAAAAACTATGGTATCAGCATTGTCATAAAGACCACAAAAGGAAACAAAAACATCAAAGGAAACGCTTTACATCATATAGTCAACCGCTCCATAACAAAAAAAATCAGCATATGCTATATATGCATAGCAGCATAAGCCGAACTCTAGTTCACCAACCTTTCTTCTCGTCTTTAAGCTTGAGTCATGGCCGAAATGGTTAAAAGCAAGCCATAATGATCACTCGGCCAAACAGGAAGTTCCAAATACTTAACTCCATCTCGCGTTCTCTTCTCTTTACAATAGGATAACCCAGGTATTGCCTCTTTTCCAATCATCTCGATACTAATAACCCTAAAATCACGCAGACAACATAAGAACCTATCTAGTCGCTTTTGGAGTGTCCGGTTACCGGACAACATCAGGTTTGACTTGGTATCATAAGTAAACCCATCTTCACTCGGTTTTAATTGTTCCCAAACATCAATCCAGTTATCGTCGGGAAATGGAAATCGGCCATCTAGTTTGTTGTCCCAGTTCATATCGCCACAGAATACAACATTAGGGTTTTCTTTTAAAATGTTTAGAGCTTCAGTTGCTTGTTGTACACGCTCTTTGCTGAACATTTGATCCCATTTTGGTGGGCCCGGACATGGACTCTCGAGATGAGTCGTGGCAACTACTAATGGATATGAGCCCTCGATTTTGATCTGGGCAGTGCAGAGTTCTCTTCTCATTATAGAGTTTCTAAATGGCTTGCAATCAAAGGATTCCACAGGTAATTTGCTTAGCTGCACGCAGTTTGGTGAGAGAAGTCACTACATTTCACTCAAAGATTGGAAAAAAAAATCCTATTTTGTGTTTTCAGTCTAACAAATCTTTATAACCATTAAGTTGTCTGAGATATTGGACTCTTGTGTTTCCGAATCTGAACCCGGATTTAATGCATACTACAACCTGGTACTGACCTGGTTCACACCCTTTTTTGGGAACTTTTATATAGATATTTAATTTCAAAAAGCATTTATTTATTGTTTTTGTTGAATCCGGATTTATCACTTCACAAGACCTGACTCTGATAGGTTTGTCCAAATGTTGAATCCCAAACATGACCAAATTTCAGAGCAGGCAATGTTTAAAGCATACATTAAGAAGGCAGTCGGAACCCGGTAGGATCCAATTAAACAGGTTGGTTCCAGGGTAGTATAATTCCCAGCCAGGATTGTATTCAGACACATATATAAGTGCGAATCCGGGTCTGTCTGGTCGAATAGACTATAATTTACTACAGAACTTTGTCAGATCCAAATTTGACCGAGAACTTGGTTTTTACCATCTCTACGTGTAAAGCACAAACAACCTAGACATCCTCTCTCAAGCAAATTTATGACCCGCACTACATATATATGGTTGATTAACAAATTATACAATAGAGGAGTGATATGCAGCTTTACCTGCATGCAAAAGTATCCACTTGAATCTGCCTTCTCACTTGAAACAGAACAACGATATGACTTCCACCAGTTAGATTGGCAAAATATGTTATATATATCTGGAGTAACCTCCTATATAATAAGCAAAAATAGTAAGTGAAACAACTATGAATGAAGGGGGTGCAGATACAGGCAAGACATAACCCAATACAATATTTTTGGGTTAGGTGAAGATACATACGACCAGATGGAATTTTGGTCTACCCGAACATGACATGAAAGAAACAGGCCACGTTCGACACATATGCAACACACCCGGTAAACGTGTCACAATATTTTAGGGTTACATTCAAGAAATTCACCATCAGATGAAGTTTCAGGTTGACCCAAACATGACTTGGAAAAAATGGGTCAGTTTAGGTCATGTATTCTTTTACCCAACACGGAGTCACCAGACAGACCTCTACACGAAATTGAAAGCCATTAGGTAGTTAGCTAGAGATGCTGGATAGTAAAAAATCCAAAGTGTGATTGGATACCTGAAAACATATCAGATCGGGTGAATGAAGCAAGACAAGATCACCAATTGCTTTCATCCTCATATGCATCTCCAAATCTTCTCGAAACCAAACATTATAGGTCAAAATTTTCAGTGAAGTTGAAGTTGCTCCTGAAACCTTAGTCTCTGCTACTGTACACAACTTCTTTGAAGTCTCTAGCAAAATAAATCACAAATATCTTAGAGAAACAAAACATAAATATAGTGGATACATGTAATTCTACTGTGAATTACTAACACAGATTGGTTTCAACTCAAAGATATGACAAAGTTAATGTAATTATTTTCGAGCTATGTTTATCAAAAGCCTAAAGGTGCAATTTTTTTGTAAGCTTATGCTTATATTTAGCAATTCCAAGTGACTCTAAAAGAAAACTACCATATATATACATTAAACAATCTAAATTCTTTGAGCTATTAATCAACTCAAGCTACAAGAAACATATACACACTCTACTAGATTGTACAAGAACGCAAGTACCCGTTCATGGGTTTCCATTTCCAATCATTCGTTTTCAAAACAGGTTCACTACATGATTTGAAGCAAAAAGTTCCAAAATTGAAGGTAAACAAATCGTAAAAAGCAAAACTTTCTTTACCTTTTACGAGTTTTATTTTACTCACTCCCTTAGTTTCAGGAACCTTTTCCATTTCAACGCACTCACTTTTATTATCATCGTCATCAGCAACAGGCTCGCTTGTTCTTCGCTTACTACAACGCCGCAACGGGAAGAAAACCGACCCGACTGCTGATTCCGGGTCATCTTCCAAACCCGTGTCAGTTAAATCCTCAAGGATCGAGAGAGAAGATAGTAGAGCACGTGCTCCACAGATTTCGCAGCCCGTGTTCTTGTATGGGTTCGAGTAAGTACAGGTTTTGCATGGCCATTTTAGGTTGCAAGACCAAGTTGACATTTTTCGACAAAGATTAGAAATTGATTTTGCTTTTACTAGTGTTAATCTAGGGTTGAGTATTGAGGTTGTGTGGGATTCGAATGGGAGAAGAGTGAGCTTTTGAAGATAAAAAGTCATTTTTAAAATTTCTTTTGTGCCCCGCTTCTTTTTAGGATCTAGTCTGTGTTGGATTGGCCGATCTATCACGGAGTACCGAAATTTGATCCGATCCATAGATCCATTTCACACACAGATTTCATATCTATGAGCGGTGCCGTGCTATCAACATACTTTAATTTAAATTTGGCCGGGTTCATTTAGATAATGATCTTCATGTTAAATTGCTAAATTACTTAGAAGATTAAAATATAATAAATATTTATATATTTTTGTTCGGTTTGGATAGAAAAAAACAATATAAAGATAGAAAATTAAAAAAAAAACTAAAAAAATAATAATTCCAAATTCCAAAAATCACATGACGATGGTTCATCGTTTTTTAGAAATGTGACAATCTGTAATTTTGAATGAGCATTGCGGAAGTTGTATTTTATGAGCAATGAACATATAGTTTTTATTCTTTGCTTTACACCACTAATAAATATTTCAAATATTTGGTTAACGGTTAGGTGGCGACCTGACTAATAATTCTTTATATAGCTCCATAAATCTTATGAGTTTGATCATAAATGTATAATGAACCTTCGATACTCGATTAACTTATCAAACATGACCAAGATTAACATTTCAGACCGATACTCGTGTTTGGGCTCCAGAAGCCTGATATTTGGATCAAGAGACGCTTCAGACTAAATATTGAGTTTGGGCTCGTGAGGTAAGTCAATGCAGAGCTTGAGTTTGGATATGGATATCATTCTGGGATGAATTTTGATTTGTAATATCTGAAGCGTTTCAGATGCCGAAGCTACTTAAAGGAATTCGTAAAGCCTTGAGTTATCGTGGATTTCTCTATTTTCAAGTTCATCTATTTGGGTGCCACGTGTTAACTTTGGTCAACGATGTTCATATGGTTCATTGTTAAAGATTTCATGGCTTTTCACACGTGCATTAATGGTCGTGCTTTTGAAATTCCTGAAGTGACTAAAATCATTAAATAAGGGAATAAGAAATACAAAAAAAGTTACTTGCTCTATGAATGGCTTAGAAGTCATTACATTATTAAATTAGAGAGTAAAACACATAATAGAGAGAAAATATAGAGTTTTTTCTTAAAACAACTCAGCCCATCACAGAATCATATCCAACGATCTCAACCACTACATAAACTTTCTCAAATATTTTAAAGTTTTAAGAAGTCTTTCGTTAGTATTTAGTCGTTTAGTTCAAGTATCATTAATGTTGCTAGATGTTTATGAGATTTCCCATCAAGCAATTCAGTTTGGATATCCGAGCCTCCGATTAATGTTTTCCTAATTTGGACAACCTCCTCATCATTCAAGATAATCTCTTCATCTTGTTTTTCATTTAAATCAATTATTGCATGTAATAACGTAGATGAGGTGATGAATTTTATGAGGTTCAATGTCTCTCTCGTGATTGGGGATAATGGTAATGGGGGTTCTTCTTCTAGTGATTTATACTCTTTTCAAATTGTTACATTCAATTTTCCAAGAGTAAATAAAAAGGAAGAATATGAGATTCGGATGAACCTTCAAATGCAAAGAAGTTTAAAACCAGACCAATAAGGTTATGAGGTTCAATGTCCCTCGCGTTATTAGGGATACTGGCGACGACGACTCATTGTCAAGTGATTCATGATATTACATCTATTTTTTCAGGGGAAAACGATAAGGAAAAACAAAAGGTTCTGGTGGTGGATAAACCTTCAGATTCAAATCGTGTTTCAAAAAATTGTGGATAGAGGTGTGAGGACAAATTATGGGTAGATATGTGCATATGCTTCATATTTGTCCTACCTTTGTGGGTAGGGGTGTGAGGACATGAAGTTTTAAGATGGATAACTAATTGATTTATGAGTGAGATGAAATCTTTAAACTCACTTCACCCATCAGTCTGAATAGTTTTAATTTTCATTTTAAACTATGTTTTAACAAATTTCGGAAATTAAATTAAAATTACCAAAACATCACTTTTATGTTCTAAATGATATACCCAATTGAACCTACTAAAATCAGTTAGAAATAAAATGTAGTATTTAAAACAATTTCTAGACTCTATGAGTTGGTCCCCAAAGGTCAATATGAATGAGATCCAATACATTAGCAACATAAGATGCTGAATATAAAAAAAATAAGTCTATGAGACTTACCTAATTGACATAAGTCACATAATTTAAATTTCTCTTTAAGACCAAGAGAAACATCACAGTGACTTAGATCTTTAGATAAGATATAATGAAAATGATCACCTAATCGCATGTACCACCCCTTCATTTGAGAAAAAAACCTTTTTGACATGTAGACAACTCTGAATCAAAGACTCTAGGACATAATTCTCATGTATAGAATGACTTTTTAGTGCAATATAATCCTCATTCAGCTCTTCTTGTTAAGAGTGTTTTCCTGTTTCCAAATCCTTCACAAAGCAACAATGTGTTAAAAACTTAACATAAATGGAAATTTAGGAGGTTAGATAAGATATAAAAAGTAAATTATTTATAATTTTAGGTACATGTAAGATGCTTTTCAAAATTATCTCTATGTTTTTATGTGTAGATAATCTAGAACTACATGTTTGTTTAATCATACATCTTTGACCATTTCTAAACTTACCATAAATCTTACTAGTAAGTAATTCCTCTGGATCATGATAATTGGATTGGTAATGGCATGATATGTTGCTCATAAGTCTATATACCAGGTACTATCACTGCCTTGCTCTTAAGTAATTACAAAAATATTCTGATATATCTCATTTCATTGTTGTTCATTAGGGATAAAATCTCATAGATGTTGGATCATTTATGAAGTAAAAAGTTGGTGTTGCATGTCCAAACTTGCCAAAAACTTGGTAGATTTTCCTATTAGGTGAGTACCTACCTCATATGCTTCCCATATAGCCATAATAATTTCTTTCTTCATAATTATTCTGATAATAACCATGTTTTTCTCTATATCCAATGCCCTGAACTTTAGCATAATAACCATTCTGGCTTCTTGAACTGTTGTTACTTTGTATCTTATTTTAATTCTTATTAGGAGTAAAGTTAACAAAGGAAAAAATTAGGCTAGTTATAAATATTTATAGGCTACACAACGAAACCATCCTACTCACAAAGTTCAATAGAGAGGTATAAAGATCTACCCAGTTGAAAATATTATTGTCAACCAAAATCACTACTATGAGTATAGTCTTAGTCTAATCTTGCAAGGACTTGTGAGACTAAATAATAAATTATGATTGAACAACCAACTAATATCAAGTTTTTAGAAATACTTTTCATCCTGCCTCTATATTCTTTCATACTAGAATTTTCATTTCTTGTTCTCTGATTTTTTTCCCCTTATAGTAGGTTATCCTTGCTCTTGTTCGTGAACCTGACAGTTTAGTAACATCATCCCACAATCCATTGGAAGTGATGAGTTTAGGTGGGAAAGAGCTCTCACATGTTATAAGACCATAAAGTCTATTATCTTTAATTATATAAAATCATAGCCTTCAAAATTCGGAAGTTGGATTTGTCAAGTCTGATGTTATTGTTATTATTGTTGTTGTTTAATTGATAAAATTGAATTTTGTTGTTGGCTAATAAACCAGAAAGAAAGCAACCATAGGCCATTAAGTCAGAAATTTGCTATGATACCAACTTGAAGTTTGGAAATGAAGAAGAAAAATTAGTATGTGAAATATTTCAGTGTATTCAGCTTTATTAACATACTATATCAATATATTATTTATACAAATTTGTTTACATGTTGTTTCAAATATGAATTTTTGGAAGGTAGTAGTGAATGCTAATTTTTTTATTCCTTTCTGTAAAGTCTTCTTGTAATTTTATTTTGGTGTGAGTAGGGCTGTTATCGGTCCGGTTCGGTCCGGGTTTTGAAGGAACCGGACCGGACCGCTAAGCTTATCTGTTCGGACCGGACCAGATCGCTAAGCTTTCGGTTCTAATTTTTGGAACCAGACCGAACCGCTAAGCTTTCGGTTCGGTTCGGTCCGGTCCGGTTTGGTCCGAGTTCGGTTCGGTCCGAGTTCGGTTCGGTCCGAGTTCGGTCCGGTCCCATTTCGGTCCGGTTTCGGTCCGGTTCGGTCCGGTTAAAAAAATAAAATCAATTAAAAATTGATTTTTAATTTTTTTGATAAAAATAAATAATATAAAAACTAAAGTTTATAAGTTGATCTTTCATTTTTTTAAAAAAATTGGTAATTAACTATTAATTTTGGTACTATAATTTATAAAAGAATATATAATAATAATAAACAATCGGTTTTAACGGTTTTATTGGTCCGATTTCTTATCGGTTCTATCAGTTTATCGGTTTTATCAGTTCAATTCTGTATCGGTTCCTTCGGTCCTATCGGTTTTATCGGTTCGATTCCTTATCGGTTCTTTCGGTTTATCGGTTCTATCGGTTCGGTTCCTAACCGATTTTTTTTTTGGTTCCTTATCAGTTTTCGGTTTTTGGAATGGAACCGCGAACCGAACCGTTAAGGTTCAGTCAGATTCTCGGTCCGGTCCTTATCGGTTCGGTCCCGGTCCAGTTCTCGGTTCCGGAGAACCGTTGACAGCCCTAGGTGTGAGCTTGCTCCAAAGTAGTCAATCCAATAGTTTCATCCATACCCAATGAATTTAATCTAGCGAGCTTGCTCCAAAGTACAACACTTAAACATATCGTAACTCACTCCAAAACCCAAAACTTAGGCACAACCTAACTTACTCTAAAACACAACACTTTAGGGTTAGAACATAAGACTCTTTTCAGTCCAACACTTTCTCGGGTTGCCTGTCTAGCTGGCTACTCTTTCATCATTACAAATATTTTTTCTCGTCCAAATCCACACAAATATCTTTAGCTATTTTCAAACCTGCACTCACACTTCTGACTCTATCACATGAATTTAAAAGTTGAGGGTATAAAACAAAGGTACGCAATTTAAGTGAATTAACTTCATTGAAATATGAGTTACCTTTCATCACACTTAATTACTTTCTCTAGTTTATTGGTATTGATTCTATTTATTTTTATTTTTTCATAATATGTTGTTATATGTAGAGTGTATTTTGATCTTTCAAATTTTCATGATTTTTAATATTTTAGAAAGAAACTAAGATAATAGTATTATAATATAAGCTAATATTATATGTTATTAATATTGTCCAAAAATTAAAAAAAACTGATTTAAGGATAAATCAGAATCCTTACATCCTTATAGAGTTGGAAATATATTTTTTCCTTTAAGTTTTATTTATTTAATAAAAATGGCTATATTACATTTTGAATTATGAAAAATAAAAATGGATGTGTTTGGTTCACCTTAACATATATAAATCATCATAAATTATTTGTTTGTAATTATTTATATTAAAAAGCTTTGACATTCATGGTTTTACTTAGGTCGTTAATGCACACATTTATTGTAGTTAGAATCAAATATATAAGGTGATGTTAGTCCAAGTATTACTATTTCTTATTCGATGAAAATAACGTCTTTACTTCCGAAAAAGTCGAGCTAGGATAACGAGAATATATTTAGTATTACCGAGAATCAAGAAAGTTGTATCATGGGTGGATTAAGTAATCTAAAATCTCATCTCGAGAAACTTCAATCAAGATTTGAGGAGTTTATGAAGTATGTGGAGAAGTAGATGATACATGTGTCATTCTACCATCTAGCTTGATAAGGGTATATCATATAGATAATATATATCTCTTAAAAAGATGAGGTATATATATATATATATCAAAAGCTAACAAAAAAATAAGATGCATGTAATAAGGGGTAAATAGAAGACGATGCCTAATATATGCGAGACGAGGGTCCTAAGAGGTAAAAGACGATGGCTGCAAAGAAGAACGAGACAAGGTTCGTAAGGAGGAACAAAGGTCGTATGAGGGATGAATAGGATTATAAAGAAGTATGAGACAATGATCATAAATAATATATGAGATGAATGTCATGAAGAATTATGAGAAGTTGGTGGTAAAGAAGATATCAGATGAGGGTCATGAATAAGTACAAGACAAAGATCATACAAAATATATGATACAAAGGTCATTAAAGGACATAATATGAGGCAAAGATCATAAGACGCAGTAGTCATGATAAGATTCAAGACGCACATAAAGAAAGGTTGTTCAATGGGATTTGTTTTATATAATTACACATGTCATCATGTTATAAGTTACTAAGAATGATAGTTAGACAATTATAACAAGATAGCACATGTAGGCTTGTAATTGATAAATAATTTCTTGTAAATAGTATAAACAAGGACTAAGGTCTCTATTTGGAGTCTGATTATACTTTATTAGATAAAAATGATTATACTCAGAGCTGTTTTCTTTCTTGATTATCACTCATCATCTTGGCTTCAATTTTTTAGAAGAAAAATAATTTATCATAACTCTAGTGGTAACTTGAAATAATGGTTTGAGCTTGATAAATATAGAATCTGACAGACGACTTGTCTTTGTATAAATAAAATCTCAAATATGTTATATGGCGAATAAATATAAGATTCAAACTGAAATTAAAATCAGTATACTGCCATCTTTTAATAGAAAAAAGCTAAAGTTAGGCTTAATGCGTGTTATATCTTAAATATAAAAGAAAGACCGTGATTTTTGTAAAGTATTATATGTAGGAACAAACTTTAAAACATGCGTTGTATAACCTAGTCAGAGTTTTTAAATGTGAATGTCTTAGTAATATAGAGGAGTTGTATTTAATCATACAACTTATGTTTGACATCATCGAGCCTTCTTTAATTAAGTGGCAAACCATGTTTGAAAACAATAAAAATATATAGTTTGAGCGAAAGATATTATTTTTTTGTCTCTGTTAGGACATTTGATCGCCCAATGTTGTCAACTATTTTTTTTGAAGTTAGCTAAAGAAACACATAACTTAAAATCTAAATTAAAAACTAGAATTATGTACCTTGGTTTGTGTGTTTTGCTGGTCTCATTTTTGAATTAGTCTCTTATAGTAATACCCATCCTTGAATTTCGGAAAACTATTGTCAAGTTCATCACTAATGTAAGAAAAAAAATACTGTAAGTATAATTTGCTTATAGCTCAAGTTAATAATTTGTAAGGATGTAGGTGAATGTAATTTCAGAATATATGAGTTATAATAATATGTTTATTTTCATCATATCTTGCTTAAACTCGATAATTTTCTCCATTTATGAAATTGAAGTAATTTTATTACAGGGTAAATCACATTACTATTTTCTAAAAGATTGATAATGAACATTACACATAGTTAATTATAAAACATTATTTTTTATCTCCAATTGCTAAGATGCATACTAATTATAAAGAATTAATTTTAATTTCAAATATAATCTTAAGAAAACATTAGTTTAGTTGTATTAGTTTTTCGAGTTATTATTTTACCCTGCCCTTAGCAACGTGTAAACATTTATCAAATAAACACTAAAAAGCTTGTAGTCATAATTTTACTTAAACATTTTCATTTCATATCTTAAAATAAAATAAAATTTAGTTAATTATAAAAACTCCATTCCTTTCCTATCTTAAAATAAAATAAAATTTAGTTAATTATAAAAACTCCATTCATTTCCTATGAACTAACTTTTACGCAACATATTTTTAACCACAAACCACTAAAATGACAGAGTTACTTCTTAAAGTAACGATTTTTTTACTAATTACTCTTTTTGGATTTTTTACCATATTTTTGTTTTATAATTTATATAACTTATCAAAATATATAGACATTTTCTCGTAAAAAATTTAAAAATATCACCTATTATATCTCACAATATTCTGAAATTTATTTCAAGTTCAAAAACTAAATACAATATAACAAAAGTTTAAGGTAAAAACAAATCCATATGTGTTATCATATAATTTTTTAAAATATGGATGCTAATAAATCAGTAATTCTTTTTTTGTGTATTTACAAAGATAAATTTGAGTGAAAAACCTTACAAGCCTAAGTTCAAGCCCAAATCTTAAGTCACGAATATTAAATTATGATGGGATATAACCTATATATATATATTACCTTTATTAGTAGCCCATAGTCTTAACGAGAGCATAAAAGAAAAACTATAATCTTGAAGTGTTTTTGTTAGGTTGAGACATTTGTTGTCTTCATCACAGACTTAAAATAGATAATTCATCTATCGAATATGATGATTTCTTCTATTTAGTAACTTGATTTCAAAATGTGCCGTGACAGTTCCTTGATCTGGTGATTTCCATGAATTTAGTCTATGACATGTGATTTTTTCTCTGAAATTGTCACATGAAACAAAATTCAGTTTGGTAAATGTTGCATAAATAGTCTTTCGATTTTAATATCATTTTTACCCTTTTGACGTGGTATTTATTTCTTATTTTTATTATATTTTTTTTATTCTAAAAATAAAGTGAGAAAAAAACCATTATATTGTCTTTACACCTCTAAGTTAATACATATTTTTCTAAGTGAGAAATTCTTTATTGGTCAAATCGTGATGGATAGCTGGGTATTTAAAATGCTTGTGTAACTTTTTTTCTAGGTTTGTTTGTTAGTCATGCTATCGTGATATAGAATTTTAGCAAGACTCAACTCGATATATGTGATTCTTTTTAACCAAATATACAAGATTTTAAAATATCAGGAGATGGAAGTATACAAGAAAGCACTAAAAAAGACTTCTATTGTTAAAACAACTCGATGACCAATTTTTCTTATGATGCTTGCTTTTTTACATTAATGAAATAAATACTTTAGCATTTATACAAATCCATGTGGTTATCAGTCTTTAGTTGTGCATGCATATCATATGTTCTTGAAATGTTCTTCACCAATTATGTTGATTTTAATATTAGAATAGGCAATGCAAGCAAATATTGAAGTTTGGTTTTTTGGTTTATTTGGATACTGATGCAGACAGTTCGGTGAATTGACAGTTCGGAGCTCCGGTGTCAGATTTTGACCCACATCACCTTGTTTCGAAGGAAACGACGTCACGAACGCAAGTCACGAGCGTCGCTCGTGAGCTATGGGCTTTTTTGGGCATTCGGGCTCATCTATCCTCTTGTTTTGCAATTTTAATAGTTTAGGCTATTTTTGTAATTTTTATATTTTTAGTTCTAGGGTTTCGCTTGAACTCTATATAAACCTATCTTCTATTCATTGTTCTGGAAATTGTTTTTGATTAATAAGAAAATTAGGGTTTTATCCCTTTAGGCTTCTCTGCGTTTCACTCTATATCATAGTGGTATCAGACACATGCAGTCCTGCGAGATGGTACGAGGAAGAACCAGCGGTCGCGGTGGCGCTAGAGTGACTAGAGATACAAGTGATGTAGATGATCGTGAAGTTGCTGACCTACACCGTCAGGTAGCCGATCTTACCCGTCAGATGGCTGATCTTAACGCCAGGCAACAAGGCACAGAGGTTGAGGGTATGGAAAACCCTTTTGGGGAGGGGATCGACCAGAATACTTATCACACCCGCCGCTGGGAGCTTGGATTCAAGATAGACGTCCCGGACTTTGATGGCAGCCTTAAGGCAAAGGTACTTATCGATTGGTTATCCCAGATCGAAGAAGTCCTGGACTTCAAGGAAGTTCCGGAGGAGAGAAGGGTCGCATTAGTCACCATCCACCTACGCGGTAGGGCACAGGCTTGGTGGCAGCAGGTGAAGCAGAACCGCGCGCGTGCAGGCAAGGATAAAGTCCAGAGTTGGGAGAAATTCAAAAGAAAAATCCGCAAGGCTTTCCTTCCCTACAACTTCGAGCGGGAACTCTACCAGCGACTTCAGAATCTTCGTCAGGGACCCAGATCTGTGGATGAATATACCGAAGAATTCTATCAGCTGCTGGCTCGCACAGATGTGACCGAGTCGCCGCACCAGCGGGTCTCCCGCTATATTGGCGGGTTACGCCTTCAGCTTCAAGATGTGCTGAATATGTTCGATCCATTCTCTGTTTCCGAAGCCCATCGGCGTGCCCTCCAGGCAGAAAAGCAGTCGGCTCGCCGGACCCAGACTGGCGTAAAGACCGGTGCTCCTTCAGGGATTTCGGCGTCCAAACCAGTTCTCCGCCCAACACCTGATCCGATCCGTCCCGGGTGCAGCCCAACACCTGATCAGATCCCTCCTGGGCGCGGTGCACCAAGCCGTTCTTCAAGCAATTTACGGTGCTATGGCTGTGGCAAATTAGGGTATCGTCAGGTAGAGTGTCCAAATGCTGCGGGTGCTAGGGGTCTCTTCTCTCAGGAGGTGTTTGAACCAAATCCTATTGTTCTTGATAGCCCTCCGAAATTTGATACCTACGATGATGACTTACCTGAGGATGCGGAAGAAATTGTGACTGGCGATGTTGGAGCAGTGCTGATGCTGCGCCGCACTTTCGTGTCTCCTCGTGTTCCTGAGCAGAGCGACTGGCTGAGGAGTAACGTGTTCCAGTCGACGTGTATGATCGGCGGGAAGGTGTGCACCTTCATCATTGATGCTGGCAGCTGCGAGAATGTCGTTTCCGAAGCAGCGGTTTCGAAGCTAGGGTTGAGGGCAGAATCGCATCCCAAGCCGTACAAGCTCGCCTAGTTAAGTAAAGGTACTGATATCACCGTCTCCAAGCGCGTGCTTGTTTCTTTTTCTGTGGGGCAAACATACCATGATGAAGTCTTTTCTGATATTGTCCCTATGGATGCTTGTCATCTACTGCTTGGCCGTCCTTGGCAGTACGATCTGTCTGTTATACATGATGGGCGTGCAAATACCTACTCATTCCTCTTTCGGGGAAAAAAGATCGTTCTTATGCCAGTAAAGCCTCGACCCCTGAGCATTCACTCTACTCCTTCCACATCAACTTTGCTGTCTCGTGCTTATTTTCAGACAACCATGGAAGAGGCTGGCGTGGTTTTCCTATTGTTCTGTGACCCTGTTGTGCCTAATTCCCAGGCGGACCATAGTCCTGTCATTCAGTCTCTTTTGCAGGAGTTTGCAGATGTGTTTCGAACGGATTTGCCACCCGAGTTACCTCCTCTGAGAGATATTCAACATCAGATCGACCTCGTCCCTGGTGCTGCTCTCCCGAATCGACCCCACTACCGAATGAGTCCAAAGGAGCATGAAGAATTACGACGACAGGTGGAGGATTTGTTGGAAAAGGGACATATTCGGGAAAGTCTCAGCCCTTGTGCAGTTCCGGCATTATTGACACCGAAGAAGGATGGTTCTTGGCGTATGTGTGTGGACAGCCGAGCTATTAACAAGATCATTGTTCGCTACAGGTTTCTTATACCTCACCTGGATGATCTGTTAGACTAGTTGGGTGGTGCTTCTGTGTTCAGCAAGCTTGATTTGAAGAGTGGATACCATCAGATTCGGATTCGTCTGGGTGATGAGTGGAAAACGGCGTTTAAGACGCGTGAGGGCTTGTTTGAGTGGATGGTGATGCCGTTTGGCCTTTCCAACGCGCCTAGCACGTTCATGCGTATCATGAATCAGGCATTAAGGCCTTTCATCGGTAAATTTGTTGTTGTTTACTTCGATGATATTCTGATCTATAGTTCTAACCATTCTGTGCATCTATCCTATTTACGTGAGGTGTTATTGGTGTTGCGTCGAGATAAGTTTTATGCTGCTACTGCCAAATCTTCGTTTATGTCCCCAGCTGTTCAATTTTTGGGTTATATTGTCTCTGTTGACGGGTTACGAGCTGATCCGAGCAAAGTTGCTGCTGTGGACCAGTGGCCTCGACCTACTTCCATTAATGAGGTTTGTAGTTTTCATGGTTTAGTATCGTTTTATCAGCGTTTTATTCCCCATTTCAGCAGTATTATGGCCCCGATTACGGATTGCATGAAGGGCACAAAATTTAGTTGGTCCGAAGATGCTGATGCAGCATTTGTAGAAGTTAAACGGCGTCTCACCACAACGCCTATTTTGGTGCTGCCCGACTTTTCACAGTCATTCGAGCTTCATTGTGATGCGTCTAAATTTGGTATTAGGGCAGTTCTCCTTCAATCAGGGCGTCCTGTGGCTTTCTTCAGTGAGAAATTGGCAAATGCCAAACTGCGATTTAGTACTTATGATATTGAATTTTATGCGATAGTTCAGGCTATCAAACATTAGCGTCATTACTTGTTTCAGCATGAATTTGTGTTATATACTGATCATGACTCTTTGAAGTACCTTGGTAGTCAAGACAAAGTATTTCATAGACATGCTGCTTGGATAGCTTATTTGCAGCAGTTCACTTTTGTCATCAAGCACAAGGCCGGTATTACGAATCGGGTTGCTGATGCTTTGAGCCGACGTCACACTCTGTTGACTGAGATGCGCGTTCAGGTTCCTGGCTTTGATTCTTTTGTTGACCTTTATGTTACTGACTCATTCTTTTCTCGGGTTATGGAACTGATTCAGCAGGGCGAACATTCTGATTTTTTATTGGAAGATGGCTTTCTCTTTCGTGGCGTACAGCTGTGTATCCCTGACTGTAGTTTGCGTCCTCAGCTGATCCAGGAGCTGCATAATGAAGGTCATGTGGGCCGTGATCGAACATACCAGTTGTTGTCGTCATCCTATTCTTGGCCATCGATGCAGAAGGAAGTTGGTCGTTTTGTCGCCCGTTGTCGAATATGTCAGTTGGCCAAGGGAACATCCACAAATGCAGGTCTTTATTTACCCCTGCCGATTCCTGCTCAGCCCTGGACCGACATCAGTATGGATTTTGTTCTTGGTTTACCCCGGACTCAGCGTGGATTCGATTCTATTTTTGTGGTGGTTGATCGTTTTTCTAAGATGGTACACTTCATCCCATGTAGAAAAACATCTGATGCAGTGTGTGTTGCGCATCTTTTCTTTCGGGAGATTTATCGTATTCATGGCCTTCCCAGTACCATTGTTTCTGACCGTGACACCCGATTTGTGAGTCATTTTTGGCGCAGCTTATAGCGTATGGTGAATACACAACTTAACTTCAGTAGTGCTTACCACCCTCAGACGGATGGTCAGACAGAGGTGGTTAACCGATCTCTCGGTAACCTGTTGCGCAGTCTGGTAGAAGATCATCCGAAGGCTTGGGATCAGCGCTTACCGCAGGCGGAGTTCGCCCATAACCATGCCCTTAACAGATCCACGGGTTTTCGTCATTTTCAGGTGATGTATGGTATTGTGCCTAGGGGTCCAGTAGACTTGTTAGCACTGCCTAGCAAGATTCATCCTCATATAACTGCTGAGGAACTTGTCTCACAGATTCGCCAAACCCACCAGCAGACTCATGATCAGTTGGTCTTGAGTACCGCCAAATATAAGTCTCAGGCAGATTCTCATCGTCGTCCTGTTCAGTTCGAAGTTGGTGACTATGTATGGGAAGTTTTAACAAAGAATTGGTACCCTGCTGGTGAATACAATAAACTGGCCGCCCGGAAGATTGGTCCAGTAGAGATTGTGGAGCGGATCAATCCGAATGCTTATCGACTACGTTTACCTAGCCATGTCCGCACGACTGATGTTTTCAATGTTAAGCATCTGATTCCTTATGCAGATGACTCTTCTGATGGGGAGACCGGTTCAGATTCGAGGACGAATCTTCTCTACCCCGGTGGGAATGATGCAGACAGTTCGGTGAATCGACAGTTCGGAGCTCCGGTGTCAGATTTTGACCCACAACACCTTGTTTCGAAGGAAACGACGTCACGAATGCAAGTCACCAGCTTTTCTCGTGAGCTATGGGCTTTTTTGGGCATTTGGGCTCATCTATCCTCTTTTTTCGCAATTTTATTAGTTTAGGCTATTTTTGTAATTTTCATATTTTTAGTTTTAAGGTTTTTCTTGAACTCTATATAAACCTATCTTCTATTCATTGTTCTGGGAATTGTTTTTGATTAATAAGAAAATTAAGGTTTTATCCCTTTAGGCTTCTCTGCGTTTCACTCTATATCAGATACATTATGCAGCTTAAATATGGAGAGATATCTCTAATTCGATGTGTTGTCATTTTAAATTCTATTATTGTTGGCCGTTATCATATTCTTCTCACTTTTGAAGGTATTTTTCATCAATTATTGTTGAAATTACTCAATATGTTTTGGTCAATATACTGACAAGAAAGCATGTAAATTAAGTGTCATTGCAATAAAATGACTGTGTCTATTTATATTTTTCATTGAACCTTTATGATTATTATGTTGAATGGTTTAAATTGTTCCGAAAATATGAGATACTCAATGAAATATCCCTTAATGTAACGAGGTTGAATTTTAATAATTGTCACATATATAAATTCACTGACGTGGTGAAAATAAAAATAAGTTTTCACAATTCTTCTTCATGTGTCCATTGTGTCTCTTCGATCCCTTCTCATTTTATGTTTGTAGTGAAAATATGATTCAGTGCTATTGTGAATTCGATTTCATAGATCTTTTCAGGATTTGGAATTTGCTGATTTATAATATAATATATTACATTTTCCCTCTATGTAAGTCATCTGATGAAATGACGATGAATAAAAAATCAAATCCTAGGTAATGATTTTTATTTTTTATTATTTTTAGAGTAAGACGAAGAAAAGACAAAAAAATATTTATATAAATATCGGATCATCATTTTTAAGGGTAAAAAAGATATTAAAATCAAAAGAATATATAGACAATATTTATCAAAATCATTTTAGTTTTACGTGGTACTTCGAGGAAAAATACCACGCATCAAATAATAAATTTCTAAAAAGTGTCAAGTTAAGGGACCGTCGTAGAACGCTTTAAAATCAAAGAACTAATGGAAGAAATTGTTCCATTTGAAAGAAGAATCACCGATTTCATCCTTCATTACACATGATTTTTCCAAAATGTGTAATGGATTATTTTTATGTTATGACCGGTGATTCCAAGGGAAAGAATTGTAATGTGAAGTATTTTTATGTTATAAACCATGCTACCAAATCTCGTGAGCTTAAAGCCAAGTTTACAAATATTGCATAAGAACTTTCTGGCATGTGATTCCACGGGAAAGAAGGGTAATGTGAAATATATTTATATTAGGAAATCTGTTACCAAATCTTGTGAGCTTAAAGCCAAGTTTACTGATAATGTTTCCACTTGTTCAATAAAAGCTCATGCCAAGTTGTCCAAAATAAACAACGATGACCAACCTGAAGCTCAAGTTAATGATGAATTTTCTGCCAAAGCTTTCGATATTTGGATATTAATACCTTTGTTGATTGTCCGAAGATAACATATGATATTTCCTAAGTCCATAATGTCAACTTCTTCCGTAAAGCTATATTCCCTAGAAATTTATATTGTTAAGGTCTTTATTGTCGCCCCTTCTGGTCTAAAATATCAAGTTGTTATTATCAAAACTTGTGTTCCTAAGTACCATGTTGTTGGTGATGATCATGTTGAATGTAAATTTGATTTCATAGATAACCTTTCTCCAACAGCCAATAAATATGTTGTAATAACTAATAGTGGGTCTCAGATTACCCTGAAGACTCATCCTCATGTTGGGAAATGAAAAATAAAAGTTGATGGTGATTATCATGGTTAAAATCTGATGCTCATTTAAAAAAAAAACTTTTACATGGTATCATAAAGCCAATCTATCGTCTATAGAGAATGCGAAGGCTAAATCATAAAAACGAAGATTCTGTTAAATGGTCCAAATCTAAAAATGCAAGGAGTAAAGATGTTGTTGTTAATGAACCAATGATTAATGTTGTACTAACTATTGTAACTAATAAATCTCATTTACTCTTAGTTATTTTAACTAACATTGATGATTTTACATTGCTCTTCTTTTAAAAAAGTAACATAGGTTTCTAAGACTCTTGATGTTTCAGTTGAAAGCTCCTATCGATACCCATAATGATTAATTGTGGGCTGATTTTAAAATTAGTGAAATCTCTCATGCTTATGCACTTAGAAGTTTTCCTTTTGAACAAATTTCAGAAGTATTAAGCCATTTTACAAGTTGGGCGCAACGAGAAAACTACAAACTCATCTTACTTATATGAAGTTCGTAATGAGGTAGATAAAGTTGAAGTAAGTTTATGTCACTTACTTATTTATTATATTTATATATATATATATATATATATATATATATTATATTGATTTTAATTATATATTTTTATTTCCAATCTTCGTATAACGCATTTTTCCATTACTGGAAGTTATAGCACATCCTTTTAAAAAATAGCCTAAAAATAAAAGTTGATCTTCACACTAAAACTAAGGTTGCGGAAAGGTTAAAAGTTGATCTTCAAACTAAATATAAAGTAGAGACATAGTTGAAAACTGAGCTAGATTCTATAATAAAAAACTTGTTTATTCTTGTAGATTTGGGACGTTTAACAAATACTTGTCTTATGTTCAAGCTATGACTGATGAAGCTATTTCTTATAAATTAAATACTAAAGAAATACCAGAGAAATATATTTGCGATATTAAGCAAAAATAACATGATGAATTTGTGAAGAACACTAGACTAAAAGAGAGAAGTTGTTGAAGGGTGCAAAAGATAAAAGTAGCAAAGTTGAAGCACTACTAAAATGTTTGGATGAAGCATTGTTGCAGAAATTAAATTTTACAAAGAATTTTGAGGTTGAGCATCTTGAACATACTCAACTTTAAAATAGTTTGGTAGTTTCTATGCAAGATGCTAATGAAAATGTAGTAGATGATGCTAAAATGAATTTGATATTTGGTTTCCATGATGATATCCCAGATCTAAACTAGGATATGTGGTGGTAATAGATTCCTCATTATAGCGGACTACCACATATTGAGTGAACAAGTTCAACATATGAAGGGATGCTCATTTCAACTGTTGAATTTAAATTTAAATTTTATAATCTTCTTCTTAAAGTTGAGAATTAAAAGGCTGATTGTGCTTATGTTTCAGGTTCCGCCCATAAGAATGTCTCTTTCGTTGTTGATGTAGATCTAAATGATCCTCTTCTTACTTATAAAATGCAAATAACTTTATTAGTTTCCTCTGATATTGAATGTCATGATCTTCTTTAGTAATTTTGTTTTTTTAGTTGATGTATTATGTATGTTGTGAGGCTACTTGTTTGAACCAAAATCCTCAATTTACTGGGCATTCTTTAAAGAAAATTTTACTTTTTTCCTCGTGTTTTGGCTTAAAAATAATTTAATTATCAATGTATACTTTATTTTTTTGGTATGATTTCTATCTTTATTTTAGACCAAGGATATTATTTTACTTAATTGTTAGGATTTTTTGTTCAATCGTTTTTAAGACAATATTTTTTCTCAGACTCCGCTGTTCCAAACAGAGTGATCAATTCTGAAGATATATATTTATGCAAAGAACACATGGGGTCATTCTAGGATAATATCTAGAATTATCCCTATATATTATGGGTTCATAACTCCTAGATATGTTGGGGATTTATTCTAAAATCGTCCATACTTAGTTTTTTCATTGAAGAACACTTAGACTCACATAAGTGCTAAGAATTATATTTGAAATTGTAACACACTTAATTTTGTTTGTTTGAAGGGTTCTGAGACTCCATAGAGTGTTGCGAATTAGTTTTGAAATCATCTGCAGTTAGTTTTTGTTTATTTTAGGCGCACCAAAACTATCTAAAATGTTGAAGATTACTTTTGAAATCATCTCACACGTGACTTTTGTTTATTTCAAAGGTGTTAAGAATCATTGTAGTATTTATGATGATACATTATTTAAGACTTATGAAGAAAATGTCAAAACCTTTTATGTGACTCTCACTAGTATATGTGCTTCTACAAATTTTTGAAAAATAGTAAAAAACTACAAATTAAAACTTTATTCTTCATGAAGTCGTTGCAAGAGTATTAAAATGTCAAAACCCCATATGGCGAAAGGAATAGCCTTTGAGATGGTCGGCAAATGTGTAGTCTAGACAAGTATTTTATTGGAATAACATTGGCAGATATCATAATTTTGATATAATTGTTTGCATTCTCCAAGATTGTGGTTATTGATACCCTTGTATCAAAATTCTTTTGTGTAATACTTTGTAACCTTAGTGGGAACTTTCTTCTCCATCATAGATTTATTTTACTACAAAGATTGCATCTTCATGCTCGAGATATCAGAGAAATTTTTTAGTGAGTCCCTGCATATATAAGGTTTCAACTATCCATACAAATATTTTTAACTTAATTTTTATACGACTCGCTCCAACCGTATGTTTTGGGATTTTCCCTATGTAAGATATTCTTTGATGGGTTTTCTCAAGTCTTTGTCTTCTTCATCTCTTTTAATGATCATAACCTTCGATACCAAGAGATTACCAAGCACTTGTTTGGTAAGGTAATTGATGGTTCTTTTTAGAGGATTAATCCTGGTTCAGAATATGCACATATCAAAGATGCTAAAGAATCGAAAATTGTATTTTTTACCCTTAGAACATGTTTAAAGATGATTTTGTGCAAATAGAAATACATGGTGATGTAGCTATTATGATACTGAATTATATTTTTGTTTTATCCTTTACTTGGCCTAAGGCTTGGTTAGCCACAAATCGAGAGTGTGTGAGTAGTTTACCCTTTTGACTATACAAATGTTGGCTAGCCGAAGACCAGGTGTTGCAGCCTCATACTCTGCCTCATTATTGAAATAGAGAAACAAAATGCTATAGTTAACTAATGATTTCTCATGTTAGAGAAATTAGATGAATTCCTGCTCTAGAGCCTCAGTTATTGATAAATCTATATATTCTGATATGCCAGTTTGATTATGGTTGTTATGCTGAAGACACATGTCTTTCTCACTGGAACTCTATTAGAAAGTGTGGAGGCTTGGGCCTTAAATGTAGTTATTGCCTTAAATTTTATATAGTAGTCTCCTGACCATCTAGTCATTCTTCGAGAGACATCATGTTTTTGTACTACGCTTCTTATAGGAATTAAGGTTCTTACTACGATTGTATGAGCTTGAAAGCAAGACTTCATTTTTCTGACGTAACTACTAAGACTAACATAAGTTTTTATAGTCGAAGGTAGCAAGTCCCGACATCTAGTAAGAATTTATTTACATAATATATAGGCCTAAATTCATTTCCTTCTTCAGTATTAATGCACTAACAACAAAAGACAAAACTGTTAAATATGAAAAAGAGCTCATCTGACTTCGGCTTTGTTAATACCTCTTGAAAGGCTATACAAATTTTTATATTATTGAAAGCTTCATCGCAGACTAGAGTGCAATTGAATCTTCCTGCTCCTTTTAATATTTGAAATTAGGACCAACACTTATCAATTTTTTTGCATTAAATATGTTTAGTGGAACTAGCCATATATGAGAGACTAGTCAACAAAATGTTTACAACACACCTTGGCTGAAACCTTCAAGTATATATTGATGATATGTTGGTCATTGGTACCAAAGATGAAGACCACTTGCTGACCTACCTAAAACATTTTTAAACCTAAGAAAATTAACTTAAAGTTGAATTCACAGAATAACACATTCAGTGCAAGGTCTGGGAAATTGTTGGGTTACGTCATCAGTCATCAGTGAGAATGAAATAGAAGCATACCTAACAAAACTCTTCAACGTGGTTGTAATGGATCCTCCGTGAAGCACAAAAGAAGTTCAAATATCCTTGAAGCATAAGTTATAACTTTGTGGTAATGTAGGTAGTGTGTTAATCATGTTCATTTATTGGGATTTAATTGTAACCTAAATAAGACTCCGTAAATGATAACATGATATTTGTGGAATTTGCGTATATCAGTTGATCAGTTCTTGAATATGGAAATGATCATTCAAAAAATATTTGTTTAAGTCAGTGAAGTCGATACAGATCTCCACTTTCTTTTCTTTTTTTTACTAACACTGGTTGGTTGTCTATATTGGTAATATGTTTCCCTGATGTGGCCTACAATGTTGAGTATATCCAACTTATTCCACTATTGCTTTAATTTTTTATAGGGAGAATCATGTCATCTTTTGCTTCGTTAATCAAAACCTACTACATATAGATAACTTATGGAACATTAATTATGCTATCCATGGGCAGTCAAGAAAACATATCTAAATTTCTTTGTAAAAATCGAGTATTTTATACCCAATATTGATAAACATGTCGCGGTTAATGCAATATAATTTATTTTCTTCCATCTGAATATTTTCTACTTCCTTTCATGGTTCAATCAAGTGTCGGCCTCTCTGGGTCATCCATGCTACTGAAGATGACGAACCCCCTTTGGATTTTTATTTTTTAAGTTTTAATAAAACAACATAACACTCTTTTGAAGCTCTCTAATTTTCTCTTTTCACACCAACTTTTCCATTGACTACGTACCCAAGACATTAAAAAACTATTGAAACTCCCGCATGCATGTGGTCTGACCAATGCCTTCCTAAAATTACGATGTATGAAGAATGTGCATCCTCTATAATATTTGATTATGCCCCAGTAAATTCAGTCAAGATTTCGTGAGATGGTATAAATACGGGGCCACCTCTCATCTTCTCATATGTGCTCTCATATAAGATATTTTTTAAACTTCATATGTCTATCATTACTCTTCACACTTCTACACTTGTTATCTTTACTGTAATTAAAACTATATCTTGATGTAGTGCAACAACTCCTCTTAAATCATCATCGGTAAAACCGAACATTGGGTAAATATTTTTGTATAAATGGGGTAATGTTTGCCCATGACACTAAACCTATAAATCTTTTACATGCCTTTCCATGAAGTTTCTTATTATAATGTCTGAGGGCGATTCTTTTCATTCGATCGTGCAAATAACTTGCATGTTATGATTTTCATTTTAACATTTTCCTCTCCATCCATGATCGTGTGGTTATCTTCAAGCCTTGGTGTATTGTCCACTACCGCAACTTGTCTTTCCTGTCTTACGAGAGGCTGCTTTGGTATATCTTGGCTCATTCTTAAACCTTTTTTTACAAATTCTGAAACATTTCATTCATATATCATATTTTGGACTTTATCTTTTAAAGCCTAATAATCTCGTATTGTAATTCCCTATTTTGTTATGGAATTTGAAAAGTTTTTTTTATCTCTCTACTCTCCCGGGGCTAACATTCTCTCTCAATTTATAAAGAATTTGTAAATCTTAGAATGTATATTCAAGTATTTATCTTCTACCTCACTACACTATCTAAATCAGATTTGTCAATTTTTATACCGTCGTTCCTCAATTGTCTCTTCTTGCCACGCTTTTACCACACGTTATGCTTCCTATATTTATAAATAGGATAACACGTTAATTCTCCAATAGACGCTTAATATTAATAAACAATTGTAATAAACTCTTAATCGTGAAATATGATACCTAATAAATAGGTAATCCAAATAAATAAGAAATCTAATTAATATAAAGACCCAGTGTTAAAAACAAAGAATATTGTGATAATTGAAATGATTGTTATATTGAGCTTATATATCTTATTCTCCTCCCATGTGGGATGATCAAGAAGCAACTTCTCTTATTCTCTGTTAAAAACAAAGAGAGAAGTAGCCGCCAGGAAGCGGCTAGGGTTTTGTGTTTATTAGAGAATCTTTTTTTTATAATGCAAACCCAAGTAAGGCTCTCAACATATAGAGAACTTAAAGGCCTATACAAGGAAACTTAATATACTGAATATTCTAACACTCCCACTCAAGTTGTGTAGTGGGATCACCAATACCCAACTTGGATAAAACTGATTCGAATGTTCTTGCAGCAACCGCTTTTGTCAGGATGTCTGCCAGTTGGTCTTCAGATCTAACAAACGAAAGTTCGACTGTCCCATCTTCAATCTTTTCTTTTATGAAGTGCATATCTATTTCAACGTGCTTTGTTCTATCGTGCTGTACCGGGTTCTCTGAAATCTTAATCGCAGCTTTATTATCGCACATTAACTGAATTGGACACTTCAGAGGGGATCCGCTTTCTTTCATTATCTTCTTTAACCAAAGTTTCTCGGTAATCTCCTTAACGATTCCTCTAAATTATGATTCAGCACTTGACAGTGATACTACTTTATGTTTCTTACTCCTCCAAGTCACCAAGTTACCTCCAAGAAGAGTAAAGTAGCCAGCAGTTGATCGTTTGTCATTAGGATTCCCTCCCCAATCAGCATCTGTGAATACTTCAACATCAAGGTGTCCATTTTTCTTAAAACTTATGCCTCTTCCTGGTGTGCCTTTGAGATATCGAATAATCCTCATTACTGCCTCCATATGGTGTTCCTGAGGATGATGCATGAACTGGATAACTACTCCCACCGCGTATGCAATGTCGGGTTGAGTGTGAGCCAGGTAAATCAATTTTCCCACCAACCTTTGGTACCTTTCTTTACTCGCTGGTCTGGCCCCTTCAATTATCTTTAGTTTGTGATTCACAACCATATGAGTGTCATTTGGTTTGAAATCCACCATGCCAACTTTAGCTAATAAATCCAATATATATTTCCGTTGGGAGATATAAATCCCTCCTCTTGACCTAAGAACCTTGATTCCTAGGAAATACTTCAATCCCCCAAGGTCTTTCATTTCGAACTCCTTGAAGATGTTTTTCCTAAGAGAGCTAATTTCTTCTTCGTCATTCCCCGTTATAATCATATCGTCGACATATATTATAAGACAAGTGACTAATTCTCCTCTCTTTTTGTAAAATAAGGTATGATCCCCATTACTCTGTTTGTAGCTATACTGCTTTATTGCCATTGTAAATATCCCAAACCAAGCACGAGGAGACTGTTTGAGCCCATATAATGCCTTTTTTCAGTTTACATACCTCATTTTCTTGAAAACCATCAGAGAAGCCTGGTGGGGGTTCCATATATACCACTTCTTCCAAGTCTCAATGTAAGAAATCATTCTTTACATCAAATTGATGAAGAGGCCAATCTTTATTCGCGGCTATCGAAAGTAAAACTCTGATAATGTCAATCTTTACAACCAGAGAGAACGTTTCAGAGTAGTCTATACCATATGTTTGTGTATATCATTTGGCAACCAATATTTCCTTGTGTCGCTTAATGGTGCCATCAGATTTATATTTTATATTAAACACCCATCTACACTCGACTGCTTTCTTCCCTTGTGGTAACACACAATTCTCCCATGTACCATTCCTTTTTAGAGCTTCCATTTTGGTATTCATTGCCTCATGTCATTCAGTCATCTTCTTAGCTTCTTGAGCTGTTTTAAGGATTTGTTCAGAGAGAATAGTAGCTAAAAACGCCTTTCCAATCTTCGTCATTCCTTTCCTGTCCGTTTTTACCGGATATGTGGAAGCACGAGGAACGTGTTTCGGTGAATACCGGTCAGGAGGAACCCCTCTATTTTTTAGAGGAAGAACCGGAGTTTGAGTTTCAACAAATGAACTTCCTGAAATGTCATGGTCAGTAGCATTTTGTGAATTATGACATTGTAAATTCTTTACCTCTTGATGGACATTTTCTTCGGCTGATTCGCTGGTAGTATCCATGGCATTTATTTCTTGTTGGACATTGTCTTCGGGAGAATCATTGGTGGTAAAGACTGCCTCGTCAATCTCCTTTATGTTGGAAGAGGCGTGTTCGGTGGCGCCATCTCCCGACTCTGTTGGCACATCCTCAAAGTAACTTTCATATAGCAACCAGTCGAGTGATTCACTTACTTTCTCCTCCTGAGCACGAGATTGGTGGTCAAAAAAATAATCAGAATCTAAGAAGTCACAGTCCATGGTGACATGGATTCGACGAGTAACACCGATAGCCCATTTGATGAACACCGTACCCAACGAATACACACTTTTTAGCACACGAATTAAGTTTGTTTCGACTAGTTTTAGGGATATGAACAAACACCGAACAACCAAAGACACGAGGTGGTAAGATCATAATAGATGGAATTGTAACTTGGGTGGAAAGCACTTGTAATGGAGTTTTATTTCCTAGACATCGGGTTGGTAGACGATTTGCAAGATACGTGGCTGTAGCAAGAGCTTCTGGCCAAAGAGAATAAGGAACTCTAGATTCAATCATAATAGCACGAGTTTTTTCAAGTAAAGTATGATTTTTTCGTTCTAAAGTACCGTTTTGTTGAGGTGTGTTTGGACAAGTGGTTTGATGGATAAGACCATTTGTTTTGAAAAAATTATGCATTGTTTGGTTGACAAACTCTGTTCCATTATCAGAACTGAGAATCTGTATTTGTTTTTCAAATTGAGTGAAAATCATTTTGTAAAAACAAACAAATATTTTTGGTACTTCCGATTTATGTTTCATGAAGTATATCCAAGTCATTCTTGAGAAATCATCCACAAATAAAACAAAGTATCTGATTTGATTGTTAGTGGAATTTGGTGTTGGACCCCAAACATCAGAATGGATTAGCAAAAAAGTATAATCAACTCTAGTATTACTTTGATTAAATGAGACCCTACGATTTTTTGCAAGAATGCAGGTTTCACATTTCTCATGAATGGAATTATTTAAAAAAGACTAGGAAACAAACTTTTAAGATAGCTAAAAGAAGGATGACCAAGTCGCTGGTGCCATAACCAAAGTTGCCTTTCGGTTGTTCCGTGAACTACCTCATCAACATAATAGAGACCTCCTTGTTCAGTACCACGCCCAATGATCTCCTTCGTACGAATGTCCTGTAAAATGCAAATAAATGGATACATAAGAACCACACAGTTGAGTTGTTTTGTCACTTGACTAATATATAATAACTTTAAGGATAGTGAAGGAATGTAGAGGCACTTTTTAATTTCTATTTTTTCCGAAAACATAATTGAACCTCCCCCTTTAACTTCACAAATTTCTCCACTACCAATCTCAATATGGGACTTCTTTGGAGATGACATGTCACCAAATTCTTTAGGATCATAAGACATGGTGTCCGTAGCCCCGCAATCAAAGATCCAATTCATTGATTTCTCAAACCCTTTACCTCCAAGTTTTTCATAGGAGTTCGCCGCCATTCCTCCAAAACCAGTGCCACTTCCTTGCTCATTTTTAGTCGGATCTTCACCCCCACTTGTAGACGAAGCCCGTTTGACATTAGATCTGAAATGTTTGTTATTTTTCTCTTTATGACCATTCTTCCACCATTCTGGATAGCCAACCAGCTGGAAACATGTCTCTTTAGTGTGTTTCTTCATCCCACAATGAGTGCAATACAACTTGGATTTGTCTTCATTCTCTTTGGATCAGAATTTAAACCTCTGTGCAGAATCTTTAGCAGCCAAACCCATTCCAATTTCAATTGAGTCACTATCAGAAGAACTTGATTTTAGTATATTAAGCATGGCCACTTCCCTTCGTATTGTAGCATATGCTGTTTCCACGGAAGGAAAATGATCTTTTTTCAGGATATCTCTCTTGACTGGTTCCAGTTTGTCATTAATCGACATTAGCAATTTATAGAGTCTTTGTTCTTGAGTCTTCTTATTGTAGATCTGAATATCTTCTGGGTCTTTCATAGGGTTCAGATCTCGCCTATCTATAGACATCCAGATGTTCTACATTTTGTTCCACAAGTCTTCTAGTGTATCGGACCCTTGCCTTAATGAATTAGCCCTCTTATGAAGGTCAAACACCTAACGAATCTGTACCAGAATGTATGTGGTGGCTAACCCATCCCAGAGGTCTTTTGCAGTGGGATATTGTGAGACATTATTCACCAAGCTGGATTCAAGATTCTGGATAATCTATGTGAAAACACATTGATCATCTTGTTCCCACCTTGTATATGTGTTTTCAGTTTTGGATGGAGGTGTCGGATCCCCTGTAATGTGAGAACCTCTCCCACTTCCCTCAATTGCTTTCTTCATCAGGTTTTCCCATAGGTCCATAGTTGTCACCAGCGAGTTTAATCCATAGGGATAAATTCTCGGGGTAGTTGATTGTTGTTGTGTTCCGAGACCATTTCTCAGAATGGCAGCAATCTGCATTGTTAATTCATCACAGATCTGACTGACCACGACTTCATTGCCAACCATCTTTGTTGAGGATATTCAGAATTCCCAGAATCACACGTGCTCTGATACCATGTTAAAAAGAAAGAATATTGTGATAATTGAAATGGTTGTTATATAGAGCTTATATATCTTATTCTCCTCCCACGGGGGATGATCAAGAAGCAACTGCTCTTATTCTCTGTTAAAAACAAAGAGAGAAGTAGCCGCCAGGAAGCAGATAGGGTTTTGTGTTTATTAGAGAATCTTTTTTTATAATGCAAACCCAAGTAAGGCTCTCAATATATAGAGAACTTAAAGGCTTATACAAGGCAACTTAATATACTGAATATTCTAACACCCAGTTAATAAGAAATCGAATTAATATGAAATCTAGTTAATATAGGAAGACCAAAATAAGAAAGCAAATTAAATATGAAACTTCTAGTAAATAGAAGAAGATCAGTTCGATCAAGAATTTAAGCTCAACTTCATCAGATCAAAAGACAACGTTTTAGTGGCATCGACAAATTGGTTTGGACTAGCTCGCTTAAGACCAGTCTGCTTTGGATCAGTCTGCTGCAAACTAGTGTGCTTCATACCAATATGCTTTATTCGAGCTCACTTTAGTCCAACACATATGATTTGCTACAGTTTTTTCGACTATGCTAAATTCTTAAGTTCGAATAGACTGTAGAAAACAGTGTTTCGTTTCCGGATAATCTCTGAAGTCTTGTAAATAATTTCTTATTGAAATATTTTTGGGATTCTCCAAAATTTCAATTAGATAAAATCAGAGATATAATTTTGAACATAGAGGATGAAAATAATATGATCTCCTTTTTCAACAGAACCCATATTTATAAATTCGACCAACAAAAAAATAGTTTGGAAGTTAGGGCAGTTAAGGTCTCTAAACTGGTTTTGTAATAAAACGGCTAAAATTTAAAATTTGAATAAAACAGTCAAATTTTCAATTTCGAATTTCCGTTGATCCCGCTAATCATGATCTAATCTAACAAGCGGAGCATAAGTATCAAAGAAGTCAGTTCCTTCTCTTTGTCTAAATCCCTGGATAACCAATCTAGCTTTATACCTTTCAATAGTACCATCTACTTTCATTTTTCGTTTAAATATCCATCTATTTCCCAATGATTTGCACCCATGAGGTAAATCAGCCAACTCTTATGTATTATTATGCATGATAGACTCTATTTCATCATGTATAGCTTCTTTCAAGTATGTAGCATCCCTTGATGCCATAGCATCACTAATGTCCTTGGATCATCTTCAATAACAAAACAGTATTGATATTGATAGTCAATCTTATCTCTTGACCCTTCAACTAAATATAGTTGCAAATCAGATCCGTACGACTTAGTTTTTCTGATCTAGTACTTCTCCTTGGTTCAGAAGGTGCAGGTACACAATTAGTACCACTTGATATATTTTCAATTTCACTTGAGTTCCTATTCAAAGAGTTTTGAATCAAATCTCTAGGTCTAGGTATAGAAGTAAATCTCTCTTCATCAAATATTGCATCTCTTGACTCGATAACTGTGTTCACCGACACATAGTCATTGGATTCTAACACATAGAACCTATATGCAATGGAATGCTCAGCATAACCAATGAAGATACAATCTATACCTCTTTCACCCAAATTTTTCCTTTTAGGTTCAGTGAGTCTTACAACTGCTCTACAACTCCAAACTCTCAGATAATTCAGTATTGGAGGCTTCTTAAACCAAAGCTCATACGGGGTCATCTTATTCCTTTTAGTATGAACAAGATTCAATAAATAACAGGCTGTTAACATAGCCTCACCCCAGAATCCTTCACTCAAACCCAAATAGGACAACATGGAATTAACAAATTTTTTCAAAGTCCTATTCTTCCTTTCAGCTATACCATTTTGTTGTGGTGTATAAGGAGCCGTGGTTTGATGAATTATACCCGTAGACTGAAAATATATAGGATCATAATATTCACTTCATCTATCTGTACGCAAATTTTTAATCAAATCATTCTTATGTAGCTCAACTTCTTCCTTATAGATTTTAAACTTATCAAGAGCTTCATTTTTAGCATGCAACAAGTAAATGTAGCAATATCTAGATGCATCATCAATAAAAGTAATAACATACTTTTTATTTCCTAACGAAGGTGTATCATGGAAATCATATAAATCACTATGTACTAGTTCCAATATTTTGGAAACTCGAGTAACATTGTTGAAAGGTTTTCTAGTTATCTTAGTTAACATGCAAGTTTTACATTTTTCATTATTTGCATCAACAGGAGGAATAAGGCTCATTTTGGACATGTCTTTTATTTTTTCATAATGAACATGTCATAATCTAGCATGCCATAATTCTGTTTTATTCATATTTCTACACACACTAGTAGAAGTCATGCAAACAAAATCATTTTCGAACGAAACATTAATATTTAACATAAACATACCATTACATAAATATCTGAATCCCATAAATACACCATGTTTTGACAATACATATTTGCCACTTCCGTACACTTGTTTGAAACCAAAATTGTTTAAAACAACACCAGACAAAAGATTCTTTCGAATCCCAGGAACATACAATACATTGTTCAATAATATGTACTTTCCAGAAGTAAATAGTAATTTAACATTTCCTAGTCCTTTGATTGGTTTGGTAGCAACATTTCCCATCTTAAGTGAAGGTCCATCTTCAATCGGTTGAAAATTACTAAACCATCAAAGATCTTTACATACATGACTTGTTGCTCCCGAATCAACCCACCAAGCAACATCATCATCCTGCACATAAAATGCTTCAGATATTAGAGATATATAATTTTGACCAGAATTAGAATTCTGAAATAAAATCTGACCTTGTTGCTTTTCAGGATCCTTAGATCCACTTGAACTAGCATTGTTTCCACTTGAACCAGCATTGTTCCCACTTGGACCAACATTATTTTTGCCTTTTCCAACTCGACAATCTCTTCTAAAGTGACCAGGTTTGCCACATTTCCAGCATGCTATTTTAGGCTTTTTGCTGTAAAAATTATTGTTTTTGTTGTTTCCTTTAAACTTTCGTTTATTCCCCTTATCTGTATTTCCATTCTTAAAGAATCCGCTGCTTTCAGTCATATTTACAGATGAGTTTCCCACTTGGTTTTTACCCTTGGGATTACTTATTTCATCTTGAGCCCTTAGAGACTCTTCAATCTTAAAATGACTACCAAGTTCGACTAGAGTCATTTCTTCATTGTTGTGTTTCAGTGTGTGTTTAAAATCCTTCCATGAATGAGGCAATTTGTCAATAACAGAAGAAACCGAAATACATTTGTCCATTTTCATATTGTGTTGAACGAATTGACCCAGAATTCTTAGTAGTTCATTATACTGTTCCATTACAGGTCTAGAGTCAACGATTTTTTAATTTATGAAATTACTAACCAGGAATTTCCTACTAGAAGCATCTTCTGCCTTGTATTTTGATTCTATAGAATCCCATAACTCTTTTGCAGATTCGACATTTCGGTATACATCAAACAAAGTATCAGACATACCGTTTAATATATGGCCTCATAAAATATAGTCATCATTCTCCCACTTGCTGCGCCTCCTCGTTTGTTCCAATGTTTCATTCTCAGTGATCTCTGGCCAGGGGGTACTCAGGACATACACAACCTTGAGGGTAGTCAACAGAAAATGCATCTTTTTCTGCCATCGTTTGAAATCATGTCCCTCGAACTTGTCCAACTTAGCGAATTTACTTGTCATCTCCTTCGCAGATTCTCCTCCGTTCGTCATCTCTATCTTCATCAACAAGACCAGAATATTTCAATAGACTGTAGAAAACAATGTTTCGTTTCCGGATAATCTCTGAAGTCTTGTAAACAATTTCTTATTGAAATATTTTTGGGGTTCTCCAAAAATTTCAATTGGATAAAATCAGAGATATAATTTTGAACAAAGAGGATGAAAATGATATGATCTCCTTTTTCAAAAAAACCCATATTTATAAATTCGACCAACCATTCATATAGCCCCTTGAGCCCGCTAATCATGATCTAATCTAACAAGCGTGCACTCCGCACTCTACGACTTGTTTGATAATGTATCATGATTAAATTGGTCGACTAGTCGATCTAATTACACTAAAATAAATAACATAGACTTCTGCTATACCTAAGTCTGAGTGAGCATCCAGTCATATAGAGAGTGAGCAGTTCCAACTCAACTGCTCCGATCATATTTTTCTAACTACAACACTTAGTTCGAGTCGTCACTTAGTTCCAGTGTCATACTGAGTTCCAGTTTCAGTCTTTAGTTCAAACATTTGACACTTAGTCACAACTTCAACATCCGGCTTCAATTCTAAGCTACAACCTACGAAACCAAGTAAAAACTTCTATATCAAGATGAAGCCTTTGACGCCAAATTAAAAATTGTGACGACAAGTCAAACCTTCTACAATCATCTTGCTGCCATCGCATTAAACTTATACTTAACTATATAAATTTCAAAATAAAAATATTGATCTATAAGTTTTCGTATCCAACAACATTTTGCTATTTAGCACAGAGAAGGAAATAAAAACATGAAACAAAGTGCTTTACATAATTTAATCCACCGATTAAGCGGTACAACCAAATATCAGATATCATATTAATGCATAGCAGCACAAGCCCAAAAGAAAAACCTAGTTCACTAACCTGTTCTTCTCATCTTCAAACTTGAGTGGTGGCCGAGATGGTTAAAAGCAAGCCATAATGATCACTCGGCAAAACTGGAAGTTCCAACTTCTTAACTCCATATCTCATTTTTTTCTCTTTAGAATAGGATAACCCAGGTATTGCTTCTTTTCCAATCATCTCGATACCACGAACCCTAAAATCACAGAGACGACATACGAACCGGTCTACTCGCTTTTGTAGTTTCTTGTTACCAGATAACATTAGGTTCAACTTGGTATCATATGTGAACCCGTCTTCACTTGGTTTTAATTGTTCCCAAGCATCAATCCATTTATCATCGGGAAATGGAAATCGGCCATCTAATTTGTAGTCCCAGTTCATATCACCACAGAAGACAACGTTAGGGTTTTCTTGTAAAATGTTTAGAGCTTCAGTTGCTTGTTGTACACGTTCTTCACTGAACATTTGATCCCATTTTGGTGGGCCTGGGCATGGACTCTCCAGATGAGAGGTGGCAACTACTAATGGGATCGAGCCCTCAACTTTGATCTGGGCAGTGCAGAGCTCTCTTCCCATTATAGAGTTTCTAAATGGCTTGCAATCAAAGGATTCTACAGGTAACTTGCTTAGCTGCACATAGTTTAGTGAGAGAAGTCAGTTAATCAAAAGTTATTGCAAGATGACAGACACTAGGTTTCACTAAAAGATGGAAGAAAAATGTACACAAGAGAGAATTTTATAGCTTTACCTGCATGCAAAAGTATGTACTTGAATCTGCCTTCTCACTTGAAACAGAACAATGATATTCCTTCCACCAGGTAGATTGGAAAAATATATTATATATAACATGCAAATATAGTAAGTGAAACATCCCTCAACGAAGAGAGTGCAAATATAGTAAGTGAAAGCCGTTAGCTAGAGATGCTGGCTACTTAAAATCCAAAGCATGATTTGTTACCTGAAAACAAATCAGATCGGGTGAATGAAGCAAGATAAGATCACCAATTGCTTTCATTCTCCTATGCATCTCTAAATCTTCTTGAAACCAAACATTATAGGTCAAAATTTTCAGTGAAGTTGGAGTTGCTCCTGAAACATTAGTCCCTGCTACTGTAAATAAGTTCTTTGAAGTTTCTGTAGGAAAATAAATCAAAAATAATTTAGAGACACAAAACATAAACTGTTTTCTTTTTATATTGCATCATCGTCGGCCGTTGCGGCGACGAGCACCTTGCCACGGGGTTTTGGAAGCTCACTACGGCAAAACTCGTTGAGGTTAGGGGATTCTTTTTATTAAAGTTATCTCGATGCAACGATCACGAACAAGTCTCTATTAAAAAAAAATGTGTAAGTTTTTGAAAACGTACATTTTCAATAAGACATATTTCAGGTCATATATGATTTTTAATTGGTTTATTGCATCCCGTAGATATGTTATTGGGTTAAGAGATGGAACACAAGTTATAATTCTTCTAAATCAAATATTTTTATTTTCCAATTTCTACAAAATTTGATTTTTAAGTTCTAATTGCTTGTATTAGAAGTCACAACACTTGTTATAGCTAAAAGAAAATTAAAAAAAATCTAAGCAATAATAGACGGATCAAATAATTCAATACATATATGTTTCAAGTCTATTCAATTTTTCAGTAACTTTTTCGATGAGACTTTGCATAATATTTTGGAACATCTGTTTAAATATACTATTTTCTAACAATAATAACAAAATTAGCACCCATTGCAACTGAAATAATCTGGATACTATCAAGGTTATGGATAGACTAACAAACTTCATTTGTTGGCAAGACAAGTTAATGTTATTTTTAACTGCATTGAAAGTTGATTATATCATCGATCCTAAATTGTAGAAGACTCGCAAGCCTACGAGCAATGATACCAATGAAACCAAAGAGAAAAAACACAAGCAGGTGAGAAAATATGATGTTATACGTCACAGTTTCAATACGACTATTTAATCTTTACACCAACTAGACTTTGACTTTGAAGATCTGGAATGCTCTTGAAGAAAAGTACAAAATCGAAGAAGAAGGTACAAAGACTTTTTTAATATCTCATTATTTTGATTATAAATTTATTGATATAAAACCATTTCTTCTATTAATACAGAATTTAAAAATCATAGTCAATAATATCATATCCATCAAAATCGAGCTTCTTGAAATTTTCAAACTAGGATTAATCATTCTCTATCTTAGAAATATTACTTGAAGATGATACTTCACAAATCCGAAGAGTATGGTTTGAAGCATATCCAAGAGACTCGAGGACTAAGAAAAACCGTGTGCTATACATAAGGAATATGAATCAATTATGTGACCTTCTTCGAGCGTGAATGCAACAAAGGCTAAACACAAGAAGCGAAAAATTCGAGCAATAAAAATTTGGCAAAATTAACAAAAATATCTTTAAGATTGCAAATGAAAATTACTTTCGTTGTGGAAAATCGTGTCATTTTTATCACAATTACAACCTTAAGAATAAAGGTGAAATCATAAATTCTAGGGAGGAATAGATTGTTGCAATAATGATAAAGGTCAATATTATTGAGGATAAGACTTTTGGGTGGTGGTACAAGATGTGTGTATTGGTTCATTTCTACCATGATAAATCTTTATTCAAAACAATAGAAGATATAAATAACACGAAAGAGATACAAATGAAAAACACAAAAAAGTCCAAGGTGGAAGGATGTGATAGTGTGAAGTTAGTATTTACAAGCAGTAAATGGATAACTCTTACAAATGTATTATGTGTTTGGGAAATGAACACAAAATTAGTTTATGATGATCAACTGGCTAAATCTTAAATTTATTCGATATACAAATCTGACAACCTTGTTTTGTCCAAGGATAGTACCTTCAGTAAAAATGGATACTCTTGTAAAAACATGATTAAACTATATACTAATGATCCTGTTGTTCATGAAATGTTCATTTACTCTTACTCTCTTAATGATTTTTATTTTAACATGTTATACCAGTGGATATAGGTCGTAACATTATACATACAATTGTTAAACCTGAGCTTAGAAATTGTGATATAGGTTTGTATGGAAGATGTAAATTGTATGTAAAATCTAAAATGATTAATATACCTTATAAACACCTAGAAATGTGTATAACATTATTAGACGTAATACACACGAATATATCTGAGTTAAAAAAATATCTTAACACATGAGGATAAAATATACTTTAAAACTTTTGTAGATGTCTACTCTACATTTACTTTATAAGATTTTAAGGTTTTACGAAGAGATAATGATAATTCTTCAATGTTTGACGTCTTATATGCTACAAAAAAGGATTGGTGAATATAAAAATAAAACTTTTAATGAGAGGACTACATATCAATTTAGGGAATAAAGTTTTTTAACGCATGTCATATAATTTATCTTATTTATTTTAAGAAAGTAGAGTCCCTCCATGTGATTTATAGCAAAGTAAGTAAACCAAACATTGGATATTTTACAATACGGGGGATGTTTAATATTTTACAAAAACACGTATCTAAGAATAATAAAGTTAGATCCAAAATCCATAAGATGCGTATCATTTGACATGCAGATAATAACAAAACTTGTAAGCTATTAGATTTGGAGTGTGATGTTCTGTTTGAATACAAAGAAGCTTATTTGAAACCAAGTTATTCAATGATAACAAGACTCATACCACCGCGAAAAATAGAGGAAATGACTTTACAAGAAGAATCTTTGGTTGAAAAGCAACCACGTGAAATTTATATAAGTTAAAAAGATAAAAATACTTGAAGGTCTAGGATTCGATGAGAAATATCCTCAAAGTTTTTTTTTACTTTGTATAAGGAAATTGTAAATAAATCACGAAATATTTTAGTGGTGATTTCGTTAGAAGACGACTATATATTATAAGAAAGCAATGCAAAATTAGTGATGAAACATATTTAGTCATCTATAATCACCATTGGAAATCAGTTAATTAACCTTTAAATTCAAGACCAATTGGTTGTAACTAGGAAAGAAAAATACAACATGGATGGTACAATTCAAGCGTTTAAAGAAATATTGGTAGCCAATGGTCTTTGATAAAAGAAATGAATATATAAATTTGAAACATATGCTTCAGTTTCTAGAACCACAATCATAAGAATGGTCTTTCAAAATTGTATCGATATACAATATGAAAATTCATCAAATTGATGTCAAAGTATCATTCTCAAATGAAGATCTCACTAATGAGGTTTACATGGAACAACCTAAAGGTTTTGTACATCCGGGAAGTGAAGCTAAAGTATGCAGGTTTGTTAATTTATTATATGATCTTAAACAATTACATTAGAAGTGACATGAAAAGTTTAATCATATGATTGTATCTGATGGGTTTAGATATGATACAACAGACTTGGGTTTATACACTAAGGTTCATGCGACACGTTGGTCATTGTGTCTATACATAGATGATTTACTTATATTAAGTAATGAAATAAAAATAATTATTTATATTAAGATTTTATGTGTTATACTTTTAAGATGAATGATCTTGAAGAACTATATACTATCTTTGTAATAAATATATTTAAAATAGCGGAGCTTTTGTCTTAAGCCAATTTATTACATTGAAAAAGTACTTGATAAATTTAAATATAGACAATTCAAATAAGCACATGTACTAGTTAATCCATGTCTAAAACTTGAATACAATGAAGTCATGTCTTAGTTGGAGGACGAACTTATACAATAATTAGTCTCTTGATGATCCACTTTCGTGACAAATAGTTCATCGACTAAAATACATCTGGTTTTAGTCCATTGACTATCCACTTTCGTGATATATAGTCCATTGACTAAAAATATTCTGGTATTAGTCTTTTGACTATAAATTTTGGATAAAGTTAGTCTCCCGCAAATGTTTATCTAATGGACTAACGTTATAAAAAAAATAGATAGTCGATGGACTATCTGTCACGAAAATGGATGGTCAACATATACTGAGGACTAACTTTATCCAAAATTGATAGTCAATAGGCTAAAACCAGATGCTTTTTTAATCAATAGACTATCTATATCGAAATTGGATAGTCAATAGACTGATTACTGTTTAAAGCCTTAAGACATCCTAGTACTATAAGAGCTCTGATGTATGCATTTTTATGCACTATGATATATTTTTAATTTGTGGTGAGTAAATTAATTAAAATTACTAGCAATTAAAGTACAAAACATTTTAATGCAAGTATAATGATTCTTGGGTACTTGAAGAAGACAAAAAACACGTGGCTTAAATATTCTAATTGTTTCTGAGGGTACACATATACCAACGAGATCACGAGTCTAGCCGATAATAAATCTACTATGGGTGCTTATATTTGTGAGAGGTGTTGTTTCTTTAGGATACAAAAAGGTATTTATCCCACTCAACTATTGAATATGAGTTCATAACTTGGTCGTAACAAGAAATGAGGTTAAATAGTGGAGAGACCTTATCCAAATACATTATGATAGTTAAATAACTCTAGGTAAAGCCTACACTGACATCTACAATAGACAGTTTAGACATATAAGACTAAAAAATGAGTACGTTGAAAATTTATTCAAAATGTAATCATATTAGTCTTGTATATGTGTTCTAGTGAGAACCTACCATATCTGTATACTAAACCATTGGGTTAAGAATTTGTAAATTCGACATTAAATGATGGGAATAAAACTCTAAAATTGATTTTTTTTGTAAATAATGACAATCCAATTCAACTATAGAGAACCTAGATATTTAATTTTCATTGGGTAATAACAAGTTCTTTGTGAAATATTTCAACATATAAAATTGACTTACATATGTGATATGTGTGTTATATCTTGGTAGTTGTCGCAACGAAACAAATTCAAACAGTTTTTAATATAAATCTATCTATGTGTGACATGCATTTTTTTAAAGATGACATAACTAGTGCAATGATTGGATCTATAACAATCTAAGGGTGGTTCTGCCTCTCATAAGAGAATGTGTTTCTCTTAATTTATGTTTTTTAAATGGATAGAGAACACGACTAAACTAGTCCTAAATGAAAAAAAATGGACATATAGATTAGTAAAACGATTGCATGTGTGAGATCGTTGATTATGCTACAAAGGTTGGTTCAAAAGTACGACTATTATAGTTATTCAATCTAACTTTGTTGTCTTTACACTAAAGTGAAATTCAAATCAAAAGATATTTTATTTATACACGGAAGTTGTCTCCTTAAAGAGATAGAAGATGTTATTTAATCAAGTAAGAAATGCTAAAATATTGATTAAATGAAGTGATCGAAATCGACCGTGAAACGAGTGTTGATCGTCATAATAGACCTAGGATTGAATGGGAGAAATAGGGATACAATTTTATTTTATCAAAGACAAAAAGACCATGAAAAAATAAGTCACCGTGACACGAAAGAAGGCTCGCCTTTTTAGCCCATAATCTTAAACTTTTATGTTTCATCTTCGTAAATTGTTGCACGACCACGTACATAAAACTCTCCAAAAATTTCATTAAGTTATTTATTGAGATGATAAAAAGAGCACACGAAAATACACATTTCGGCTATTTGAGAGCTCGCCGCAACGAAACTCCTTATCGTTAGATAAGAATATTAAATGTTTTTTTAATGTTTTCTTATTATATCGAACCATGTGTAACCATGTTCGACACGACATTTAACAATTGCTTATTGTATATGATTTTCAAAAATATACCTTTACCAATAAGATATATTTTCGAACGGATATGATTATAGATTAATCCTATTAATAAACTATAAATAAACGAGAGCTACTAGATAGTAATTAACATGCTAGATAGAGATAAGCACAAATTATAAATTTCCTAGATCTTATAATTCTAGAATCTACCTTATTTACCATAGAATCTACCTTATTTACCGTATCCTCCTCGAGTTTGGTTGTTTTTGTAATTTAATTTTTTTATAAAAAAATTTATTGTATAAAAAATATACTAATATCAAAAGAATAAATTTTAAAAATAGTATTCCCACTAATCTTAAAATCTATTCAATTCTCAGACAATTTCCAACAACTCTTCATACAGAGATTCTGCATAATCTACGAAAGCTTATTATTCACCTTATATCATTTTCTAACGCAAACAAATCATAAAAATCAAAACAACTTTACCTTTCACAAAAGTTTCCGTACCCGATTTCTTAGTTTGAGAAGCCTTTTCCAATTCAGCGAACTTACTATCATTATCATCGTCATCAGAAACTGGCTGACTTGCTTTTCCTTCAGTACGACGCTGCAACGGGAAGAAAAATGGGCATCCTTTGCAAGACCAACTTGACATTTTTCGACAAAGATTAGAAATCGATTTTGTTCTTATTGTTAATCTAGGAGGTCCTGTGGGGTTTGAATGCGAGAAGTGTGGACTTTTGATGATAAAAAAGTCAATGTATACTTTTTCATTGCGGACTATCCTTAGGATGTAGTCCGCCTTGATGGACTGGCGAAATGTGGTCCGACACGATAGATCCAATTTAGACGGACAAGATTCCAATATTCATTTACATTTTATAATTTTATTTGTAGACTATGCTTTAGGCACGTCATTTTTGTTGATGATTTTTCAATCCTCAATTACATTTTTTTTAGTTTTATTAATTGTGTTTATCTATTTAATAAAAATCATGATTATTTATCGAAATTGATCATGATATTATATTTGTATTTAAACCGCTATTTTGTTGATTTTTTTTAAATCCATGATCAATCGGGATTGACCACGGAACAATAAAATGACCATTTTGATAAAAAAATATGACGAATAACTAACTCCAATGATTAACTATGATTTTTAGCGGCATACATTCATACTCGCAACTAAAGTAGTTAATGGACGTGTCTAATTTTGGTTTTTGGAACTATAACAATGTAGTCTGTTCGAACAAAAAATTAGGAGGCAATTGGCAAGTCGTGAATTCTAATATAGTGCCTTACCATGTGTTGAAAAATAAACTTCATCTCATACTTGGTCCACAGTTTTACATCGTTTAGATTGAAAATAATAAATAGTATATAAATGTGAACCCATCACAATTAGTAAAATAAACTTTTAGTAAAGTATCAAAAAAAAACTTGTGCCGACTTTCATAACCAAAACAAACAATATTTTATTACTAATAGAGTTCCGATTCATACTTATATATAAATTCGAGATTAAAAGAACACAAAATAATATCATTACACATAAGCAAAACTTTTGGAGATCGAGCTTAATAAAACTATACCTAATTTAGGATTTTGTAGTACCTACATTGTTTGGATCACCTATATTTACATTTTGCATACATATTCTATTTTGGAATCTAAATACTATATGTGTCACAAGTTAGTGCATTCTTTACTCATGTAATCTCAGTTTCAAGAAGCAGACAAACAGATAGTTCCCAAATAGTTTCCAAAGAAGTATACACTTTCCAAATAGTTCCCAACTATTAAATGACGTTAGTGGAGTAGTGGGAATCATATTTTTCTATAAGTATTAAATTTATTTATTTCATTCTTTAAGTAATAAAATCAAACTTCTTATATGTTCAAATTGTTTCATGGTATTAGAGCAAGGTCTCTGCATATCAAGTGTTTGATTTTATTACCAGTGAAATAAAATATTGTCATGTGTTATTACTTTTAAATCAATATGAATGAATGCAATTCAGCTCCTCTTATGTCTACAAAGAAGCTTGTTGGAACCAATTACCATTATTGGCGATTGTGTATGGGGGCTTTCTTTCAAGGACAAGATTTATGGGATCTTGTTTCCGACACCGAGACACTTCATAGTGATACTCCGGAAAACGCTAAGTTAAGGAGAAAATGGAAAGTAGGGTGCGGAGTGGCTTTATTCGCGTTGAGAATTTCGATCGGTAAGGAGTTTATTGATCATGTTCGTGCATTGGATCCTCCAAAAGATATCTGGGATACTTTTGACAGGTTATTTACCCAGAAAAATACTATGCATCTTCAATACCTTGAGAATGAGCTTGCTTCTTTAACCCAAGGTAAAGTTAATAATGTATGTTCGGAAATTTCAGGTTTGGATAGTGATGAACCGATTAGTGATGCAAGGCTAAGACGTTATTTGATTCGTGGATTACGGTCTGACTTCATACCGTTTATATCATCAATAAAAGGATAAGTTAACCAACCATCAATTATTGAGTTATAAAACCTACTCTATAACCAGGAAGCATTGGTTAAACAAATTCTTGGTACGTATTCTGCTGGATGTTGAATACACATTTTTTTACTAAAGACATGTCAAGGTGGAAAAACACACAAAGTTGTTTTCAAACTGGTGGTAAGAAGAAAAAGAATGAGGGGGAGTCAGCAAACCACTCTAAACTGACATGTTTTAGATGTGGTAGGACTGGATACATGAAGTCGGATTTTCATGCAAAGCTTGTTTGTAAGAAGTGTGGTAAACCAGGCCACATTATTACCAATTTTTATTCAAAAATCATCAAATCAGATGTAAATGTTGCACATGATGCTGAAGATAACAATGAGCTACAGTGGAAAAATTGTCTCTTAATTGAGGTTATTAATCAACCAGATAACATGGTTTCTGCTACACATCAATCTGAAAAGAAATCGGAGGTTAATACTAGCTTTGACTATAAGAATGAATAGATCGTTCATTTGGGTTGCTCACATCATGCTACCGGTAATGCTTCCATACTTTCTGATATTCGTCCTCATTTGAGCAAATGAGTAATTGTGACATCGGACAACTCATTACATCCAGTAGTGAAAGAAGGTGATTTTCATATGAAGGTTACCAATCCATATGATGAAAGTCTTACACTTGAACACGTATACCAAATACGAGGTTTAAAGAAGAATCTTGTTTATGTTTCTCAAATCACTAATTTCGGTAAGTATGTATTATTCGGACCACATGATGTTCAGATTCTTGATGATTATAAAAGTGTTGATGTTATTGTCTTATTCACGGGAAGAAAGACAAACTCTTTAATCTGCAAGTGAGGCGTATGTAGAAAAGGCAAGTCAAAATATAACAATTTCACTTTGGCATGCTCGACTCGGACATGTTGGTAATCAACTGTTGCAGCAAGTATCAACTAATAGATTAATTGAAGGAGTTCCCTTTTTCAAATCCACACAGTAGGATGTCATTTGTGCTGGCTGTCAATATGGTAAGACACATCGACTCCCCTTTTAAAAATCTTTGAACCGTGCATTGTCGATGTTTGAGCTTGTACATTCTGATCTCATAGGTCATACAAGAACACCAAGTTTTAGTGATTTACGCTATATGATGGTTATTGTTGATGGTTTCTCTCACTATAGTTGGGTGTATCTCTTGAAAAACAACGGTAAATATTTCACACACTTTGTTCAATTCAAACAAATGGTAGAGAAGAAATTCAGGTTTGTTTTCAAGTGTTTGCGAACTGATAATGGGGGTGAATTCTAGTCATATGAATTTTTTGAATTCTGTCGCAAACATGGTATTCATCGATAACTAACATGCCTAGATACCCCCACAACAGAATGGAGTCGTCAAACGTAAGTTAACACATCTTACAATAATGAATTTGTCTTGACTGCATGATAAGAACCTTCCTCGAGAGTTGTGGGCAGCAGCTATGCAGTGTGCTTGTTATGTGCTAAACCGATTGCCTCTATGGCCAGGTACATCAAAATTTCCTTTTGAAATCCTTTATACTATCAAACCTAATGTGAGTTACTTTAGAGTCTTTGGGTCTCTTTGATATGTTCATATACCTAAGCAAAATCAAACTAAGCTTAATCCAGAAGCAAAAAAGTGTGTATTTGTTGATTATGACGTGAACAGGAAATGATGGAGATGTATGGATCCTATCACTAAGAAGATTGTGACTTCTTGGGTTGTTGTTTTCGACGAGGTTTCTAATTTTACCCAACTTCTAGTCCGGAAGAAACCTCTGTATTTATGCCGTTTGTTGAAACTGATCCCGAGCCGATCTCTACTCAAGAAGATCTCAGCGAGAAGGGGAGTTCATAATTTTCTAGCCATAATAATTCACCACAAGGAGAAACCGCACTGCGAAGAACTACAAGACCTAGGAAGCCACCTATTTATTTAAAGGATTATAAAGTTCTAGCAAACCAATGTACTATCACTTCTTACTTTATGTTAGATGACATGCTGGAATATGAGCCTTCATCCTATATTGAAGCTCAAGGGAAGTCAGAATAGGAGAAGGCAATGAAAAATGAAATTGCAACATTTGACAGAAATTCTACTTGGGTTCTTGTACCGAGACCGAAAATGGGTTTACAAGTTAAAGAAGGAAACTGATGGAAGCGTTTCTAGACACAAAGCTCGTCTAGTTGCTCGTGGTTTCTCAACAACTTGGTTTTGATTATGAAGAAAAATTTAGCCCAATTGCAAATATGGTAACAATTCGTACTATTATTTCTTTGGCAGCACACAAGGGTTGGACACTTTGGAAATTTGATGTAAAGAATTCTTTCTTCTACGAAGAATTGGATCGGGATATATTGGTTTTATTTCATAAGAATTTACAGAATATGTCTGTAAACTTAAGAAAGTACTCTACAGTCTCAAACAAGCACCTCGTGCGTGGTATGGTAAGATTGCTGAATACTTATTATTTTGTGGTTATTATCCTTCTGATTCAGATCCAAGTTATTTTGTGAAAATTGACGGAATTTTAAATACTATGATTCTTCTTTATGTTGATGATATGACTATTACTGGAAATAATTCAACTGAAATCAAACGGCTAAATGAAGGATTTACCTACTCATTTTGAAATGAAAAAACTTGGGGTAAACTCATTGTTTCCTTGGTTTAGAAGTTGAAGAAGCAGATGGCTATTTTATGTCACAAAGAAGCTATGCTACTAAGATTTTAGCACGGTTTGGTATGAAAAATGAAAACTATACATCCACTCCAATGGATCTAGGTCTAAAATTACACAAGAATAAAGGTGAATTATTAGATGATGTGACTGAGTATCGCAAACTTGTGGGTTGTATTCTATGCTTAACAATAAGTCGTCCAGACATTACTTTTTCTGTCGGAATGGTATCTCAATTTATGAATCAACCATGTGTTGGCCATATGACTTCTGCAAAACGATTCTTCGATATGTGAAAGGAATTGTAGAGTATGGGTTGATGTATCAAAAGAATACAAAATTCCGTTTACGTGGATTTGTTGATGCAGATTGGGCAGGCAATGTGAATGATAGACAGTCCACTTCAGGCTATTGTTTCAATACTGGTTCGGCAACTATCTCTTGGTGCAACAAGAAGCAAGACATAGTGGCATCATCAACTGCTGAAGCTAAATATGTTGCAGCCACATTAGTTTCTCAGGAGTGTATTTGGCTTACAAGACTTCTTGGAGATGTCAATCAGGTGCTACACCTTCCTATTTCCATCTTGTGACAACGAAAGTGCTATTAAACTTGTTGGAAATTCTGTGTTTCATGCTCGCACAAAACACATTGATATTCGCCATCATTTTATTCGAGAGAAGGTACTTAATCAAGAAATTTAGGTTAAATATATACGGAAAAATGAGCAGGTTGCTGATGGCCTTACTAAGGCTCTTCCCAAATCGAAGTTTGAAGAGTTCAGAGGAGCTCTCAGTCTAACTGATCGAAAGAATGCACTAAAGGAGAGTGTCACAAGTTAGTGCACTCTTTACCTATATACTCTCAGTTACAAGAAGCAGACAAACATACAGTTCCTAAATAGTTCCTAAAGAAGCATACAGTTCGCAAATAGTTCACAACTATTAAATGATGTTAGTGGAATAGTAAGAATTTTACGTAAAAATTTTACGTAAAAATCTAAAAATCTCCAATTAATAAATGATGTTAGTGGAATAGTAGGAATCATATTTTTTCGATAAGTATTGAACTCGTTTGTTTCCTGCTTTAAGTAATACATATCAAATTCATACTTATATATAAATTCGAGAATAAAAAACCCAAAATAATATCATCACACCTAAACAAAAAATTTGGAGATCGAGCTTAATCAAATGGTACCTAACTTAGAATTTTGTAGTACCTAGATTGTTTGGATAACCTATATTTACATTCTATTTTGAAATCTAAATACTATATGAATTGATATAGCCATATACCATGCTTTCTACAAGAAATCAAAAGGAAGAACCGTATTAATTTTATTCCACTAAGTTTTAGTCTTCCAGAGTAGATGCCTAATTCTTAGTGTAGATTATTTTTCCACTTGTGGAAAAGCTTCGTGAAGACAACTAATCGAAGTCAAATTCTCATATGAAGCTGATTTAATTTAAGATTTACTTTAAAATGTAATGCTAATTGCTAACATGTCTAATTTTTATGGGTTAAGTAGCTTTCATAATTGGACTATTACTGTCTAATACCTAAAAAATATATAATTAGAGTTAGGAATTTGACCATCCGAACCACTTTCTAGAATTTGAGGACTATTTCGGTGTGGCCTAATATATTGGGACTACTTAAAGCATTTGTCTGAATACTCTTGAGTAGTTCGGTAATTCTTTTCTATAGCTAAATTTTTATTCAACAATTAAATCCGTATGTATCGACATTTATAAATTCATCTGCTTAAGTCCCATTAGTGATTTTATTTATTTGAAACATTTGTAAAAGTATTATTGAAAAATTGTATGATTTGGTATTGGCCTCTAAATGTGAAATTTATTGGATTAATATACAATTTATGTAATGTAACTTAACGTTTTCTAAATACCTAAATATAAAGCGGTATATATTTAATTATTGTTGTAGCTGATGGAGATGGGAAACTTTAGAATGCGGTGATGGGAGATACGATTGGATTTTTTTAATAAATAATTAAACTTAAATTTATATTTATAATGTTTATTTTGATTTTGATTAAGCTGTATGTTTGATGTATATGTGTGTTCGGTATATCATTAATTATTGGAAAATGTTTAACCAAAATGAGTTTTTCTATCTATGAGTTTGATGTATATTTATGTGCCGATCCGATTGACGTATTAATCCAAATTTAGTTTATAAAAACTCTGATAAATAGCAGACGGTTGAGATATTATCTCTCTAAGCATTAAACACATTAGTTCAATTCTCTCTTTACCTTCTACTTTAAATTTGATGCATTACTTTGATAATTACTGAAATAACCTTCGAACCAATTTACACCTTATAAGATTGGTGACCACAGTGGGAGACTAAGAGGAAAGTACCCAGATAGTGATATCTAAAACCTAACATACAAAGTTTACCTTCAGAATTATGTGGAGCATGGATCATGATATGCAGATAGACCCCCCTCTTGAAAATGAGAAGGTTAAAGTCAAATAGGAGCATGTACACATGTCTCATATGAATAACGATACTGAAGAAAATATTTACATGCAAGAGGAGTGTGATCAAATTCGAGCAGAAATTGAAGCATTGAGAGCCCAGAGACAGGCTGAAAAGGATTTAAAGGGAAATAATTTATCAGAGTATCTCAAATCTGACGAGCCAGATAATAATCCCCATCATACTCTGAAGCAAGGTCAGAATGATCAGTCTCCCAAAGTCCACCAAGAATCCAAAAACAAGCATCGAGCTAAACACTGCCCAAGCACTTAAGAGTCTGTTGAGGGCTCAACAACGGAATCAGAATGAGAATTTTTCTCTTCTTCTTCGAGTTGTGATCATTGTCTTAAGAAGAAGAAAGGAAAGTTAGCTAAAAAACATCATAGATCAAGTAAACAAGATTCTTCGGGAAAGAAAATGGAGAAAAAGAGTAAAGAAAAAAAGAAAAAATATCAGAGAAAGATGAATGGGTGAGCTGACCATAGCATAGATCGTTTGTTGAGTGATCAATTCACTGTGCAATCCAAGCCTATGAGTTTTGCCACTTCTAATGAGGACCATATGTTCAGTCAATGTCATAATTGGAGGTAGTCCCCTTTGTCTTCAAAAATACTCTCCAGACATCTACCTAAGCGTTTTGACATTTCAAGGATGGAAAACTATGATGGGAGCCAAAAACCCGATAACCATCTTGAGCAGTTCAAGAATTTCATGATAAGTTTTATCGCATGGATCGATCAAGAATTTCGATATGTTTTGGATGGATTTCCGAAGGCAATTTGTGGAAAGCAAAAAAACTTAGGGGGATGGAGATACAATAATCCATCATTGGAAACACCATAATGAATCTTTACAAGATTGTACCCAACATTTTGTGAACATCAAAGATAGATTGGTAGATTGCTTCGAACAGGTGGCTATAGTTGCGCTCAGACAAGGGTTGTTAGCTGGTGAGTTGGCCGATTCAGTGACCTAGAAGAAGACAATGACTTGGGGTGGTTTGTTAAATCAAGTTGGAAAGAAAATCATTGTGAAAGAAAGAAAAAGATTAAGACAACCTCATCAATGTAGACCTGCCCCTTCAACCTATATTCCAGAAGCTTGTAGCAAGTCGCAAGCTACGGTTAGAAATCGTCCGAGAGACTCCAGACAAGGTTCTCATCGTCCAAAACCAAGCCAATATAGTATAGGGAAACAATCTAGGCCAATAGAGAATAAGTGGATCTAACCGAGTTATTTTTTCCAAAGCTGATTGAAAATATTGTAACCATTTATGACAGGTCTAAGAATTTTGTACAGTTCCGAATGCTTGTACCTATCCAGACTCCGAGGGAAAATCGAAACACACGTTTCTGTAAGTATCATAATAACGTGAGATTTGATACTAAGGATTGTATGGCTTTAAACCATGAGGTACATTCGTTAAATGAAAATCGTAAATTAACCACATTTGTTAAACCACACGTGGGAAATAGACAAGTGAGAAACCGACCCCACCAAGCACAAGTAGGGCGCATACAACTTAACCTGTTGTCTTAGGGGCAAATCACGGAAGCACATAAATAGGAAAGTACAATGTTTATTATGGAACAGTTTGATGTGGAATCAGAATATTTGGACCATGATCCGGATCAAAATGGCCTTTGGCTATCAAGGACACATGGAGTTGCATCAACGGTTCATCAATATTTAAAATATGCAGTTGGAGGTCAAGTAGGGATGTTCGGAGTAGCCAGAAAGTGGCGAGGGAATGATATGCCACTACTCTTACTCCAAAGTCTCTGGAAAGTGTGGCAACTAAAAAGGAATAACAATTACTCGAGTCCTTTTCGGATCCAAACGAAATAGATTATTCAAGAGAGACTCCTAGTGAAGTGATCTATATGTAAGATTTTTCATGTGTTTGCCTGGTGTAATGAAGATATGAAATTTTTTCCAGCTAGCGTCATTAGTCACAAGCTATCTGTATGATCCGATACGAGCCCATTAATACAAAAAAGAATAGTTTTTTTTATATAGAACAATCTAAAGCTATTGTAAAAGAGGTAGACATACTAACAAAAGTGGGGCATATCCATATTATAGACATCAAACCCGGTGCTTGTAAAAAACATGGTAGATGGAGAATGTGTATTGATTTCACATAACTTAACTACAGGTCCTAAGGATTCTTTCCCTATTCATCTAATAGATCAACTGGTGGATTTCACCTTAACAAATAAATTGTTATCTTTTATGGATGCTTTTATGGATTTTTTTTGTTGGGTAAAATAAGATACATATGTATCTGAGGGATCAAGATCATACCACGTTTATTACTAATAAGGAGCTGCACTATTACAAGGTAATACATTCCGGTTTAAAGAATGTTGGGACTACCTACCAACTCTTGGTCAACAAAACTTTTGCCAGTCAGATTAGGAGAAATATAGAAGGATATATCGATGACATGATGGTAAAAATTCTAAAGTAAGAGGATCATATACTTGACCTTAAATAAAGTTTCTTTAATTTGGAAGCCATCAACGTAAAGCTAAATCCATAGAAATGCATTTTTGGAGTACGATCCAAAACGTTCTTAGATACATTATTCATGAGAAACGAAATCCAAGAAGAACCAACACAAATAGACGAATTGTTGGCAATGGACCCTCCTTGGTCCAAAAAATAAGTTCATGTGTTAAGTAGAAGGTTGGCAGCTATGAATAGGTTTATCTCGAGATCATCAGATAAATGTGCAAATTTTTCCAAGTATTGAAAATGCCAAGAGCTTGCTGGATGCTGAAATAAGACACCTCAAGTTAAAGAGTTTGATTTTTTCTTGGTAATAGCAGCAAAAAAATGAGGCTTTATTTTCAAGTGCACTCCATCACGGTTCAAATTTCTTTTCCACTTAAAATCATGTTACAAAAACCGGATGTATCAAGTCGAATGACTAGGTGATTTTTGGAATTGGGAACTATGACATCAACTTTTCTCCTCGAGCAACAATCAATGCACAAGTTGTAACAGACTTCTTGGTTGAATTCCATTCAGAAAGACCTTATGAAGAATCTTCTATCAACAAACTTAGAAAAGAATGGGTAGTTTGGACAAACAGAGGATCTAGTATGATGGGTCGTGGGGCTGAAATTTATTTATTATCCCCCTTTGGTGACTCGATTTACCAAGCCATACGTTTTGGTTACAAGGCATCAAACAATGAAGCTGAGTATGAAGCGAAAATAGCTGGATTAAGGCTTGCTCAAATATGTGGCGCCAAAATAATCTGGTTGATAAGTGATTCCCATTTGCTCGTACATCAAGCACATGGACAATCTTAAACAAGAAAAGAAAAATTGGTGAAATATTTGCAAGTGCTGGGGGAAGATTCTGTTTGCTTTAAATGCATAGAGTATGATCATGTACCAAGAGCTGAAAAATCAATGGCTGATTCTTTAGCCACTATTGTATATCTGAGGCACACCCTTGTATTATGATACAAGAGTGCCCTTCCTTAACAATAATCCTCGGAATTGAACTTGAAAATGAGAAAAGTTTACAAATATCATCCATAGTCAGTCAAGACTGGAGGTATGGTATCCAAGAGTTCATTACTAAAGGAATCTTTCCCGAAGACAAAAGCATAGCTAAGAATTTGAAGTTTAAAGCACACGGGTTTCTGTTTATTAGAGGAACTCTCTATAAAAGATCTTTTAGTAAGTTTTTCTTGCATTGCCTCATATTTGATGAGTCTCGAGTATTTCTATCTGAATTGTATGATGGGGAAGGGTTTGCCCATTGTGGGTACAAAGCTTTGACTAGAAGAGTCTTGTTAGCAAGATATTATTGGCCATCTATCATGACGGATGCTAAAGAGCTAGTTATAAGATGCGATCCTTGTCAAAGATTTGTAAATGCGATACATGTACTAGCAGTTCCTATGGAGTCAATATCTGAAGCAAAACCATTTGATAGATGGGGCTTGATTTAGTGAGATCCATTCCTATACCTTTTGGAGGATGTCGAAATATTATCTTGGCAATTGATTACTTTTCGGAATGGGTAGAGGTTTCACCCATTTCCGAAACTATTTCCATAAAGGTAATCAAGTTTATTATTTCCAACATATGTTGCAGATTCAAATTTCCTACATATATTACGACATATAATGGTCCTAAATTTAATAACAAGGATATGGAAATGTTTTATACACCAAGAGGAATTCAACATTGTTTTTATTCGCTTTTTAATTCCCACACCAATAGACCGATATAGGTTGCATATATATATTTTGATGGGTCTTATAAAGAAGCAAAGAGGGGCAGCGAGCAAATGGCCAAATTACTTACAAGAACTGTTGTGGGCCTATCGAACTACCCCATATACTGTTATACACGAATCTCATTTTGCTTTGGTGATGCAATAACACTAATAGAGTCTACTCTTCCTTCTTTTAGGGTTCAAAATTATTTCGAAGAGGGAAATAAGACTGTAGTAAGAGCTCAACTATATTTGATTGAAGAAAATAGAATCAAATCTCATTTAAGAAAAATACATTATTAAGTTTTGATGATAAGAATGTATGCATCTAAAATATGAAGAAGAAAATTGGAAGTGGAGGATAAGGTTTTAAGAAAGTATTCTTACACACCAAAGATATGGAGCTCGGAAAATTGGCTACGAATCGGGAATGGCCATACAATATGTGTAAGTAAGGAATGTATCAATTAACTGATCAAGAAGGCAATCATTTGAGGAACCTATGGAATATCGAACACTTAAGGTCATATCTTGAATAAATATATGTTATAAATATATACCTTGTTTTAATTTAATATAAATATTTGGGGGCATACTCTTTCTTACCCTGTGGCCTTGAGAGGTTTCAATGAGGTGTGAGAATCATTATCAATCTATCACATTTCCCTTTAATGTTTGTTTATAAGTATGCCTTGTGTATGTTAAGTTTTTATGCCTTCGAATGGATTACCTTCGAATGACTTGTATATATTAAGTTTTTTATGCGTTTGAATGGTTTACCTTCGAATAGCTTGTGGATGTTAAGTTTTTTATGCTTTTGAATGGATTGTCTTCGAATGCTTTGTGTATATTAAGTTTTTTTGTGCTTTTGAATGGATTATGGATGTTAAGTTTTTTATGCCTTTGAATGGGTTACATTCGAATGGCTTATGTATATTAAGTTTTTATGCCTTCGAATGGATTACCTTCGAATTGTTTGTGGATGTTAAATTTTTTGTGTCTTTGAATGACTTATGTATGTTAATTTTTTTATGCCTTCAAATGGATTACCTTCTAATGGGTCGTGTAACTTATGTTTTTTTATGCCTTTGAATAAACTGAACTAAGAAATTGAGATAAGAATATATAAGGAATAAGCTAAGTTAATGAGATGATACTTAATAAAATATGAGGAGAATGTCACAAAAAAATTTCGGTCATACCAAGGACTTATATAAAAATTTCTGATCAAAATCACAAAATGCCTTGTGTACAACAAAGGGTTGCACAATAACAAAAACATAAAAATCTATTGGCCTTTGGGCTCTTTGCCATCAACATTTTCTTTTTCTCCTTCTTCTGAACTTCTGCTTTTGGAGTCTCCTTCTTCAGTGTTATCAGAACCATCATTGGGTGAATCCTTAGAGATACCAAGCTGATCAGCTATGGGCATTCAAGAGGAAACAAGTTATATGGGACCAGTCCCCATAAAGACCCAAGGGATAGTTTGGGGAACCTCTTATAGAATTATAACCTCATATCTGATTTAGTTGATGCATCCCTCTTGTATAAAGAATTTATCACGCTGTCGACATATGCATTTATAACATCATATCTGATTTAGTTGATGTATCCCTCATAATTTCTATTGGATTAACATCTCTGAACGTCTACCTTTCAGATGGGGGAAGTAGTAATGAAGAAGGAGGATCAGATACTGTGGTTGGTGGAGGTTCAACAGTAGGGATTTGGAGGAGTAATTTCTAAACAGAGGACTATCTCCGAACGAGTCGATGTCTTCTCCCTCTTCTTGTCTCTCTTATCACTACCTTGATTTCCCCTCTTCTATATCTTTTTTTTGTACATAATATTTCTAGGGCACCTCACCTCCTTAAACAATGATGATAACAACAGCTAACAGGGCTGAGTCAATCTCATCGGGTTGACCTTCATTTCCTACTTTGGTAGCAAACTGTGATAAACCTTATATGTTATTCTTATCATTTTTGTTTCGATGGCTGGTAGCATTCTTTCCGTTTGGGAGATAAAGCTTACCATAAGCACTTGGTTCTCTCTAGAATGGCAGAAGGCCAATGATGAGTGTTAAAATGCTCCCATGTTAGATCTTGTTTGGGATTGGTCCTTCATAGGTGACTTCGACGAGGTAGGAAGAAATGAAGCACTGATGGAAGTGGGTTGGACAACTTCGCCTATGCCCACTGATTCAGCCTCTTAAAAGTGACCTTTGCATTGGCCAAATGATGCAATATGGATTTGAAATGGCTGATACAAAAATAAGTTAGGGGTAAGCAATAAAATATTTAATGAGAAAAGTAGAAGCTTAAAAATAATTACGATTAGACCTACCTGTATTCTTCCAATATTTGGTAACTTGGCTCATATTATCTTAGGAGGTGATATTTTTACCATTCTCCCACCAACTACTGATGAAATATTTTTTTCATATTCTAGATTTTATCCACCTCTAGCAAATCATCCACCACCTTATAGTCATTCCCCATGTTAAAGTAATAGAAGGGAATTTGGGAGTTGCAGGATAGCCCCTGGACAACAGCCAGTTGCTCCATTCCCATTAGAGTCTTAATTATCCTTGACGCTATGATGCTTGCCATTATTATAAACTATGTGTCCAGACTAGCTTGGCTTGGATACAACCCTAACAAGCTAAAGTATCTTACGATCTCAGGGTCCAAGGGAAATCAAACGCCCCAGTCGAGCACATCGGTATAAATTACTAACTCCTTAGGACCACAACTCATCAAAGTGTCTCTAGGTTTGGGCAGTATCACCTTAACTATTCTAGAGAACCCCCACTTAGCTCGAATAACCTCTAACTCAGATTCATAAAAGTAAGTGTCGGAAAGTTTATCTATATTTAAGAGGTATTTGACACTAACCCTTGCGAAGTTAGGCCCAACATGTCTGACTAGAACTGGAGGAAGATTTTCAGATTCTGTTGTCAAGGCTTTACCCTTTCCCGTGCCATCACCACCCTGTTTTCCCTTCAGATATTTTTTCTTCGTTGGACTCGAACTATCCTCGGTATGACCAGATGTCTCAAAGGGGGTGGGGGGGTGGGGGGGGGGGGGGAGTCGTCGCTAATGTCTCCATACTCTCTTCCATAATTTTAGGATTAGATCCCAAAGGTTCAATAGACTGAGTACTAAAATTATCTTCTTCAGGTTGAGAGGACTCAGTTGACAACACTACAGGATTTTCCTCTTTATCTGGATCTAGTGGAAGCTTGATTGGAAGAATTGTAGGGTTTTCTTCCCTGTTTAGATTTTATGGAGGGAGGGTTACTAGAAGGTTTTTATGGCACTGATGACTCTTTTTTCCCAGAGGGTATAGCTTTTGCTTTAGATTTTCTGGTTACTCTATGTAGAATGTTCTCCTCAAAGTCCAAACCCATGACTTTTTAAGTAGAAGGATTTCGACAACTAGTGGCCCCTTGAGATTGAGATGATTTGATTGGTTTAGATTTATGTCTTGGTGAGGTGAACGACTGAGAAGTCGAGGAAGGTTTAGAGGTGATGTTATATATATCGTAATTATATACTCCCCCGTAATCAATAGATTGAGTTACCACGACAATACTTGAAGAGTCATGCAACTTAGCAGCGACCCTTTTATTTTTTTAATCTTCTACTTCAGGCAAGTTCAACCAACCGTCCTTGGTTAATGTGTTTTTGGCGGTGAACATGTAAACACCGATTTCATGTCGGAAAAAGAATCTATGGTGGTTGATACAATGAGCGAAAAGATCGTCGGTGGATAATTAAGTATCAATTTGTGAAGAACTGTTTCTCTGTCTAGAATACAGATTCCCTCTCTTTAAAAGTTCCTAAAATGAGAAAATAAAAATAAGCTTACATAGAAACTGTAAGAAATGCTTGAGTGTCGTACTAGAGAAGTCGAAATGATAATGGTAGCTAGAAAACTCTAGAGAAGTTGAAACTTCTCCTATTTGATTGGTTAGCTTTACCTATGGTAAAACAAATTTGTGGCTCTTATAAAGAAGTGACACGTATCATGAAAAAGTAATTGGTTAAAAGCTATGAATTATGGACAGTAACTATCTCTGAATTACGCCATCGGAAGCGGATTAGATAAATTTCATTACCCAGGTTATGAAATGCTGGCGACTCAGGTTTAAAGGAATAAGACAGTACAATTCTGATCAATATCATTTAGCCCTCCCAAAATTCCTTTGAGATGGCTAAGGGGGCTAGTTGATGGGGATCAGAAATCTTTGAGTGTGGTAAACAGATATAGGGTTGGATTTCTTCGAATGGAAAATTTGGACCTAAGATAAATTTTGTCCTTACATTGTTCATTTAAATTTTAATTAAGTTGTGTGTTTGACGCAGCTATATGTTTAGTATATTTATAATTATTAGGAAATGTGCAACTAAAAGGGGTCAATGGGCTTTCTTAATCCATGGGTTTGACCCATGTCTATTACCTGATCCGATTGGTCCATTAACCCGAAATTAGCCTATAAAAGCTCCAACAAACAATATTTAAGAGGATTGAGATTTTATCTCTCTAGACATTAAACATAACAGTTCAATTATTTCTCTACCTTCTACCTTAAATTTAATACATTACTTGGATAATTACAGAACTAACCTCTGAACCTATTTACACCTTATCAATAACTAAATACATTTTTATTGTGATGTGTATTATATTTTGTTTCAGTTTCACTAGTTATCCCAATTGTTTCATTGATCTCGTTTAGACTAGGAGTTAATCATAAACTATTAGAACTACTACCTTCTTGAGAAGTTTTTTTATTTAGATTTTGTGTTGTTAGCCATTGTTTTATCATTTGATGTGTCATTGGATGTTAGAATACAATTATATCGTCACCTAATCTAATTAGTAAAATATGTTTTTACATATAACTAAATCTTACAATTAAATTTTTTAAATATGGTATTGAAATATTTTTAAAACAAGTAAATCTTTTATTTAGTTCAATAGTAATTTGTATTTTAATAACTAAATGTTTAGTGAACAACTAAATATGTAGTTTTTACTTGTGTATTCACACTTGAAACTTTATTTGTTACAATCACATTGTTTAATTTACGTGTCTCATTCATTTCATGTATTATTGTAGTGATGCCGATAATTGCAAAACTGTCTTGTTGAGAACTTTCTTGACTTCACGTTTGTCCTATTTATAGATAAATCTGCATAACTAAATATATTTTTTGTAATTAGATTAATGTTTACTAAGCCTTACATTTAATATTTAGTTATTGTATAGATAATTACCTTTTTATTTCTTCTTTTTTTTGTCTTACAAGCTACATCAATTTTCATTCAGACTATTAGTGAATTCTAAATTTTTGAAACTGCAATCTTATTTAGAATTTTTGTTATTTGGAGTTTCATTTTTTACGATTATCATATCCTTTGATCCGTCATAAGTTGTTGGTATACAACCATCTGTTTAAGTAAAACTACTCAATTATATATGTAATATACATATAACTTGACCTTACAACTAAACAAATAGTTAATTAATTACTTATCTATTCATATTTAGTATTATATTTGTCTCATATTGAGTATTAGCTTTTTGAGTCTCACTGTCATTATATCATGTGTCAGTCATATCCAAATTTTTATAACTATCATCATACTCAGATTTATTCGTAGTTGCTCTACGGTGTGCACAACAATCTGTTTAAGAAAAAAAATCAGTTAAATATTTTGTATAAACATACAATCAATTTTTTTGGAAAACTAAATTATTTTTTTACGGGTAAATGTTTTCTATATAGTATTAAATTAGGTATATATGTTAGGTCTAATGCATTCGGTTCTGAAGAATTTGATTTTTTTAAAATTATGGAGAATTTCTCTTGCCCAATTGTACTATTTTATCTTACCCAAGTTGTCCATCAAGGTAACATATATCCAAATTAACGTGTCTCCACTCATGGAAACAAATAAAGCATAAATGAGAATATATTTACTACTTTGTTGGCCTATTATTATGTAATTTCGTTTACAACTTCCTTAAAATATGAGATTATCATTTTCCTCGATAGTAAAATTGATTTATTCTTACTTCTGTTTGATTATTTTTTCCATTATCTTTAGATTAAACATTTCTTGTATATTATATAATTTTGTTGATGTAAAATCCCATACTTCACTTTTGAAAAATCTTCATACCGACATAATAATATGTATTATATCTCATTTCGTGCTTGGTCGCACTCTCCAAGTTTGAATGCATGATCATTTTTTTATTGGTTTATTATTTCCACAATCAATGTCTCAATTTTTATCTAAAATTTAGTTTTTCGGTCTTCAAATTATTTATCCCAATAAATAAGTAGTAGATCAGAGTCTTGTTGCCCCCAAGGGGGTAGCCGAGTTGGTTGAGTATGGCATTCTTATAACCAAAAGGTCATGAGTTCGAGTCCCTCTACATACGCTTTCTCGGCTGAGCCTGTCACCTTGTGTGGTTTACCTTCTGGCGTTGGTTTGCGGGCTATCGCGTCAGACTGAGGGTTTACCCTGTGCGCACTCATTTCACTCTGAGTAGCGGCTCCGGGTTCCCTCCGAAAAAAAAAGATCAGAGTCTTGTTCAAAGTTATGATATGTATTGGTTTAAAGTTGAAACTTCATACTACTTGATATATAAAATTCAAACTGTTCAAAGTTATGATATGTATTGGTTGAAAGGTGAAACTCCATACTATTTGATATATAAAATTCAAACTAGACCTGAATTCATTTTTACAATTGTACTTTCCTCTATTTCCTTTTAGTTTTAATATTTTTATTGAACCAAAATAATGTTAATTTTATAATTTAAATGTATTAAAAAATATAACTACATGTTTGATAGAAATTAACCATTTTAAAGACAATTAAATATTTTAAGTTCATGTTAATACTATGAATTTTAGGTATGAATATAACTAAATTATTATATGTAATAGATTAATGTTTATTCTTTTAGCTAAATGAACGTTTTTGACAACTAAATGTTAAGAAGAAATTGAATATATTTTAAGGAAGAAACTAAATGATTAGCAGAATAAGTAAAACGACATCTAAATGTCAGGTTTTATACCATAAAATGTTTGATATGAAGGTACAAAGAGGGCAACTAAATAATTTTACCAACTTATATATACTCATAACATTTACTTGTAACCAATGCACATTTAATCAGACAATTTAAACACCCAACAAATCATAAGCATTGAAAATTTAAATGTAACTAGCGAACATCTAACCATACAATTTGAACATCCACCAAAACCTATACTGCATATGCATTGAACATTTACCTGTTACATATGCATATTTAACCATACAATTATATTCATCAAAACCTAAATTATAGATGCATTAAATATTTTATATGTAACCATTGTTTATTTAAACATACACTTTGAACACTCAACAAAACATAAACTACATATGAAATTATAATTTACATGTAACATGTCCACATCTAACCATACAATTTGAACATCCAAAAAAACCTAAACTATAATCATCACTTACCTGCAACATGTGCATATCTAACCATAAAATTTGAACATCTATCAAAACCTAAACTACTTATGCATTAAACAAAACCTATAACATGTACAATAATCATTTACGAGTTACATGTGCACATCTAACCATACATTTTGAAAATCTAACAAAACTTAAACTATATATGCATTAAAATTTTACATGTAACTGGTGCATATCTAACCATACACTTTGAACACCCAACAAAACCTAACTACATATGCATTGAACATTTACTTGTGAAATATGCACATTTAACAATACACTTTGAAAACCCAACAAAACCTAAACTATAAATGCATTGAAAATTTACATGTAGCCAATGCATATCTAACGATACAATTTGAACATCGAACAAATTCTAAACTTCACATGCATTAATAAAATTACATGTAACCGATGCATATCTAACCATGCATTTTGAACATCTAATAAAACTTAAACTTTATATGTATTGAAAATTTACATATAAATAATAAATATCTATCCACACACTTTAAAATTCTAGCAAAACCTAATATATATAAGCATTGTATATTTACGTGTAACATTTACACATTTAAAGATACACTTTGAACACCGAAAAAACTTAAAGTATATATGTATTGATATTTACATGTGACATAAGCACATCTAACCATACACTTTGAACACCTCTCAAAACCTAAACTACACATGCTTTGAACATTTATTTGTGGCGTGTGAACATGTTACCGTACACTTTAAACATATATGCATTAAAAATTTACCTATAACTAGTGTATATCTAAACAGACATTTTGAACACCCAACAAAACCTAAACTACAAGTGAATTAAAAATTTACCTATGACATGTGTACATCTAACCATACACTTTGAACATCCACCACATCCTAAACTATAGATGCATTAAACGATTATCTGTAACTAGTGACGGAGGCATAAATTAAAACAAGGAAGGGGGAGGGGGGGCTAAATATAATATTAATAACAACATTTTTTCACTAATAATTTCGAAAACCTTATCAGTGAAATTTCATCTACCACATTTATCATACTCACCAATCATAGAGTTAAAAAAAATCAAATATCTTTCAAAACGTTCATCAAATACCAATCATGGCTTTACAAGAAACGGAATATCTTTGAGGTATTCCATTGCTTACGCACCAAATCACTCTTTACACCTTAACAACCCATTAATCAAATATTCCAAGAAATTATATATCTCGCCATTTTATTAAACATCTGGCTTGAAAACTCGATTTATCTTATGATGATTGTTCCTAAAATAAGTGTTCACATATGGTATAGTTAGTTAAAATAAAAACAAAAACATATATAAACAAAATTAAATTTCATTTTATTTTATTTCAGTTAATCCAATGATAAGCTTGGCAACAAAATGAGATAAAAACAATTAGTCATGTATCATCTAAAATAATCAAGCTCAAGAGAGCCAACAAAACTTCTTCTTCCATTAAATGACCATCTCCATTCTCAACTGGAATGTAAGAGGGATCAGGGATAAAAACACCTTAAAAATATTAAAATCTTTAACCAAATCTCTCAATCCAAGTTTTGTGGCTACCCAAGAACTGTTGATTCCTTCTTCCAACCTTCAAATGATTGCTCTAAAGCTAAATTTCATGGAATTCACTAGTAATATTAACAATAAAATCTGAGTCATGTAGCATTCTGAGTTCAAGGTGGATTTACTTCTCAATGATGAGCAGATTTTACATCTAAATGTTCATCATACAGCTTTTGACAAAAACTTCAAAGTTTCTGTTATCTATGCTAAGTGTATGAGAGATCATAAAAGGGTTCTTTGGGACATCCTCGGGTCTATTGATGATCCTATTATAGAATGGATTATCTTTGGGGATTTTAACTCTACTACCAACATTATTGAGCAATTATCCAGTAAGATTTTTAATCTTAAAAGCATTAAAGACTTTAACAATGCAATTATGGACTGTAATCTTCAAGATGTTGGGTTCAATGGTTCCAGATTTACATGGTCTAATGGTTACAAACGGAAGAGGCTTGATACGATGTTGTTTAATTCATCTTGGATGAACTATTTTGATATTACTTATGTGAAGCATTTAGCAAGAAACTGTTCAGATCATTCCCCTTTATCTATTACTATCTCTTCTAAGCTTGAGAAGACCAAGTCCTCCTTTAAATTTTTGAATATGTGGTCATGCATCCTGCATTTAAGGATCTTGTTGAAAAAGATGGGCTGAAAACATTGAAGGGAATCTTATTCAAAGATATTGGTTCAAGCAAAAGAGACTCAAAGTGGATTTGAAAGATTGGAACAAGAGAGTATTTGGTAATGTTTTTGATGCCATCAAAAGTGCTGAGGAAGAGATAAATTTCAGAGACAATAATTATCAAGAGACTCATTCTTCTATTGATAAAATTTTACTTGATGAGGCCAGGAAATTCCATCTATGACTTCTTGATAAAGAGGAAGCTTACTGGAGACATAAATCGAATTCTCTTTGGCTAAAGGACAGTGATAGAAACACTGTTGTCTTTCAGAATTTTGTCATGAAAAGAGCTAAGAAAAAAAGGATTAACATAATAAGAGATGGGGATGCTTAGCTAGAAAACCAGGAGGAAATCAGTACCTATGCTGTGATTTACTTCAAAGATTTACTAACTGACAATAGGAATGATAATGAAATGAATATTCTAAATGATATTATTCCTAAACTTGTTATTGACACAGACAATACTAACTTATTTTCTATTTTTGATGTGAAAGAAATCCAGGGTATCATCAATTCACTTAGCTCAGTCTCTACAACAGGCCCTGATGGTTCCAATGGTGAATTCTACAAAGCATGTTGGTCTATCATGAATAAAGATTTATGTGAGGCTATTCAGGGCTTTTTCAAAGGCTACTCTCTTCCCTCTGGTATTCAAGCAACTGCAATTTGTCTAATACCAAAGACTGATCATCCTAATACTTGGAAAGAGTACCGTCCTATCAGTCTCACTACAATGCTAAGTAGAATAATTTCCAAAGTTATTAACAATAGGCTTGTTGATCTCTTCCCCAAGCTGATTTCTGAAGAGCAAGTTGCTTCGGTGAAGGGGAGAAGTATCCATGAGACTATTCTGATTTCCCAGGAACTTAGTCATGATCTAAACTCTAAAATAAAAGGAAATAATGTGATCCTCAATACTGACATAACAAAAGCTTTTAACAGACTGAATCCCAGGTTTCTTCTTAAAATTCTCTCTTCCTTTGGGTTTAGCTCTAATGTTTTTCTTTTGTTGACAAAATGCATATCAAATGTTTACTCTTCAATCATCATCAATGGTGAGATGGAAGGTTACTTTAAAAATAATCAGGGCCTGAGACAGGGAGACCCCCTCTCTCATAGTCTCTTCATTTTGGCTAAGGAGTACTTAATAAGAGGAATCAAGAAGGTTTCTAAGGAAAATCCTAGCACTAGATACAAGTCCAGAGGTAAGCTTAAGGTTGACTGTCTAGCCTTTGCTGATGATTTCATGATCTTTAGCAATGGCTCTACCTATTCTATAGATAAAAAATAGTTTCTAAATCACTATCAAAGGGCATCTGGTCGATACATCAACAACAACAAATCCAAGATTATTGTTTCAGTAAACATGTCTACTCACAAAATCAATATTGTTGAGAAGATTCTGGGATTTAAGCATACAAATTTACCTTTCAACTACCTGGGATCCACTATCAACACTGCAACTAGGATCAATGACTATGAAGGGTTGATCACCAAGATTAGAAACAGAGTTTCTAATTGGGATAAAGCCACCTTCTCATTTATTGGCAGATTAGCTTTGATTCAGTCCATCCTCACTGTCTTACCCACTTACTCAATCCAGCACATAATTATCCCCATCTCTGTCATCAGGAAAATTGAGGGAATTTATAAAAAAATCTTATGGGGGAATAAAGATAATAAAAATAATATTACCTTGTCTAAATGGGACAGGCTTTGCAAGACTCGTGAGGAGGGAGGCTTGAATCTTAGAAAGATAGAATAGATGCAACTTGTTTTTTCACTAAAACTGTGGTTCAAATTTAGAGCACAGAACTTGTTATGGGCCAAGCTCACCTCCTCTATTTATTGGAGTAATCTTCACCCTATTATTGCCTCAATCCCAACCAAGCCATCAAAAGTATGGATCAGAATATAGAATATCAGAGACATTGATGAGAAATACATATACTGGAATCCGAGAATTTAAAATATTGAATTTTGGCTTGATCAGTGGTGCTCCACTAATCCTTTTATCCTATTCAATGTCACGGATGATAGAAGGTGGCTTTGGGATGCCAACAGAGATAAGGTTCAAAGCTTTTGGACTTATGGTAACTGGAACTTAGAAAGGCTTAGTTGTTGTGTTACTTCCATTGAAATCATAAGATCAAGAAAATTACCCTCACGGAAAACAAAGACATCATTCTATGGTCCCTCTCCTTTGATGGGTCCTTCAACACCAAAGATACATAGAGACTTATCAAGAAGAAATGCAACACTTCTAATCTGTTTCAAAAGACCTGGAACAATGTTACTTCAAGAAAGTGTTCCTTTTTAATTTGAAGATCTTTTTACAACTGCATACCCACTGTTTCTGCTCTTCAGATGAGACATTTCTAAATGGCTTCAAAATGTCAATACTACAACAATGAAGAAACTACTCAGTACATCCTCATCCAATGCGTTCACTCTTGGGCTGCTTGGGTCTACTTCAGTTTTTTCTTTAAGATTCATATCTTCTCCAATATGAATCTGCCCCATCTTATACGCTCTTGGTACTGGTCTACCCCTAATAGATGTGATATCCGAACGATCCTTCCATCTATCATCTTGTGGGTAATCTAGTGTGGTCATAATGAAATGAAGCACAAAAATCAGCTTGTCAACTCATCCTCAATGATCAATCATGTGCTCTATATCCTTTTTGGCCTTGATAAAGAAAAAATTCTCAAGACCTCTCACTGGGGTAAAGATCAAAGAATTTCTTCCAGCTTGGGATGTATAAATCACATTAAACACATAAGTCTTCCTTTATTTCTCAAATGTTAAAACCCCAAAACCAATAGATTTAAGCTAAATACAGATGGTGCTTGTATCAATAATGGAGAAAGCAGTGGAGGAGGCACTATGAAGAATCATGAAGGCAATATAATTTTGGGTTTTGGAAGTCTCTATGGGAAGAACATCCCTCTTGTTGCAGAGTGCATAGCCTTTTTGATGGCCTTCTTATTTGCAAAATAATGGAAATCACTAACCTGGATATGGAAACCGATTCCACCATCCTTGTTGAGCTTCTGCTTTATGGAAATGCTCCTTGGTACCAGACCCCTTTGCTCACTTGCTGCAGGAAACTTATAACCTCGACAATGGTTATCAATCACATTTACAGGGAGGAGAATGAGGCTGCTGACTGGGTCGCTAAACAGGTTCTCAAAGATTACAAGGAAATGAATTTCAACCATGATGATGCCCTGACTTCTCTAAGAGCTATTACCTTACTTGAGAGTCTTGGAATCGGGTACTTGAGATTGAACGTATAGCTTGTTGAGGTGATTTTGGGCTGTTGAAAGCTTATCAGGTTCATCGATGGAGTTTTTCGGTTTTGGTTTCATCTTTACTTTTCTATTTTCTATTTAAGCGGCACTTCATGTGTTTTATTTTAAAATTTTGGTTAAATTGTTCTCTAAATCCTTTTATCTTTTGAACCTTGCTACTGGGTCCATGTATTTTCAATTGTTCTTATTATGCAATTCAGTTTAAGGGAAAAAAAGTTAATCCGATAATAAAAAAATTATTTATACAAATTACTTTTGCATAAATAAAAAATATTATATTATATTTTAATTTATAAAAGTAAATTGAAAACAATAAATTCTGTCGATCGATAAAATTACACTAATTAAGATATTTTTATCCATGTAGAATAAATGAATTTAAAAAAAACATAAATTTTTTGAATTTAATAAAAATCAAAACTCTATCGACCAACCATCCATATATCTAATTATAATTGTGATAATTAAATATATTGTTAGAATATTTAGTGTATTAAGTTTTCTTCTATAGGCCTCTAAGTTCTCTATATATTGAGAGCCTTACTATGAGTTAATATCTCTAATGCAACAGGTTTGGACAGGGAGAGAATAATAACGTGCTTTAACATTTCCTAATAAAACACAAAACTCTAGCCGCCTCCTGCGGCTACTTCTCTCTTTGTTTTTTAACATGGTATCAGAGCACGTGTGATTCTAGGAATTCTGAACATCCTCAACAAAGATGGCCGACAATTAAGTTGTGGTCAGTCAAATTCCGGATGAATTAACAATGCAGATTGCTTCCATTCTGAGAAATGGTCTCGGAACACAACAACAAATAACTAACCCCGAGAATTTATCTATAGAGATTAAACTCGGTGGTGACAACTATGCCCTATGGGCAAACCTGATGAAGAAAGCAATTGGGGGAAGGGGGAGAGGTTCTCACATTACAGGGGAGCCGACACCTCCATCCAAAACTGACAACACATATACAAGGTGGGAACAAGATGATCAATGTGTTTTCACATGGATTATCCAGAATCTTGAATCCAGCTTGGTGAATAATGTCTCGCAATATCCCACTGCAAAATCCCTCTAGTATGGGTTAGCCACCACATACGGCTCTGGTACAGATTTGTTATAGGTGTTTGACCTTCATAAGAGGGCTAATTCATTAAGGCAAGGGTCCGATACACTAGAAGACTTGTGGAACAAACTGCATAACATCTGGATATCTATAGATATGCGAGATCCAAACCCTATGAAAGACCCAAAAGACATTCAGATCTATAATAAGAAGACTCAAGAACAAAGACTTTATCAATTGCTAATGGCAATTAATGACAAGCTGGAACCAGTCAAGAGAGATATCCTGAAAAAGGATCCTCTTCCTTCCGTGGAACAGCATATGCTATAATACGAAGGGAAGTGGCCAGGCTTAATATACTAAAATCAAGCTCTTCTGATAGTGACTCGATTGAAATTGGAATGGGTTTTTCTGCTAAATATTTTGCACAGAGGTTTAAATTCTGATCCAAAGAGAAAGAAGATAAATCCAAGTTGTATTGCACTCATTGTGGGATGAAGAAACACACTAAAGAGACATGTTTCCAGCTGGTTGGCTATCCAGAATGGTGGGAGGACGGTCATAAGGAGAAAAATAACCAGCGTTTCAGATCTAATATCAAACGGGCTTTGTCAACAAGTGACGGTGAAGATCCGACTAAAAATGAGCAAGGAAGTGACACTGGTTTTGGAGGAATGGCGGCGAACTCCTATGAAAAACTTGGAGGTAAAGGGATTGAGAAATCAATGAATTGGATCTTTGATTGCGGGGCTACAGACACCATGTCTTATGATCCTAAAGACTTTGCTGACATGTCATCTCCAAGAAGTCCCATATTGAGACTGCTAGTGGAGAAATTTGTGAAGTCAAAGGGGGAGGTTCAATTATTTTCTCGGAAAAAATGGAAATTAAAAACGGCCTCTACATTCCTTCATTATCCTTAAAGTTATTATCTGTTAGTCAAGTGACAAAACAACTCAAGTGTGTGGTTCTTATGTATTGATGTTTTTGCATTTTACAGGACATTCGTACGAAGGAGATCATTAAGCGTGGTACTGAACAAGGAGGTCTCTATTAACTTGATGAGGTAGTTCATAAGGGGCATGTCATGCTTGCTCACAGAACAACCGAAAGGAAACTTTGGCTATGACACCAGCGACTTGGTCATCCTTCTTTTAGCTATCTTAAAAGTTTGTTTCCTAGTCGTTTTTTGAATAAGTCCATTCATGAGAAATGTGAAACCTGCATTCTTGCAAAAAATCATAGGGTCTCATTTAATCAGAATAATACTAGAGTTGATTATGCTTTTTCACTAATCCATTTTGATGTTTGGGGTCCAGCACCAAATTCCACTAACAATCAAATCAGATACTTTGTTTTATTTGTGGATGATTTCTCAAGAATGACTTGGATATACTTCATGAAAAATAAATCGGAAGTACTAGAAATATTTGTATGTTTTTACAAAATGATTTTGACTCAATTTGAAAAAAAAATACAGATTCTCCGTTCTGATAATGGCACAGAGTTTGTCAACCAAAAAATGCATATTTTTTTCAAAACAAATGGTCTTATCCATCAAACCACTTGTCCAAACACACCTAAAAAAAACGGTTCTTCAGAACGAAAAAATCGTACTTCACTTGAAAAAACTCGTGCTATTATGATTGAATCTAGAGTTCCTCATTCTCTTTGGCCAGAAGCTCTTGCTACAACTACATATCTTGCAAATCGTCTACCAACCCGATATCTAGGAAATAAAACTCCATTACAAGTGCTTGCCACCCAAGTTACAGTTCCATCTGTTATGACCTTACCATCTCGTGTCTTTGGTTGTTTGGTGTTTGTTCATATCCCTAAAACTAGTCGAAACAAACTTAATCCGTGTGCTGAAAAGTGTGTATTTCTTGGGTACGGTGTTCATCAAATGGGATATCGGTGTTACAATCCGGTTACTCGTCGAATCCATGTCACCATGGACTGTGACTTCTTAGAATCTGATTATTATTTTTACCACCAATCTCGTGCTCAGGGGGAGAAGGTAAGTGAATCACTCGACTGGTTGCTATATGAAAGTTACTTTGAGGATGTGCCGACACATTCGGTAGATGGCGCCACCGAACACGCCTCTTCTAACATAAAGGAGACTAACGAGGCAGTTCTTACCACCAATGATTCTCCCGAAGACAATGTCCAACAAGAAATAAATGCCATGGATACTACCAGCGAATCAGCCGAAGAAAATGTCCATCAAGAGGTAAACAATTTACAATGTCATAATTCACAAAATGCTACTGACCATGATATTTCAAGAAGTTCATTTGTTGAAACTCAAACTCCGGTTCTTCCCCCAAGAAAAAATAGAGGAGTTCCTCCCGACCGATATTCACCGGAACACGTTCCTCGTGCTTCTACATATCCAGTAAAAACGGACAGGAAAGGAATGGCGAAGATTGTAAAGGCATTTTCAGCTACTATTCTCTCTGAACAAATCCCTAAAATAGCTCAAGAAGCTAAAAAGATGACTGAATGGCATGAGGCAATGAATACCGAAATGGAAGCTCTAAAAAGGAATGGTACATGGGAGAGTTGTGTATTACCACAAGGGAAGAAAGTAGTCGGGTGCAGATGGGTGTTTAATATCAAATATAAATCTGATGGCACAATTGAGCGACACAAGGCAAGATTGGTTGCCAAAGGATATACACAAACATATGGTATAGACTACTCTGAAAATTTCTCTCCGGTTGCAAAGATTGACACTATCAGAGTTTTACTTTCAATAGCCGCGAATAAAGATTGGCCTCTTCATCAATTTGATGTAAAGAATAATTTCTTACATGAAGACTTGGAAGAAGAGGTATATATGGAACCCCCACCAGGGTTCTCTGATGGTTTTCAAGAAAATGAGGTATGTAAACTGAAAAGGCATTATATGGGCTCAAACAGTCTCCTCGTGCTTGGTTTGGGAGATTTACAATGGCAATGAAGCAGTATAGCTACAAACAGAGTAATGGGGATCATACCTTGTTTTACAAAAAGAGAGGAGAATTAGTCACTTGTCTTATAATATATGTCGACGATATGATTATAACAGGGAATGACGAAGAATAAATTAGCTCTCTTAGGAAAAACCTCTTCAAGGAGTTCGAAATGAAAGACCTTGGGAGATTGAAGTATTTCCTAGGAATCGAAGTTCTTAGGTCAAGAGGAGGGATTTATATCTCCCAACGGAAATATATATTGGATTTATTAGCTGAAGTTGGCATGGTGGATTGCAAACCAAATGACACTGTTATGGTTGTGAATCACAAACTAAAGCTAATTGAAGGGGCCAGACCAGCGAGTAAAGAAGGTACCAAAGGTTGGTGGGAAAATTGATTTACCTGGCTCACACTCGACCCGAAATTGCATACGCGGTGGGAGTAGTTAGCCAGTTCATGCATCATCCTCAGGAACACAATATGGAGGCAGTAATGAGGATTATTCGATATCTCAAAGGAACACCAGGAAGAGGTATAATTTTTAAGAAAAATAGACACCTTGATGTTGAAGTATTCACATATGCTGATTGGGGTGGAATCCTAACGACAAGCGATCAACTGTTGGCTACTCTACTCTTCTTGGAGGTAACTTGGTGACTTGGAGGAGTAAGAAACAGAAAGTAGTATCATTGTCAAGTGCTGAATCAGAATTTAGAGGAATCGTTAAGGGGATTACCGAGATACTTTGGTTAAAGAAGATAATGAAAGAAATCGGATCTCCTCTGAAGTGTCCAACTCAGTTAATGTGCGATAATAAAACTGTGATTAAGATTTCAGAGAACCCGGTACAGCACGATAGAACAAAGCACAGTTAAATAGATAGGCACTTCATAAAAGAAAAGATTGAAGATGGGACAGTCGAACTTCCGTTTGTTAGATTCGAAGACCAACTGGCAGACATCCTGACAAAAGCGGTTGCTGCAAGAACATTCGAATCAGTTTTATCCAAGTTGGGTATTGGTGATCCCACTACACAACTTGAGGGGGAGTGTTAGAATATTCAGTGTATTAAGTTTCCTTGTATAGGCCTCTAAGTTCTCTATATATTGAGAGCCTTACTATTGAGTTAATATCTCTAATTCAACAGGTTTGGACAAGGAGAGAATAATAATGTGCTTTAACATTTCCTAATAAAACACAAAATTCTAGCCGCCTCCTACGGCTACTTCTCTCTTTGTTTTTTAACATATATTAAATACTCATCTAAAAAATTCTTTCTCAAAATAAAATTTAACTCGAGTCTATTAGCTTTTTCTTTTTCTTTCCTATATATAAATACTTGTATATCTCTCTCAAATTAAAATTGTTAATAAAATAAACGATACTTTAATTAATGACAAAAGCTATAAAATAATTTGTAAAAAATGTAAAATAGAAGGATAGGTTTCTCAACACAAATCATTTTAGCCCTAATGTCTCTGTTTCTTTCACGGACTTTCTCACCTTATTTTAATTTCACTGATTTTGTTTGAATTCTAAAAACTCATTTCCAAGGAACTAGGTTGCATAAATTTTATATTTCCAGTGTGCCACTTCTTCAAACATATCATGGAGGTGCAGGGGTGGCATCCCTTCCTGCCCCCTACATAAATTTGCAATTGTTCGTAACCAATGCATATATAACTATACACTTTGAACATCTAGCAAAACTAAAATTATATATGCATTAAACATTCACTTCTGAACAATGGATGCTTAACCAAACACTTTTAATATTCATCAAAACCTAAAATATGTATGCATTAAATATTTAACCGGGACATATGTACATTTTATCATACACTTTGAACACCCAGCAAAATCTAATATACACATACATTGTACATTTACCTATGACATGTGCACATCAAACCATACACTATGACATCCAGAAAAATCTAAACTACACATGCATTGATCATTTACGTGTAATATGTGCATATATAACCATAAACTATCTAAACTACATATGCCTTGAATATTTATTTGTAACTAAGGTAGCATTTTGCATCTACAGTTATTATTTTTGCGGTTTGGATGTAGATATAATCAAACTTAGTTTTTGCATAAAATATCTTGATTGTTTGAACCATACACAAATAACATAATTTGGATAGCCCTCTAAAGAGAATTACTTGTAATCGTCGCGATGTATACTTTCTATTTTTATGTTAAAATGAAAAGTATTAAAGTTTATTAATGAGTGCCGCTAGTGTTCAACCATTTAAGATAATAGGTAAGGGTAAAAAAAAATTAGAAATGTTCAACAATCAAGACATCATTCAAGCAAAATAAAAAGATAAAAAGACTCGATAAATAGCCTATAAAGAGAACTTAATAACCATCATGATATTTGAATACATCAAAATAATTTAAGCGACATGATACTGAGACTCTAAAAAGAGGTTTGAAGATCATATCAGAAATACAGGGTTGCAAAAGCTTCATAAGTTTACATACATTATGGTGACCAAAGCGACCGTAGTCAAACAAAAACTTTTATCCGTCAATTATTTTATCATTTCACTGTCTATCGTCTATAAAGTCGAAATCATCACTCGTCACGAGCCTAATAAACTTGATTCAACCAATCGTACCCCAGTCATTGTGATTGGTCTAAAATAAGTTATATGTACCCAAAAACTTGAAGAAATTCATTTCACTAAGGTAAATCTATGATTTGATTAAACGTGAAAAGAAATATCAAAAATGATATTTTTGTACGTGTTCGAACCTTGCAAGATATCAGCCTGTATTAGATATTATAGTTCGGTAAACTGAACTAGTTCTTCATATGAATATTCTTTATTATTTTTACTTTATAAAATATTCTCCCGAATTACCCTTTGTGTACGGTCTTCCATGAATAAGTTATGTTCAATAGTTTTGCAATGCTTTAAAGCACGCAATTCAGTGGTGATTATGATTTTCATGAGTTAAGCCCATTGTTATATAATTTTTCAAGCCATCATAATATGCACGGAGAGGTAATAAAATAATGATTAAATTCACCTTACCGAAAATATTATCATTCAAACACATGATTAGGCATGTGGTTAAAAACATCTAATGATATTTTTACTAATAACCAATGATTTATGACGGTACAACAAGAGAAAATTAAAGCATGTCAAATCTTTCAAGTGATGAAGGTTCAAGAAATGAAAAAGGTTAAAGAGTAACTACTAAAGTATCCAATCGAAGATTTGCGTAGGATATGGTTTTCAATATCTATGCAATTTTTTCTAAGCTAAAACTTGAAGGATTTTAAGAGTATGTGATCCTATCTTGCCGGCCTGATGGGGTGTTAAAATCTAATATTACCTATATGAATAAGACTGAAGTTAGATATACTGTCGATATTGGAACTAAATAGAATAGTACCGTCCTAAGAGAAGTTTAGAGAAAATCGGGTATGCCCATAACCTACTTCGTTAGTGAGTAGTAGACCTGCTTGGTTTGGCCACGATTCGGTTCATAAAATAGTTTAAATAACCAAACTTCTACTAGCCCAAAGGTTAGGTCAAGCAAAGATCAATTATACTAGGTCGATTTTGATATCTTTGAGCTAAGATACTCGAAGCAATTTTTTATTCGCTTAAAATGGAGAAAATAAGTTCTAACCATAATTTTAAGGACAAATAAACGTTTAACAATATCATGTGCCTCATCAAAACATTCTCACATCACCGGGTAAGAAAATAGTACACCCCATAAATGCACAAGTTAAGTAAGAAAAAATATATATTTAATAAAATTTGAAAACATTACAAAGTGTACAACTTTATATATTTGATGTTGCAAGGACAAGACAAATGTTGACCAACTATATCTGCTAGTTTTTTGTGTGCTAGATTTTACTTTGCTATGAACGCATAAGGTCTTTCCTAGTTTGGACTGAGCATGCCTAGGGATTTATATTTAGTATGAAGAATTACACAGTACTTGAAATATATTAAAATAAATTTAAGAATCGTACGCGCTTTGTATCAAGGTTTGATAATACTTCATGCTTCAATGGGCTTTCATTCGTTTTTTCCTCAATTATTTCAAGATCGACTCAGAAAGTCTCGATATCGGTCATCTCATCATAGTATAAAATTCAAAATGATTAGATTGAAATTTCAGTTAGGACTATCCCTTTCATACCATAAACCCATGAAAAATAAGTTTTTGATGTTATGTTACGTATAGTGGATCCGCCCGATAAACATCTTCCATAGTTTCTCACCATTTTCTAGCAGACATTGTATTCCTTCAAAACATTTTGGTTAGTTATCTCTACTTGATACTTTTTCTTGTGAGTGAAAACGAGGCATTTGAGTATTTTTAAATTGTATCCCTTATCCATAGTGATTATCCTTGGGATTATATATATATATATATATAATTTTTATCTTCAAAAAAATTAAATATTTTTTTATTTCTCAGTTTTTTATTCAATATTTTATCTTTACCCATTTATAAAAGTAATCTATATGCACGAGTAAATATTTCATTCTTTCCAAATATTTTGCGATATGACCAACTAAATCAAGACTTCATTTATAAAAAAACACAACGTTAAAGATTAACTCGAGGGGGATTATTGGAGTTTGGATTGTATTGTCAAGTATCACATCGTTAGTCCAAAGTCTTGCATCAACCAAGATAGTAGACAAAAAATACTCGAGAAAAAGACCTTGTTAGTATAAAGTTTTGAAATTGCAATGTACTCTCTCTCTCTCTCTCTCTCAAATAAAATTGAACCCGTCTATACTAAGACAACACAAAATAGGTACGGTCAGCTCCTACCTACAAATTATTTCTCAAATAGTTGAAAAATATGTTATCAAGTACGATAAGGTGGTGATTAAAATTATACTTATTGAGTTAGTCTTATTTAGTTATTGCAGAAAATGAAATGATAGAATAAATTTTGAAATGTCAAACATTACTTCAAAGTTTCACTAGAATTTGACCTTCTCGGGGTAGTTATTATGAACTTTGTGTTTTATTCTTTTATGAATCAATATAAGAATGTTGATATATATTATATGTCACCAAGACCAATAGACTTTAATTAAGCTCATCTCCATGTTGTGCAAAAAGTAGAAAAGTTCAAAAAAAATTAAAACGACCTAAAACGTATATGGTTGATACTCGATAAAAATGCCCATAAAATAAATAAGGTTTATATGTATATGTATTCGGTTTAGTTAAAAAAAACATATGGGTTCTTCTGGTAAATGACGTTATCTTTATTATAAAAAAACTGATATATTTCAAAATGAAATTTAAAAACTTAAGATTACAAAAAAGAAAACATTAACCTCACATTGATGTCATCTTTAGAGATCAATTAGTTTCAGTTTCTGGAAACACTAATAAAAATATAGAGTCAAAACCTAGATATCCATTTGTAGAATATAAGAGAGCTCGAGTATGGTTTAATCTATTTGCGACTCTTGCTTATTTTTTTCTAGTGGATATTATTTATATTTAAATTACGTGTTGTATGTATCTTCATTCAAAATGAATTTTAATTTTTTTTTGTTACTCTTGTATTTTGGAGGAAGGTGAAAGGCGTCTTTATTGCATGAAAGTGTTTTTTGTTCTAGAAAGTTAATAATAATGATAATTTTTATTTGGTAACTACTATACGAGATTAAACAGATGTTATGAACACAGAAGTTACCAATAAGTTGAATTATAACAAAAAAAAACTCGGTCTACTTTGGTATAAGAAATTATCTCACATTTCTGAAACTAGGAAACGGTTTTCGTTGAAGATCAATTAAATTCCTTGTATAATTAATATTTTGATGTTTGGGTCAAATTTATCCAATGAAACTAACAAAGTGAGAAGATGAGATGTTTATAAATAAAAATGGTCCCATAATTTACATATACAAATTTTAGTGGACCATTTCCTACATTATCATATAACAGTTGATGGTATTTCATATATTTCATGAAAGATTTTTTGCGTTGAATTTATCTATATCGAATTTATAAGAAATTATATACCATTAAAAGCAAAAGTGAAAATAACTTAGTAAAAATATTAAGTGCGCCAAATCTGACCATAATATTGAATATTACCAGTTTTATGACGATTCAGGTGATCATAGTCATTGACTGATTATAAAGTTATTATGATATTTTTTCAATATTTAATACTAGGTTTCCCTACTATAAAATTTACATTAAATGATATTGTAAAAAATATGATTGTTCATTCAAATTTACTTATATCACTCTAGGAAAATAAATTAAATGTATCATAACATAATATAAGCTTTAGAATAAATATAAACCTAGTTTAAATAAATTAGATTTTTGAAGATGTCGTGTTTAAGTAAATATAAACCTAGTTTAAATAAATTAGATTTTTGAAGATGTCGTGTTTAAGTAAAATCTTATAGGCCAAACAAAAAGAAATTTTGGAATCCAAAATGCTTATAAATTATTTTATCAGATATTTAAATAATTCAAAGGAATTTAGGTTTTATAATCATTCACCATGAAAATGTTCGAGACAGGAACGACAATATTATTTGAGGAAATTAAGGTAAATGAAGAACTTAATTACAAACATCGATTTTATAGAAGAATATTATAGATTCATGAAGATTCTAACAATGATACTTAAGTGTCGGGTGAATTTGTATTCATCTCTGTGTCATAAAAAATCTTAAGATGTTGTTCATCTTCCACCCATTGAGAATGTTAAGGATGAAAAAACTGAAGTGAATCAATTATATCAAAATAAAGTTGTTCATGAAATATAAACTACCTTCCCCATAAATGGGAATACCATTGTTCTACATTTTTAAACGTCTAATAGTGATAAAAAGGCCTTAAGCTTAGTTGAAAAAATAAAATTATCATTCTCATTTATTAATTAATGAAACAAATGAAGAGTGCAAATTAATATAAGATGATACACTATGAGGATCGTCCATTACATGAAGAAAAAAAGGCGGTTGGATGCAAATAGATTATAAAAACCGAACGGAATTCTAAGAGTAATGTAAAAAAACATAAAGCACGACTTGTGATAAAAGGTTTTACTCAACATGAAATTATTGAATTTTGAAAGACTTTATTTTCAAGTTTATTAGATAATTATATTCGGAAAATCGTAAAATTAGTTAATTATTCTGACCTAGAGTTTCACTGCATTTAGGGATTTTTTTTAAAACAACATATATGGTGCATCCTAAAACATTTATATCTGGTGATTCAAAATGAGTGATGTACAAAGTACAAGAATCCATTTATAGACCCTAGTAATCTTATCATAATTAATACCATTAATGTCTTAACACTATTGTCTAATTTGGTTTCAAGATAATTTGGTAGAAAATTGTGTGTATCGAACGTTTAAAATGAGTAGTTCATATTTTAAGAGTTATATTGGTCATGAACGATAAATATTATTTTCCGTGGTACTAAAGATAATTTAGCAAATAACTTTGTGTTTATTGTACAAAAAAAATATAAAACATGTTACAATGTTATGGTGTGATAACAAACGAACCAATAGATATCCTTATTTCAAAATTAAGTTTGATCTCAAACAATTTCCAACAACCAAACTAGAGATTGATGAAATGTACAATAGTTTTTATATTCACGTGTTGGATTGTAATATATTTTTAAGTTTGTACAAGACTAAATATTTCTTGTTAGGTTATTGGATAGTTACGTATTTAATGAGTTGGAACATGGAAAGAAGTCAAAGATTCCTTTGATATTTACAATAAACAAAACATCACAATCCGACTTCCAGATGTGTGGATACTCCTTTGTCAATTTCAAATATCATATTCTTTGTAGTGGGATGTATAATTTTATGGAAAGTGTTGAACATACACTTATTGCATCATATACTCTAACATTAGAATGGGATACT
>JAUPFV010000001.1:371338970-371528970 GCA_036936605.1 Limnanthes douglasii subsp. nivea
AGATCGATTCTTATATCCCGCTCACAGTTTACTAAAATCTATAAAATATATTTATCATTCAGATAAGAAAAATAGATTGTGACTCGTGTAAGTTATTCAATCCATTTATTATTATTATTCTACACAAAGGGAATTAAATCATAAAATTCAAAGAGTATGGATACCCTTGAGTACTATGCATGTTTTAACAAGTGGTATCATAGCCGGCATCAATTCTTCTTTGTATAAGAATGAAAACTGTATAATTGATCCTAATATTTTAATTGATTCAGTTTGGGGAAAAACCCTTTTGTGTATGATTTCATATTGCGATACCCCATACAAAGATGCAACTAACCAATTCATAGTTTTTGTATGTATGTATGTATGTATGCATATTTATAACATATTTTTTTAGTTAATATGTATGATTAAAATCATGTTTATCTTGCATTTTTGTAGCATGTTTTCCACGTTTAGTTGGCTCGTTTTGTTATACGCATGTCATGTTTGGGTATTGTGCTATGTGCAAAGAGGTTTACAGTTATGTATCCACATTATGTGTACATTGAGAAGTATCTAGTGATAAGAATGTATGATCACATGATGTAATGTAATTACCCATTGTCGCTAGCATTTGGACTCTGATGTACGAGGTGATGTCGTGCATGCCTAAGGATCGTTTGGTTCCAGTCACATCGCGTTTGGTTGTCATTCATCTCCTTTCATATATTAGAGCACTTGATGGTTATTTAACATCCCTGAATTAATTTAGAGTCTCAACAAGAAACTTAAAGGTACAACATCCAGTAACATTTGTAAATATACAAGCATTTATATTACATTCTCTGGGACTCATAGGCAGACCTGGTATCCCATTTGCATAAGAATTCTAGGCGAGTCATGAAAATAAATACGTTTGGGGCCTTACAGCTTAAGGAATAGTTGTTGTGTTTGTAGGTCGGCCTTTACGGAAGACTACCACGCATATTTCATGATGGTGGACACTCATTGTATGATGTATTTGATGTATTTACATGTACCATACTCATGTATAATTTGGTTTTCATTGTTAATATGTCTGTTCACTTACTATGAATCAGTTAGGTACGACCTATATGGAAGGTTTGGCTGATTTTGAGATATAACATGAAACCTACACTGCCTAAACTTAAACTAATGACTCTGGATGTAATGTTAGCGCGCTAGTATGACAAGTATGGTACATATGAAAATTATTGCAAACCCTCAAACCTGATAAATTCAACCCCTTTATATTATATATGTAATTATTAAGTTTAAGTGTTGTAAGTATAAAATATAGTTATACCATATATAACACATTCCAAATTTTCATATATAATGGAAATAAGGTTTATATATACCCCTTAAAAGAGGAATATACCAAATAAAGGAGATAAGTTTCATAAATACATTTTGGTTTTGCCATGCACATAGTTCAATATAGATGGAGTTTGTTGACAAGTTTAATTAGTTTATCATTTTTGTCCCTAATGGTTTCCACTAAGGGGAGGTATGGCACTTTAGTGAACAATGCCATGATTCAATTTTTGGGTTTATACAGTTAAGATAGACAATAGTTCATAAGGAGATAACTCACCTCAACTCTAAGAATACTTTGATTCCTTTTGAATATCCATTTACTCCCAACAAGCTTCTGACCCTTTGATTGCTTCACAAAAATCTAGGTTCTCATCTTTTTGAAATATATCAATTCTTTCTTCAGGCCTTCAACCAATTCTATTTATCACTATTTTTTGTAGCTTCACAATAGCTTTTGGTTTTAAGAACATATCTATGCATTTCAATAGACAAATCATATCCAATAACATCAACATAACCATATTGTTGGGAAATTTACTTGGTATCGATGCTCTGCCCCTCGTTAGTAAAAAACTGGAAAGTCTATGTTTCTCCTAGTTTGACTGTCGAGAGGTCATGTAACCTTAAACCCTCAACCATCTTCAGACTCATGCATGGAGTTTGAATAACTTATTAAAAAATAGACCAAGACATAAATTATTTTCAGTTGAAGCATTACGACTTCACTCTTTAGATCATACTCATCATCAACTCCACATCTTTTCTCACTGATACGAGGTTGGGTTACCATTTCCTTTTTCAATGAGATGTCCTCTTTATTGAAAACCACATCTATGCTTATCACAACTATATCAGTTCGATTTTGTCCAAGTTTTGATGGAGCCAGACTTGACCGCTAAGCTTTCGGCTTGGTTCGGTCCGGTCTAGTTTACTTCAGTTCAATCTGGTCTAGTCGTGTATGGTTCTGTTCGGTTTTAATTCGTCCTTATCTAAAATTTTGACAATATAATGTATAAAAAATTAAAATTAATATTGTTCTAACTTTTTTTATCGGTTCGATTTCGTATCGATTATACCGGTTTATCAGTTTTACTGGTTTGGTTTTGTATCGTCTCTATCAGTTCAAATCTAAATTGGTTTTACCAATTTATCGGTTTCGTAGCGATACGGTTTATTGGTTTAGTTATTTATCGTTTTCGGTTTCTAGAATAGAACTGCAAACCGAACCGTTAAAGTTTGGTCTGGTACTTACAGGTTCATTTCTGGTCCAGTTCTCAATTCTCAAACACCATTAACATCCCTAATCACAACCTTCTAAGGTCCAGGTTCAAGGAACCAAAACTCATACCATTTTACTCTTCCCAAATCTCTGAGGAAAAAACCATTTTAGTGTTATTGACCGAAGCTTATCTTGCTTCTCACGTGTGTAGGCAGCACATCTGAACACTCTTAAATGTTTCAACTCAATTTATTTCCAATACATGCCTTTAGAGGATAAAGAAACTTCAGCACTGCAGATTAAATTATGTTGATTATATACGCAACCGTATTCACGATTTCTTCCAAGAACCTTTGGCTCATTCCAATTGTTTGAAGCATACACCTAACATTTTCCAGCAAGGTTCGGTTAATTCTTTCAGCAAGCCCATTATGTTGGGGAGTTTTTCTCACGGTTCAGTGCCTTGAATAATAGTTAATAAACTCTTTGTTCACATATTCCAAGACATTATCAGTCGAAAGCTTCTTCAATATTTTTGCGGTCTGATTATCCACTAAATTCTTACAATCTCTAAAAGCATCAAGTACTTCATCATTCGTCTTAAAAACTATAACCCATGCTTTAGTAGTGGTATGAATTAAAGTTGGATTGATAGAATCAAGAACGTAAATCTTCACAGAGAGAGTTTTTAGTGGTGAAAATAGTATTGTGCTTCTGATTATTTCATGAGTGTAACCGTCTTCCCCAGCCTCTATAAATAGGCCAGGTGAATCAGTTGCAAGAGCGGTTACATAAGTGAATATTTACAACTTAGTCCCTATATCTCTTATAAAAACTTAATCTTACCTTATATTTGTAGAACTTATCAATTTAATCCTTACTAATTACATTTGGGTCCTCGTAAAATATCTTTCCTTATCAGTAGCCCCCCTAGTTCTTATACAAACAATTTATAAGAACTATTCGCACTTCGGACTTTACTCCGAGTAAATACAACTTTCTTCACTTCGCCTCTTCATTATAATTAAACTTAATGACTTGCGACTTCTCTTCGAATTTATTAATAAGTGCAAACAAGTTTCCCAATCACTTCGAATTTGCCAACTTGAAATATAACCTTGCCTCTACTTCGAATATTGTTACTAAAAACATAGTTTTGCTGATGCTTCGAATTTTCTGATCCCTACTTGATAGATTGATTAGACCTTTATTGGTAGACCTGTGACGCTGCACGTTTCCTTTTCGTTTCACATTCCACCCAATGAGAGCAACTCACTGGTTTTGCCTCTTCAGATTCTCAACGTCACTTCTTTAAACTATAAATACCCAGCTCCTCATTCACTAAGAATTTTTTAGAGAAATCACTTCTAGACCATCTTCATCCTGTTCTTCATCTTCATCCTGTTCTTTATCAACCTTTAAGCCATCTTCATCCTGTTCTTCATAAACCTTCAAGCCATCTTCATCCTGTTCAACTTCTCAGATCAATACCTATTGTATGAGAAGATATCCCAAATACAAAAAATCCAAACCCAGAAAACCAGTAAAAGCAAAGAAACCTCTCTTCTCTGGTTCTAGCAATCAAGTATTTGGAGCTTACGATTATCTTTGCATTTCTCAAAGAGCTAAAGAATACAAAGCTGCTGGGTTAATCTACAACGGTCCTCATTCTTCCCTTACCACCTTTAAATACGGTAACTTCGATCCCAATCTTGCTACTTCGTCTTCACCCTTAGCTTCAAACCCAGAATCTAGCCAAGAACCTTTTCCTCTTCGAAATCAACCTACTTCTCCACCATTAAGGCCTCATCGAAAATCTAAGGGTGCCACTTCTGATAAACCATCAACTGATAAAAATCCACAACTCAAATCACCTATCCCACAATTCGAAGCAACTAGAAAATTTCAACCCAAATCACTTACCCTTCAAACCGAAGCTGTTAAAGTTAGACCACGCAAAAAATCAACCTTTATAGCAATGGGTGATGATGCAGAGACCTCTTCTCCTCCCCCAAAAGAAGTGGTTGACGTTACACCAGAGAGTAGTCAACCAGTTCTTGTGACTCAACAGGAGACTCAAATCCGAAATCATTCTAATGAAGCCACCGAGGAGGACAACAACAAAGAAAATGATTCTGAAGCTACTGAATCTGATGCCGAAGAGGAATCCGAGGCTGACGGCGTGGTTCCTCCGAAGAATATTCGAGGGAAGAAACCTCTCATTACACTCCCCGAGGACGTTGCTGCCTTGGTTCAAGAAAATCTTAAATCACTCTCTCCTCGGTACATTCTTGCCCTAAAGAATGTATCCTATATTTACTACCTCGAGTCAGAGAAAGAGAAGCTCAAAAAACTATGGGGATTAACCGATAACATGACACTTCGACTACCAGTAGAAGGAGAGACACCTCTGAGCTGTCAAAAAGACGAGCTGGTAGTCTATCCTGAGCTTTTCAACTGGGGATTTCGATTTCCCCTCGATCCGATGATAGTGAGGTACTTCGAAATTCATAGGTTGTGTCCAACACAAGTCACTCCAAACCAGCTTTTTACCTTATTCTCTGCTATCATGGTGTCGAGGCTGGGAGGCATTCCCCTCGAAATTGAAGACTTCATCTCGGTGACCAAAGTTTCCAATGGGCCAGTTTTGACGTTCTATTACTTAACTCTGGAGGATGATTCAAAAATTATCGACGACCTCCTCGAAGCTGATAAATTTTGGAAGCAAAGATTCGTCTTCTTATCAGGAGCTTGGGAAAATGGCAAAGAGATTTCCGATGCCAATCCCTCAAAACTCACCCTTACTTGGAGAGATAGCAGTAAGTAACACCTCTCTTTTTTTAAAACTTAGCCAAATTAATCAAGTTTATTTATCTAACTGTTTATCCCCCCTTTTTCTTAGAAATTCCGAGGCGATTTAAAAGTCGTCGAAAAGATGCCAAGGTCATCTTCCAGCAAATGGCTGAGTGGGCAGAAAAGTCCTGGGGAAATGGCTTTCACTCAGCCTTTGAGCCGATCAACTTTGTCAACAGCCATCTCTGGCGTATATCCTTAGGAGCTGAATTCCCTCAAGATCCGATGATCCCCCCGGATCCTATCCTAGCAGTTCATAGAATACTTGCACCAGATGGGAAATGTTACCTTCCCACCAGGAATCGAAGTGAAAGCCACCTACCACTGAAGAAGAAGGGAAAGCAAACCCTCAAAAAACCCAACACAGTCAAGGCTAAACCTTCCAACCATTCGAAGACTACAGGAAAGCGAAAAGCATCTGCATCCCAACTTCCCCCCATATCCGAAGAAGACGAACCTGCACAAAAGAAAAAGAAAGAAAGCAATACTCCCAAAAAGAATAAGAAGAAGTCCATTACTCCACAGAAAAAGAACGAAGCTGATATGCTCGAGGAGGTTTTGGCTTCTGAGGTGCATGAAAAAATCTTTGTGGAAGAAAATCCTCAAGGCGGATTGGCATTGGGAGATAGCCAGGAAATTGATTATCTTAACTTCGAAGATTTAAATTCGAGCGGAGATTTTGCAGCCACAGGTGAAGATTTTCGACCTATCAACACCATTCCATTGACTTCTGCCGATGCTGCCACAACTTCAAAATCCAATGCAATTGTTCCTGTTTATCATCACTCATCGAACTTTCCCAATCCAAACAGATCCGATGAGGTAACTTCGATTCTTCGCCCTTTTACAAGTTTAAGTGCTGCAGCCAAGAAATTATGTGAAGAGGTGAACAATTCTCAAACCCAATTGGAGCTCCTTGCACAAGAGCTAGTCAAGAACAAAAAGGAGACAGAGTCTGAAAAGACTTCGAAAAATAAAGCACTTCAAGATTTCGAGGCTGAAAAAGGAAAGCTTCTTAAAGAGCATAAAGAAGAAATCGAAGCTCTTAAGACTACTCATCGACTGGCTCTTGAAAGTCTAAAGTCTCAACATTCTACTGCAATTTCCGAAGAGAAGAAAAAAGCTTCTGATGCTGAGAAACTTGTCAAAAAAACTCAGGAGAAACTGGAAAATTGCCAAACTCAGCTGACCATGCTTCGAACAGGATTCGAAGAAGAAAAGAATGCTGCCGTCAAAAAGGCCGAAGCCGCTGTTGGTTCTTTAATGCTTGAAGGTATCAAGAAAGCTCAAACTGATACAGCCATTCAACTTCTTCGAGAGGTTCATGATGCCTGTCCAAGGCTGGATTTAACGGACCTTTGGAAACAAGTTCCAGAAGAAAGTCGCCCAAAGGAAGCATTCGAGGTGCCACCAAGCTCCTCAGAAGAAGAAGATACTTCAGAAGGGTCATCGGAAGAAGAAGATGCCGAATAGATTAGGCATGTCATGCTTGTTTTTTTATTTGGCTAAGTAGTTTTCTCCTTTTTTGTAAGCTTTATGTTTTATTCGACAAACAAGCAACTTTTTTTTTAATATTTTAAACTTCTGGTGTACTTATAAGACGTGGCACCTCGAAAATTAGATGCACTCATAAGACGTGGCACCTCGAAAATTAGATGCACTCATAAGACGTGGCACCTCGAAAATTAGATGCATTCATAAGACGTGGCACCTCGAAAATTTGGTTGTTTCTTCGAAGCTATTGCTTCGGAAAATTATTCTTAGTCAACTTTCAAAGATGATCAATCTTTGCCAAGTCACCAAAATAATAAATCACCAATCATAGTAAACAACCAATGACCAAAAGAAATTTTATTAAAAGATTCAATATTAACCAGACACCTCGTTAAAACCTTTCTGGGCCAACAGATAAGGAAAGAGTATGTCTATTTTACAAAAATTCGAAGTTCAGTTTTACTCACAGTACAATTTCAAATGCTCTATATTCCAAGGATGCTTGAGCATCCTCCCCTCTCGATCTGACAACCTGTAGGAACCTGGTTTGACCTTCATTTTAACTTCGTAAGGACCTTCCCAATTCGGAGCCAATTTTCCGAGGTGTCTGTCCCTAGTATGAAGAAATACTTTCCGTAACACTCGATCGCCAATTTTGAATTCTCTCCTCTTAACTTTAGTATCGTACATGCTTCTCATTAATGTTTGATAGTGGACCACATTCAAATGCGCTTTGACCCTTTTTTCCTCTAGCAAATCAAGCTCAACCCTTCTAGCTTCATCTTTATCCACATCGGAATATCGTAGTAATCTGTAGGAAGGCAATGTAGATTCAGCAGGGCACACAGCGTCCATTCCATATACCAAAGAAAAAGGAGTCTCTTTCGTAGCCTCTCTAGGAGTTGTTCGATATGCCCACAACACTTCTTGAAGATAATTTGGCCATTTCCCTGCTGCTCCTGCCAAATTTTTCTTCAAACCATCCAAAATAGACATATTCGTAACTTCCACCTGCCCATTTGCTTGGGGGTGGAAAGGAGTAGAAAAGCATTGCTGTATTCATTTCGAAGAGCAAAAAGAGTCCATTTCCTTGTTATTAAATTGAGGACCGTTGTCCGTCGTTATTTTTCGAGGAACTCCAAAACGGTAGCAGATGTTACTTTGAATAAACTTGATTACATCCTTAGCTTTTGTCCCAGCTAAAGGTTCTGCTTCTGCCCACTTCGAAAAATAATCGACCGCAACAATAATCATCTGTCTTCCACCAGAAGCCATAGGTAATGGTCCTACCAAATCAATCCCCCACCTATCGAAAGGAACCGCCTATGAGATTGTCATTAGGGCTACTGCTGGTTTATGTATTAAATTTGCATACCTTTGGCAAGTATCACAGCTTTGAACTAACACTTTGGCATCCTGCAATATGGTAGGCCAATAATACCCTGCCAACAATACCCTACGCGTTAAAGCTTTGAATCCACAATGAGCTGATCCATCTCCATCATGCAGTTCAGATAGAATGTTTTGAGACTCTTGTTTACTTAAACATCGTAGCAAAGGTTTCGACGCAGATCTTTTGTACAATACCCCATCCAATACTACATAGCCAAGAGCTTTATATTTTATTTTCTTGAGCAAGTGTTTATCAAGAGGTAGTATTCCCTTCGAAATAAAGTTTAACAAGTCAAACCTCCAATCACCTCGAGCGCACATCGGACCACTTACTACTTCATCAACAAATTCACACTTCTCAGAATTCGATATGATCGAGGGCGACGGTTGTGTCATGATCCATGGATATTCTTCAGAGTAAGCCATTGTTGCTAAAGAATCAACCATTGTGTTGTTACCTCTTCGAATATGCTCCACTTCGACATTTTCAAATTGTGCCATCATTCCTCGTAGTTCTTGCAAGTACAAAACCAAACGTTCCTTTTTAGCTTCGGAAACCCCTTTAACATGATTAACCACCAACTGCGAATCTGTTTCTAAGCGCACAAATGTTGCCCCACAAATCTTTGCTAATCGCAACCCTGCTAGCACAGCTTCATATTCAGCTTCATTGTTTGAAGCATGAAATCCAAATTTAATAGCTTGAAACATAAATTCCCCTGTTGGTGCTACCAATTCAACTCCTGCACTTGACCCTTTGTTACTAGATCCCCCATATGTTCGCACTATCCACGTCGGATTCATGCTCTCTTTTTCGCCTTTTTCCTCTTCAGGTCTACTCGAATGAAACTCAACCAAGAAGTCTGCTAAGGCTTGTGCTTTGATAGCCGTCCGAGGAGAGAATAACACATCGAAATCTCCTAATTCTACAGACCACTTAGTCATCCTTCCTAAAATGTCTGGCTTTTGCAACACATTTTTCAATGGGTATGAAGTTCGAACCACAATCGTATGTGCCTGGAAGTAAGGACGCATTTTCCTCGCTGCCACTACTATACACAGTGCCAATTTTTCTAGCTTCAAAATATCGTTTCTCAGCATCAACCAAACTTTTACTGACATAGTAGACAGGCTTCGAAACCCTCGTATCCTCACTGATCAGAACTGCACTTACTGCATAATCCGACACTGCTATATACAAAAATAGTTGCTCACCCTTTCGAGGCTTCGACAATATTTCAAGAGAAGACAAAAGATTTTTTATCTTCACAAAAGCCTCTTCACAATCCGAAGTCCACTCAAAATTATTTGGTCGACGCAGCACCTAGAAAAAAGGCAAGCACTTATCTGAAAAACGAGAAATGAATCTGTTCAAAGCTGCTAACCTGCCCGTTAACATTTTCACTTCTTTGATATTCCGAGGTGAAAACATTGATATCAGAGCCTTCAACTGTTCTGGGTCCACTTCGATTCCTCTTTCACTAATCATGTACCCCAAGAACTTACTAGATCGAACTCCAAATGTACATTTTTCTGGGTTCAGTTTCAATCGTATGGCTCTGAGATTCAAAAACGTCTCTTCTAAATCAGCAATGTGTTCATCATCACTTTTTCTCTTGACAAGCATATCATCTATGTACACTTCGATATTCCTTCCTATCTGTGAAGCAAACGCCTTATTCATCAGCCTCTGGTATGTTGACCCAGTATTTTTTAATCCGAACGGCATCACTCTATAACAGTGCAAACCTCGGTCAGTGATGAAAGTTGTGCTTTCTTCATCATCCGGATTCATTCGAATCTGATTATACCCTGAAAAAGCATCCATAAATGTCAAGATTTTATTTCCCGAAGTGGAATCCACTAACTGGTCAATTCGAGGCACTGGAAAAGGGTCTTTTGGACAGGCTCTATTTAGATCTGTGAAGTCCACGCACATTCGCCATTTTCCGCTCTTCTTTTTTACCACCACAGGATTAGCCGTCCACCTTGGGTAATTGGACTCCCTGATATGCCCCATCTTATACAGTCGATCTACCTCAGCAACTATGGCCTCGGATTTTTCCAACGAAAAAGCTCTTCTTTTTTGAATTATCGGTTTGATCTTCGGATCCACCGCCAAGCTATAACATATGATATCACTTGGGACCCCCACTACGTCTTCGGACCTCCAAGAAAATACATCCAAATTCTCAGACAAAAAATTCAACAATTTTTCTCGCATTGATAAAGGCAACAGAGTCCCGATTCGAAGTACCCTGCCATTATTAAAAACAAACTCTTCTATTTCTTCATTTACCACCACAGAACTCGGGGTTGACCTCGGATCATCAATTCCCTCATCTGCACCCCCAGAAGACAACCCCCCAAACTGCTAATTCTCCATCGGATCATCAGTATCTTTACCACGTAGTCTAAACGCAGCAGCGTAACACTCTCTTGCCACATTTTGATCACTTCGAACTACGCCGACTCGATCCTTGATCACATACTTCAAACATTGATGAACCGTAGAGACTACAACATACATTTTAGCCAGCCACGACCTTCCAAAAATAGCGTTGTAGCTCGATGGACAATCCACCACCACAAAAATGACTTGTACTTTGTTTTTGAAAGGCCCCTATCACATTTGCTGTTGCGCCAGTGAACCCAATGATAGTTCTCTCTGACCTTTCTATTCGAGGCAGAGTGGTTAATCTATCATATGTTGACTTGAAAAGCACATTAGCAGAGCTCCCGGTATCAATCAACACTCGTCGAATCTCCATCCCGCACACTTCTGCTCCTATAACCACTGCATCTTCATGTGGCCCAGTAATCCCCCTCAAGTCATCCCCATCGAAAATTATAAAGGGCACATCCTTCTTGTTGCTCAGGTGTGCCGTTGCTCCTCCCTCAATTTGACGCGTTAAATTCACTATATGTCTCTTCCTCGAATTATTAGTGTTGTTAGTCATTGAATCTCCCCCAAATATTGTTAACGATTCAAATAAGGCACACAAATCTCAAACACGTCCACGACGCTTCGGCTCATCTATTGACATTAACAATAATCGACTAGGGTGTGGGTCGACATATTCCGAAGCCACATCAAACTCATCACCTGCAGCATCTAAAATCATCAGTGCAGTTTCCTGCTTAGAATTAGGATTACCAATTTTCGGAGCTGCAGCTTTGGCATTCTTTTTGACATATTCTAGCAACTTTCCATTTTCTATCATAATCTGCATCTCTTTCTTCAAGGCAATACAATCGTTTGTATCATGCCCAATATCTTCATGATACCTGCAGAACTTGTTATTGCGCTCTTCTCTTGGCCTATTAATCGCTGGTGGCTTTCTGAAATTTACTGTTCCCCTGGTTTTCTCATATATTGAAGCCACACTTTCAGTCAAATCCGCATAGTAGTCTGGTCTTACCCACACATTCGATCTGGATCTAAACTGTTGCTGATTATTAGAATTGTGTTGATTATATCCCCCTTGATACGAGTTCGAAGCTCCTCTGTTAGAAACATTTTGATTACTCCTCGGGCGCGATGAATTGTTATTCGAAGTGTTAGCTTGACCATTCCCTTTCTGAATAGTACTGCCTCCTCCTCGAACCCGCGTCGATTCTTCGACCTTAATCTGATCCTCAACCTGAGCTATGAGAGCTCCAAATGTTAGCGCCCTACGCCTCGTAGTCTCATCGACTAAATCTCCTGGCAACAATCCTTGTCTAAACGCCGCCATAGCCACACTTTCTTCACAATCATCTAGTTCAGCTTTGGTTGATACAAATCTCTTGGTATAATCCTTCAGCTTCTCTCCCACAGCCTGCTTGCATTGTATTATTGTATCTCTATTGGCTCTCATTTCTTTGCTTCCCACAAACTGTCTTCGGAAAGCTGTATAGAAGCCTCTAAAATTTGCAATTGACTCCTTAGGAATCTTGTTGTACCATTTCAGCGCAGTTCCCTTGAATGTCTGAGAGAACGCTCTACACACCAATTTATCGTCGTCTTCGAAATTAGTCATATAGTTTTTGAATTGTTCTATGTGGTCATCGGGATCTTGAGTCCCATCAAACTTATCAACTTTGGAAATATCAAACCGCCTCGGAAGCGGCACAGATCTGATCTCCCTGATCAATGGTGAGTCCCTCCAGTCAACTCCTTGAACATATTGGTCTTCGTTTCTCATCCCCACAGTAGCATATAAGCTTGACTCACCTTCATACTTTCGAGGGGAATATTTCCGAGGTGAATATTTCCGAGGTGAATATACTCGCCTATCTTTCTTTTGCCTCCCTTCCTTATACACCTTAGCTGTCCGGAATTCACGTTCTGCTCCTCTTGAATGGCCTCGAGAATATTCATACCTTGGTGTTTCATCTGACTCCGCATTTTCGGAATCTTCTTCATCACCAGAGTCCACATACTGTCGCTTCTGCAACTTTCCTTTTCTTTTTATCCCACCATACTCCTTTTTTCGCTCAAAACGTGCTTTACGCTGTTCATATCGAACGTCGCCATCGTCCATCGACTGATCCGACTGATCATCTTGATCGCCTCTTGCTATTTTAGACCTAAGTCTAATGCTATCATCACCAATTCATCAAGCTCCGCCACCTTCCTTATCATCTCATTCATTTTTCCTTCAAAATCGAATTGGTTTAATTGAGTTGGAATCGATTTACTTGCCTCTTGCAGATCGGATTTCAATGTTTCCATAGCCTTTCGAACAGATGGATTGTCACCTTCTTCTGCATTCATCTTCAATCAGCGAAAAACTAAACAAAATACTTCAGAAAAACTCGAACGAAAAACTTTAGAAAACGAAACTCGAGACTCGATTTTTGATCTGTTGATCAAGGTATCTTCGCCCCCTCCTTCTAGCGCCAATTTGGTATGAATTAAAGTTGGATTGATAGAATCAAGAACGTAAATCTTCACAGAGAGAGTTTTTAGTGGTGAAAATAGTATTGTGCTTCTGATTATTTCATGAGTGTAACCGTCTTCCCCAGCCTCTATAAATAGGCCAGGTGAATCAGTTGCAAGAGCGGTTACATAAGTGAATATTTACAACTTAGTCCCTATATCTCTTATAAAAACTTAATCTTACCTTATATTTGTAGAACTTATCAATTTAATCCTTACTAATTACATTTGGGTCCTCGTAAAATATCTTTCCTTATCAAGTAGAATAGTCATCAATCAACGACATGAAATATATTTAACCACCTATAATAGGCTCCCGTGTCGTATCCCAAAGATTGAAATGGACATGCTCAAGCACATTATTGGTTGTATGGTTACTAGGTATAAACCTTTATTCTCTTTATCTTCCTTAACACACATCTTTTACAAATGCTCGACTTTTAACTATGCCACCACCAACACCCTTTTTTTATTTTACTAATTAAGGTTATTTCCACTCACATTCCGAACCTCAGATGTCACAACTTGGTTGAATTCTTATTCACACACACCTTACCACTATAAGGTCCTCAAGAACTAACAGACCATCAGTCATATATGCCTTCATATAAAAAATGAGCCTTGCAAGACCCTAAGTTTGTTGTATATATCCCTATAAGTGAACCCTTAATTGTCTAATATTCCAATATGAAGAAGGTTATGTTTAACTACAGGAATACACCTCAAGTTTTCAATCACTCTCTCGAGTTATGTATACCACTTGAGCCAAACAATTATCACTCTTTTGACATCACATGATTCATCATTGCCAATAATGACCTTTATACCTTCAAACAATCTCTAGTTTTTCAAACCAATGTGAAATGAATCGCTTGAATCTAATACTCGTTTTTAGTGTACCTTCAAGAACGAAGTCATTAAACCATCAACGAACTCATAGTCGTTCAAAACCATTGCAACATCTCCAGTTTCGACCTTTAGATAACTATTTCTTACTCTTTTTTCATAGTGGTTCTTACTAATATGATCTTATTTATTGCATAAGCAAAATCTCACTTTGGAACCTGTTGTAAGCCTTTTGGACTTTGAACGAGAGTTTACTTTCATCTCTCTGAATCTCTTCTTCATATCCCGCCTCTCACATTCAGTCTAAGACTTTTAGAGTCACCCTTGAGAGCAATCTTCCTATAATTATGTTTTGAGTTCAAAGAACTCTTCACTTTGGTCATCATAAGGGACTCTTTTTATAGAGTATAGTTCCAACAAAGTTCTCAAACACCTTCAAAAAATAAGTTAAGATGATTATGGCATGGTAATCATCCTCCACTTTGACCTTAACCGCATTCAAGTTAAGAATGATTTTATTGAAATCATCTAGGTGTCTTCCGATTTCTTCGCTACCATTCATTGACAGTGTGTAAAACTGCTTCTTAAGATTCAATCTATTTGCCAATGACTTCTTCATGTAAATCATCTCTAGCCGTTCTATATCCCCAACGTTGTAGGCTCTTTAGATACCTCACGAAGCACTCCGACAACAATCTTATCCATAGCTCAAATTATATTCTTTAGATGTTGAAATGATTATCTCCGTTGATTTTTTCAAGTTTTAAACTTCATTGAAAATAATCTTCGTGGCTTTCATTGGCTTCTCGGTAAGAACCTTCTCTTTAGTCTTACGATTTGAAAATATCTTCGTCATTTATTTATTTTACACTAAAACTAGTGTTACTCTATATTATCCTCGCTCACCACACCACCTTTTAAGGAACTTTCTTGAAAGAGTACTCTTATTTCAGAATAATCAACAACACCCAAGTCCCAGTAACAGTTGAAGTCCATAAAACGTTAGCTAAAGCTCAACCGCTCCAAACCAAAAATTGTTTGGTGAAAGTATTAAATCTCCAAGAAGAAACATATGAGCCATACAATTTTGAATTGTACTCAAAGCTTAGCTATGCACTTATAATAGCAAAGCGAGAAAAGAACAAGAATGTAAACTCAAACACACACACAAGATAAATCTAATGTGGTTTGGATGGTGAAGAAGTCCTACATCCACGAACAACGAACAAATATTTTATATATAAGAAATTACAAGAAGAATCTCTCAAATGTTAAAAACTCAGTCCTTCATCTATGTTACAAAGAACTCTCAAGTTACAAATAAATTATGGATCTTAAAATGTTTATTCAAGTGTTGTCTTCTATCTCAACTATAACCAAAAGTTTCTAGATTTCCTTCTCAAATATATCCAATTTTCTCACTCACAGCAATACAACAATGACATTATACTCATCTCTTACTATTTATAGAAGATTAGTAATGTGCACAATTCTCAACAACTCACAATATCTCCTAACAAATCTATTGCCCTAATAAGTCAGGAAAACTAAGACAAAAGGACAAGGTTGGCGCTGAGATTTGTACAGCAGGGGCCTGTAACAATATCTTGTACTATTGTTCATGCAGCATGCCTAGATCAACGACTTTATGATTAAAGTTGAGATTCAATATCAATTTAGTCATTTAATGACTTGGGTTCCTCTAAAAGCTTCTATGTATCTTCAAAATTCATTCAACAATCACGCACTTCCCTTTTGCACCATAAATGATCAGTCTTCTCTTCTGATTCAAACAGTGACATATTTCTTGTCTTCGGCAGAACTTGACCTTAGGTTCAACAAACGTCTTTGCACTTAAACCTCAGCTTCAACTCTCGTCCGAGATTCACACAAATCATGTATTTACATTTCTTCAGCGATCCATCACAACCACATATAGTCTTCGGCCGCACTCTTATAACCTAAACCTAACAAAAACAAAGAAAAACAAAATGCTAAAAGTCACTATTTGCATGGTAGATGTTTGAGGAATACAACAAGGACATCATATTGTCTCTCACTTATTATAAAAGATCATGCACAATTTCTCAACACCTCACAATAGCACCTGAAAATCCATTGCCCCATTAAATCAGGAAAACTAGGACAAAAAGACAAGGTTGGCGCCGAAAGTCGTACATGTCGAAAGTCGTACATCAGCGGTCTGCAAACGTATTGCATATCATGCTATTGTTCATGCATTATGCCTAGATCAACGACTTTATGATTAAAGTTGAGATTCAACATCAATTCAGTCATTTAGTGACTCATCTTTCTCTAAAAATTTCTAAGTATCTTTAAAAGTCATTCAGAAATCACGCACTACACTTCGGCACTTTGACGCCATTGATGATCCGTCTTCTCTTGTAGTATCAATAGTAACATACTTCTTGCCTTCTACAGAACTTGACGACAGATTCAAACGTTCTTGCACTTAAATTTCAACTTCAACTCTCATCCAAAATTCACACAAACCACATCTTTACATGTCTTTGACGATCCATCACAAACCCCATATAATTTTCTGCCATACTCTTATAACTTAAACCTAACAAAAAGGAAATGCTACATCTCACTCTTTATTTTGGCAGATGTTTGAGCTTTCAATCAATGGTTATTTATGTGACAGGTTTTTGAGCTTTGAATTTGTTTTTGCAATACTGTTTGGACCTCGAAATGGAAACGGATTTTAGAATTTCGTAACAGATGTCCGTCGTTATTTTTCCATTTCCTTGTTATTAAATTGAGGACCGTTGTCCGTCGTTATTTTTCGAGGAACTCCAAAACGGTAGCAGATGTTACTTTGAATAAACTTGATTACATCCTTAGCTTTTGTCCCAGCTAAAGGTTCTGCTTCTGCCCACTTCGAAAAATAATCGACCGCAACAATAATCATCTGTCTTCCACCAGAAGCCATAGGTAATGGTCCTACCAAATCAATCCCCCACCTATCGAAAGGAACCGCCTATGAGATTGTCATTAGGGCTACTGCTGGTTTATGTATTAAATTTGCATACCTTTGGCAAGTATCACAGCTTTGAACTAACACTTTGGCATCCTGCAATATGGTAGGCCAATAATACCCTGCCAACAATACCCTACGCGTTAAAGCTTTGAATCCACAATGAGCTGATCCATCTCCATCATGCAGTTCAGATAGAATGTTTTGAGACTCTTGTTTACTTAAACATCGTAGCAAAGGTTTCGACGCAGATCTTTTGTACAATACCCCATCCAATACTACATAGCCAAGAGCTTTATATTTTATTTTCTTGAGCAAGTGTTTATCAAGAGGTAGTATTCCCTTCGAAATAAAGTTTAACAAGTCAAACCTCCAATCACCTCGAGCGCACATCGGACCACTTACTACTTCATCAACAAATTCACACTTCTCAGAATTCGATATGATCGAGGGCGACGGTTGTGTCATGATCCATGGATATTCTTCAGAGTAAGCCATTGTTGCTAAAGAATCAACCATTGTGTTGTTACCTCTTCGAATATGCTCCACTTCGACATTTTCAAATTGTGCCATCATTCCTCGTAGTTCTTGCAAGTACAAAACCAAACGTTCCTTTTTAGCTTCGGAAACCCCTTTAACATGATTAACCACCAACTGCGAATCTGTTTCTAAGCGCACAAATGTTGCCCCACAAATCTTTGCTAATCGCAACCCTGCTAGCACAGCTTCATATTCAGCTTCATTGTTTGAAGCATGAAATCCAAATTTAATAGCTTGAAACATAAATTCCCCTGTTGGTGCTACCAATTCAACTCCTGCACTTGACCCTTTGTTACTAGATCCCCCATATGTTCGCACTATCCACGTCGGATTCATGCTCTCTTTTTCGCCTTTTTCCTCTTCAGGTCTACTCGAATGAAACTCAACCAAGAAGTCTGCTAAGGCTTGTGCTTTGATAGCCGTTCGAGGAGAGAATAACACATCGAAATCTCCTAATTCTACAGACCACTTAGTCATCCTTCCTAAAATGTCTGGCTTTTGCAACACATTTTTCAATGGGTATGAAGTTCGAACCACAATCGTATGTGCCTGGAAGTAAGGACGCATTTTCCTCGCTGCCACTACTATACACAGTGCCAATTTTTCTAGCTTCAAAATATCATTTCTCAGCATCAACCAAACTTTTACTGACATAGTAGACAGGCTTCGAAACCCTCGTATCCTCACTGATCAGAACTGCACTTACTGCATAATCCGACACTGCTATATACAAAAATAGTTGCTCACCCTTTCGAGGCTTCGACAATATTTCAAGAGAAGACAAAAGATTTTTTATCTTCACAAAAGCCTCTTCACAATCCGAAGTCCACTCAAAATTATTTGGTCGACGCAGCACCTAGAAAAAAGGCAAGCACTTATCTGAAAAACGAGAAATGAATCTGTTCAAAGCTGCTAACCTGCCCGTTAACATTTTCACTTCTTTGATATTCCGAGGTGAAAACATTGATATCAGAGCCTTCAACTGTTCTGGGTCCACTTCGATTCCTCTTTCACTAATCATGTACCCCAAGAACTTACTAGATCGAACTCCAAATGTACATTTTTCTGGGTTCAGTTTCAATCGTATGGCTCTGAGATTCAAAAACGTCTCTTCTAAATCATCAATGTGTTCATCATCACTTTTTCTCTTGACAAGCATATCATCGATGTACACTTCGATATTCCTTCCTATCTGTGAAGCAAACGCCTTATTCATCAGCCTCTGGTATGTTGACCCAGTATTTTTTAATCCGAACGGCATCACTCTATAACAGTGCAAACCTCGGTCAGTGATGAAAGTTGTGCTTTCTTCATCATCCGGATTCATTCGAATCTGATTATACCCTGAAAAAGCATCCATAAATGTCAAGATTTTATTTCCCGAAGTGGAATCCACTAACTGGTCAATTCGAGGCACTGGAAAAGGGTCTTTTGGACAGGCTCTATTTAGATCTGTGAAGTCCACGCACATTCGCCATTTTCCGCTCTTCTTTTTTACCACCACAGGATTAGCCGTCCACCTTGGGTAATTGGACTCCCTGATATGCCCCATCTTATACAGTCGATCTACCTCAGCAACTATGGCCTCGGATTTTTCCAACGAAAAAGCTCTTCTTTTTTGAATTATCGGTTTGATCTTCGGATCCACCGCCAAGCTATAACATATGATATCACTTGGGACCCCCACTACGTCTTCGGACCTCCAAGCAAATACATCCAAATTCTCAGACAAAAAATTCAACAATTTTTCTCGCATTGATAAAGGCAACAGAGTCCCGATTCGAAGTACCCTGCCATTATTAAAAACAAACTCTTCTATTTCTTCATTTACCACCACAGAACTCGGGGTTGACCTCGGATCATCAATTCCCTCATCTGCACCCCCAGAAGACAACCCCCCAAACTGCTAATTCTCCATCGGATCATCAGTATCTTTACCACGTAGTCTAAACGCAGCAGCGTAACACTCTCTTGCCACATTTTGATCACTTCGAACTACGCCGACTCGATCCTTGATCACATACTTCAAACATTGATGAACCGTAGAGACTACAACATACATTTTAGCCAGCCACGACCTTCCAAAAATAGCGTTGTAGCTCGATGGACAATCCACCACCACAAAAATGACTTGTACTTTGTTTTTGAAAGGCCCCTATCACATTTGCTGTTGCGCCAGTGAACCCAATGATAGTTCTCTCTGACCTTTCTATTCGAGGCAGAGTGGTTAATCTATCATATGTTGACTTGAAAAGCACATTAGCAGAGCTCCCGGTATCAATCAACACTCGTCGAATCTCCATCCCGCACACTTCTGCTCCTATAACCACTGCATCTTCATGTGGCCCAGTAATCCCCCTCAAGTCATCCCCATCGAAAATTATAAAGGGCACATTCTTCTTGTTGCTCAGGTGTGCCGTTGCTCCTCCCTCAATTTGACGCGTTAAATTCACTATATGTCTCTTCCTCGAATTATTAGTGTTGTTAGTCATTGAATCTCCCCCAAATATTGTTAACGATTCAAATAAGGCACACAAATCTCAAACACGTCCACGACGCTTCGGCTCATCTATTGACATTAACAATAATCGACTAGGGTCTGGGTCGACATATTCCGAAGCCACATCAAACTCATCACCTGCAGCATCTAAAATCATCAGTGCAGTTTCCTGCTTAGAATTAGGATTACCAATTTTCGGAGCTGCAGCTTTGGCATTCTTTTTGACATATTCTAGCAACTTTCCATTTTCTATCATAATCTGCATCTCTTTCTTCAAGGCAATACAATCGTTTGTATCATGCCCAATATCTTCATGATACCTGCAGAACTTGTTATTGCGCTCTTCTCTTGGCCTATTAATCGCTGGTGGCTTTCTGAAATTTACTGTTCCCCTGGTTTTCTCATATATTGAAGCCACACTTTCAGTCAAATCCGCATAGTAGTCTGGTCTTACCCACACATTCGATCTGGATCTAAACTGTTGCTGATTATTAGAATTGTGTTGATTATATCCCCCTTGATACGAGTTCGAAGCTCCTCTGTTAGAAACATTTTGATTACTCCTCGGGCGCGATGAATTGTTATTCGAAGTGTTAGCTTGACCATTCCCTTTCTGAATAGTACTGCCTCCTCCTCGAACCCGCGTCGATTCTTCGACCTTAATCTGATCCTCAACCTGAGCTATGAGAGCTCCAAATGTTAGCGCCCTACGCCTCGTAGTCTTATCGACTAAATCTCCTGGCAACAATCCTTGTCTAAACGCCGCCATAGCCACACTTTCTTCACAATCATCTAGTTCAGCTTTGGTTGATACAAATCTCTTGGTATAATCCTTCAGCTTCTCTCCCACAGCCTGCTTGCATTGTATTATTGTATCTCTATTGGCTCTCATTTCTTTGCTTCCCACAAACTGTCTTCGGAAAGCTGTATAGAAGCCTCTAAAATTTGCAATTGACTCCTTAGGAATCTTGTTGTACCATTTCAGCGCAGTTCCCTTGAATGTCTGAGAGAACGCTCTACACACCAATTTATCGTCGTCTTCGAAATTAGTCATATAGTTTTTGAATTGTTCTATGTGGTCATCGGGATCTTGAGTCCCATCAAACTTATCAACTTTGGAAATATCAAACCGCCTCGGAAGCGGCACAGATCTGATCTCCCTGATCAATGGTGAGTCCCTCCAGTCAACTCTTTGAACATATTGGTCTTCGTTTCTCATCCCCACAGTAGCATATAAGCTTGACTCACCTTCATACTTTCGAGGGGAATATTTCCGAGGTGAATATTTCCGAGGTGAATATACTCGCCTATCTTTCTTTTGCCTCCCTTCCTTATACACCTTAGCTGTCCGGAATTCACGTTCTGCTCCTCTTGAATGGCCTCGAGAATATTCATACCTCGGTGTTTCATCTGACTCCGCATTTTCGGAATCTTCTTCATCACCAGAGTCCACATACTGTCGCTTCTGCAACTTTCCTTTTCTTTTTATCCCACCATACTCCTTTTTTCGCTCAAAACGTGCTTTACGCTGTTCATATCGAACGTCGCCATCGTCCATCGACTGATCCGACTGATCATCTTGATCGCCTCTTGCTATTTTAGACCTAAGTCTAATGCTATCATCACCAATTCATCAAGCTCCGCCACCTTCCTTATCATCTCATTCATTTTTCCTTCAAAATCGAATTGGTTTAATTGAGTTGGAATCGATTTACTTGCCTCTTGCAGATCGGATTTCAATGTTTCCATAGCTTTTCGAACAGATGGATTGTCACCTTCTTCTGCATTCATCTTCAATCAGCGAAAAACTAAACAAAATACTTCAGAAAAACTCGAACGAAAAACTTTAGAAAACGAAAACTCGAGACTCGATTTTTGATCTGTTGATCAAGGTATCTTCGCCCCCTCCTTCTAGCGCCAATTTGGTATGAATTAAAGTTGGATTGATAGAATCAAGAACGTAAATCTTCACAGAGAGAGTTTTTAGTGGTGAAAATAGTATTGTGCTTCTGATTATTTCATGAGTGTAACCGTCTTCCCCAGCCTCTATAAATAGGCCAGGTGAATCAGTTGCAAGAGCGGTTACATAAGTGAATATTTACAACTTAGTCCCTATATCTCTTATAAAAACTTAATCTTACCTTATATTTGTAGAACTTATCAATTTAATCCTTACTAATTACATTTGGGTCCTCGTAAAATATCTTTCCTTATCAAGTAGAATAGTCATCAATCAACGACATGAAATATATTTAACCACCTATAATAGGCTCCCGTGTCGTATCCCAAAGATTGAAATGGACATGCTCAAGCACATTATTGGTTGTATGGTTACTAGGTATAAACCTTTATTCTCTTTATCTTCCTTAACACACATCTTTTACAAATGCTCGACTTTTGACTATGCCACCACCAACACCCTTTTTTTATTTTACTAATTAAGGTTATTTCCACTCACATTCCGAACCTCAGATGTCACAACTTGGTTGAATTCTTATTCACACACACCTTACCACTATAAGGTCCTCAAGAACTAACAGACCATCAGTCATATATGCCTTCATATAAAAAATGAGCCTTGCAAGACCCTAAGTTTGTTGTATATATCCCTATAAGTGAACCCTTAATTGTCTAATATTCCAATATGAAGAAGGTTATGTTTAACTACAGGAATACACCTCAAGTTTTCAATCACTCTCTCGAGTTATGTATACCACTTGAGCCAAACAATTATCACTCTTTTGACATCACATGATTCATCATTGCCAATAATGACCTTTATACCTTCAAACAATCTCTAGTTTTTCAAACCAATGTGAAATGAATCGCTTGAATCTAATACTCGTTTTTAGTGTACCTTCAAGAACGAAGTCATTAAACCATCAACGAACTCATAGTCGTTCAAAACCATTGCAACATCTCCAGTTTCGACCTTTAGATAACTATTTCTTACTCTTTTTTCATAGTGGTTCTTACTAATATGATCTTATTTATTGCATAAGCAAAATCTCACTTTGGAACCTGTTGTAAGCCTTTTGGACTTTGAACGAGAGTTTACTTTCATCTTTCTGAATCTCTTCTTCATATCCCGCCTCTCACATTCAGTCTAAGACTTTTAGAGTCACCCTTGAGAGCAATCTTCCTATAATTATGTTTTGAGTTCAAAGAACTCTTCACTTTGGTCATCATAAGGGACTCTTTTTATAGAGTATAGTTCCAACAAAGTTCTCAAACACCTTCAAAAAATAAGTTAAGATGATTATGGCATGGTAATCATCCTCCACTTTGACCTTAACCGCATTCAAGTTAAGAATGATTTTATTGAAATCATCTAGGTGTCTTCCGATTTCTTCGCTACCATTCATTGACAGTGTGTAAAACTGCTTCTTAAGATTCAATCTATTTGCCAATGACTTCTTCATGTAAATCATCTCTAGCCGTTCTATATCCCCAACGTTGTAGGCTCTTTAGATACCTCACGAAGCACTCCGACAACAATCTTATCCATAGCTCAAATTATATTCTTTAGATGTTGAAATGATTATCTCCGTTGATTTTTTCAAGTTTTAAACTTCATTGAAAATAATCTTCGTGGCTTTCATTGGCTTCTCGGTAAGAACCTTCTCTTTAGTCTTACGATTTGAAAATATCTTCGTCATTTATTTATTTTACACTAAAACTAGTGTTACTCTATATTATCCTCGCTCACCACACCACCTTTTAAGGAACTTTCTTGAAAGAGTACTCTTATTTCAGAATAATCAACAACACCCAAGTCCCAGTAACAGTTGAAGTCCATAAAACGTTAGCTAAAGCTCAACCGCTCCAAACCAAAAATTGTTTGGTGAAAGTATTAAATCTCCAAGAAGAAACATATGAGCCATACAATTTTGAATTGTACTCAAAGCTTAGCTATGCACTTATAATAGCAAAGCGAGAAAAGAACAAGAATGTAAACTCAAACACACACACAAGATAAATCTAATGTGGTTTGGATGGTGAAGAAGTCCTACATCCACGAACAACGAACAAATATTTTATATATAAGAAATTACAAGAAGAATCTCTCAAATGTTAAAAACTCAGTCCTTCATCTATGTTACAAAGAACTCTCAAGTTACAAATAAATTATGGATCTTAAAATGTTTATTCAAGTGTTGTCTTCTATCTCAACTATAACCAAAAGTTTCTAGATTTCCTTCTCAAATATATCCAATTTTCTCACTCACAGCAATACAACAATGACATTATACTCATCTCTTACTATTTATAGAAGATTAGTAATGTGCACAATTCTCAACAACTCACAATATCTCCTAACAAATCTATTGCCCTAATAAGTCAGGAAAACTAAGACAAAAGGACAAGGTTGGCGCTGAGATTTGTACAGCAGGGGCCTGTAACAATATCTTGTACTATTGTTCATGCAGCATGCCTAGATCAACGACTTTATGATTAAAGTTGAGATTCAATATCAATTTAGTCATTTAATGACTTGGGTTCCTCTAAAAGCTTCTATGTATCTTCAAAATTCATTCAACAATCACGCACTTCCCTTTTGCACCATAAATGATCAGTCTTCTCTTCTGATTCAAACAGTGACATATTTCTTGTCTTCGGCAGAACTTGACCTTAGGTTCAACAAACGTCTTTGCACTTAAACCTCAGCTTCAACTCTCGTCCGAGATTCACACAAATCATGTATTTACATTTCTTCAGCGATCCATCACAACCACATATAGTCTTCGGCCGCACTCTTATAACCTAAACCTAACAAAAACAAAGAAAAACAAAATGCTAAAAGTCACTATTTGCATGGTAGATGTTTGAGGAATACAACAAGGACATCATATTGTCTCTCACTTATTATAAAAGATCATGCACAATTTCTCAACACCTCACAATAGCACCTGAAAATCCATTGCCCCATTAAATCAGGAAAGCTAGGACAAAAAGACAAGGTTGGCGCCGAAAGTCGTACATGTCGAAAGTCGTACATCAGCGGTCTGCAAACGTATTGCATATCATGCTATTGTTCATGCATTATGCCTAGATCAACGACTTTATGATTAAAGTTGAGATTCAACATCAATTCAGTCATTTAGTGACTCATCTTTCTCTAAAAATTTCTAAGTATCTTTAAAAGTCATTCAGAAATCACGCACTACACTTCGGCACTTTGACGCCATTGATGATCCGTCTTCTCTTGTAGTATCAATAGTAACATACTTCTTGCCTTCTACAGAACTTGACGACAGGTTCAAACGTTCTTGCACTTAAATTTCAACTTCAACTCTCATCCAAAATTCACACAAACCACATCTTTACATGTCTTTGACGATCCATCACAAACCCCATATAATTTTCTGCCATACTCTTATAACTTAAACCTAACAAAAAGGAAATGCTACATCTCACTCTTTATTTTGGCAGATGTTTGAGCTTTCAATCAATGGTTATTTATGTGACAGGTTTTTGAGCTTTGAATTTGTTTTTGCAATACTGTTTGGACCTCGAAATGGAAACGGATTTTAGAATTTCGTAACTCATTCTTTGTTATTTAATTTCGTTGTTGTATTTTCAACCTTTTCAATACAATTTGCTAGAATCGATTGGCTCTAGTAACGAAAACAATGAATCGTATGTGATCTAAATATTTGATATTGTCAAAAAAGATTGCACAGCCATTATGTTGTTTATCGGCTATAAATCATCAAATGAAAATTTCAATTTTAAAAAAAATGAATACAGGAGACATGTACAGCAAAATGAACATTAATAAATCTGCAATAATTAACAAATGTGCAAACAAAATAATGATACATCTGAGGAATAAATATACACTCTTCTTGATTTATTCTTCGCACTTGTTGTGGACTCATAAAAAGAATAACAAATTACAAAAACACACAAAAATAAGACATACTTGGCTACTGCTAAAAGCCGTAAAACTTACTCGACGAGCTGCGCTCCTTGCTGCTTGAACCGAATATACAGTATTTCTCGACTTCTTTACCACCTTTGTACTGGACAGACAAACAAATGAAACTGTTTATGTGTTTCAACATTTGGACAAACCGGTGAGAATCGAGTATCAATTCGGACAAGTCAGACAAGCTACATAGAAATTGTTCAAGCATTAAGTGCCTAAGTATTGCTGTACTCCAACTCTATAGAAACTTGTATAACAGAATTTCAAAAAATATTTTAAAACCATGTCGGATTTGTTAATTAGGTAGATTCGGTGAACCGCGTCGGTTAGAGGCTATATCAATCAAACTGTCTTTTTACTGGCTTTGGCTTAAGTTTCTAAGTGTTTATATTATCACCAATAAGCAACAACACAATAAAGTATACTGAGAGATAAACTATGATTTTACTCGAACATTCATTAGCCTAAAATGGTGGAATCACTCTATTTGCCCGAGATTTCTATATATTAATAAATCTGAACTACTATAACGGAACATATAAATACCGAATGTCAAAATTAATTTCTCACCTTCCTGGAAATCTACAGCTTCCATGACCTGAAATAAGAAAACAGAAAGAGACATTTGAATTATAAACATGTCAAGTGATATCTAGAATATGGACTTATGTTAGTGACAAGATATCAATGGGGTCACACTATAACAAGTTCAGCTCTGTTCAGTAAATATTTTCGACATTTCTTACTTAATGGTTGTTTGGTTTACCAGCTTAGAAAGTAAAATCTTAGCTTAAACTGAAAAGAAAAAAACGAACTTAAAAAAAAAAAAAAGTTCTTTGGTGCATAATAGAACAATCTACGAAAAATAAGAACTTACTTGGGTCAATAGTAGTGATCATGGCAGCACCCTTGAAGTCACAAGAGCCAGGTGACTTCTTTTCTTTTTGGTAATAGCTATCAAAAGCAAAAGACGCATGGCTTTTAACATGATTAGGATCATAACAACTTTGACCGGGTTGAATCTCACTACAATTAGCCATTCCCGGACCACAAGCCCAATCCAATGCAGTCTGCAACGTTCTCGAATCCACACCGTCCATCGCGATACAAAATGTCCGATTAGTCATATCATTAGCCAAAAACCCTTCACTTCCTGATACATGAAGCAAATAAACCGGCATCGGATCTGAAGTCGAATTTGCGTAAAACAATCCCCAATTTGCTTCGGACACGGGTGGCTCCCTTAAATCTTCGTTAAACAGCTCATAAATATAAACACTTGAAGTGACGTCCGGGCGGAACGGGGTTCCTGTCTGTTCAAAAACATGTTTGATCAAGTTCGAGTTATACGTATCTGCGTTGTCGATTGTAGCATAAGGCTCTTTTATCTCATCTCCTTTTGAAGGCCACCCCGTTTCCGTTACAAGAACTTGAATATCGGAAAAGTTCAAGTTTCTCATCGAGAAATAAGCTGAATCGATCATCGCGTCGAGTACATTAGTGTAATGCAACATCGTGTTGGGATCAACCATCTCTTTCGAAGGCGTCAACGGTTTGAACAAACAACTTTCGAGCGGGACGACACCTTTGTTCTCCATAAAGACATAGTAAGGGTAAAGATTCAACATAAAAAAAGATTCGGTTCTCGACAAAAACTCAAGTAAAGGAAGTATAAGATATTCCAAACTTCGATTGAAATAAGCTTGAGAAGGCGGAAAAAGGTCTATAACTATCGAGTTTTGAAGTGGAGTCGAGATTTTTATCTCAGTATGAAGATTTGCAGCTACTAAGGCATTATAAATAGATTCCATTGCAGGAACAAGTAAAGGAACAGAAGAAGGAACATCTGTTAAAACCTCATCACCAACAGCAACAGCGGTTATAAGGGTTTCAGGATAGAAACCAATAATGTTTCTGTCCACCCAAGAAGCAGCAGTGGCATTGGATGACCCAATTGCTAGTATTTGGTTATTTGGTACGCTGATTATGACCCGGATCTTCGTTCTCGCTAATGCTTTGAGAATCCCTGGGTCTGAATCGTAGATTCGAACATGAGTTATCTTTTGAACTTGCAAGAAGGCAACTAAATCTGTCGGAGACATAAGATTGGATACATCTGTTCCAATGTTAACACCGACATAAGCTTCACTTTCTTGTTCTTTGTTTTGCTTTACCAGAATTGATGATGTTACTGCAAAATATTGACACAAAAGCTTTGTGAAATGAAACATACACATCAAATTATATATTTTTTTTTTATAAAATAACAATCTACTTTTCATTAGCCAAAGTAACTTAAAAACTCATAACTTTATGAATTTACACAATTAGCTATGTAGTATAAGAAAAGTACAAGATGATGACAAGAACATAAGTGAAATTATAGTCTAAATCCTAAAGATGAGACAAAGACTGAGGGACATATCTTCCTATAATAGACCAACAAATTAAGGTTCATTGTCTTGTTACATGTTTTGCTTGACTTTGTTGATAGATTAATTTTTAAAAAGGACTCATAAAAACTAAAACTTTATTCAATACACACAAAATTAATGATCTTTTTGCAAAATCACTATGCATTTCTATAACAAAATGGGGGGTTTTACCTTTGGAGAGTAGAGTGAAGTATGCAAGAATGGAGAGGACAAGAAGTGAAGTGAGTTTAGTGTTTGCCATTAGAGGAGTAACTTGAGGTTTGGTTCTTCCTCTTCTGGGTCTGGCTCTGGCTCAGCAACAACAGATTCTTCTTGCATTATCTAACCAATTACATAGCTTTTTTGTTTTCAATGAGATGCACAGTGTGAGAAAAAAAAGACAAACTTTGTTTTAGAAAAGTGTCTTTATACTAAATGGACAAAAGTGGATTTGCTTTTTCGCTATCGTAATTTGATTAGTCATATATCTAAACTTATAGATAATAAAATATTGAAGCAAAGTTTGATTCGAGCTGGGGGGAAAAATCGGACACTTGTCTCTATCCGGCTCAAAATGAAGTGTTTCCTATCTTGAAAAAGTACACGAACCAAAATAAATCTAAATTTAGAAAAAGGTATTTATAAAATAAAATATAGTTAGATCCGGTTTAGACATTTAAACAAGGGAAATTATACCAAAGGTACCTACTCAACTATTCAATTGTCACTTACCACCCAAGGTTTGATCAATTGTTACTTAATACCCAACTCAACTACCTTATTGTCACTTACAACCTAACTTTATTTTAATACCCTAACTACCCTCACCATTCATGAACAGCCACGTAACCAAAATTTTTATTTCCTTCTCTTTCCTTCTCTTTCCTACTTTTCCTTTAATTTTATTTTTAAAAGATCCGTATCTTTCGAACCGGAGCTCGAAAAAAATAAATGAAAGTACCATTACTTTTGTTTTTTAAAAATGAACAAAACTAGATCCATTTATGATATTTTTTGATTTTTTTTAAAAATAAAATTTCACTAGTTGCAAGCAATTCGCATCTTGAGAATTGTACCAGTTTTTTTTTTCATACCAGTTTTTTTTTTTTTATCGTTCATAAATCCTGAGAGTTGCAAGCAATTCGCATCTTATCATGAGAATCGTTCAGAAATTTGCAAGCAATTCGCATCTTATCATGCGAATCGTTCAGAAATTGCAAGCAATTCGCATCTTATCATGAGAATCGTTCAGAAATTGCAAGCAATTCGCATCTTACATCTTGAGAATTGTACCAGTTTTTTTTTTTTTTTTATCGTTCAGAAATCTTGAGAGTTGCAAGCAATTCGCATCTTATCATGAGAATCGTTCAGAAATTGCAAGCAATTCGCATCTTATCATGAGAATCGTTCAGAAATTGCAAGCAATTCGCATCTTATCATGAGAATCGTTCAGAAATTGCAAGCAATTCGCATCTTATCATGAGAATCGTTCAGAAATTGCTAGCAATTCGCATCCTGAGAATTTGCAAGCAATTCGCATCCTGAGAATTTGCAAGCAATTCGCATCCCGAGAATTGTACCAGTTTTTTTTTTTTATCGTTCAGAAATCTTGAGAGTTGCAAGCAATTCGCATCTTATCATGAGAATCGTTCAGAAATTGCAAGCAATTCGCATCTTATCATGAGAATCGTTCAGAAATTGCAAGCAATTCGCATCTTATCATGAGAATCGTTCAGAAATTGCAAGCAATTCGCATCCTGAGAATTTGCAAGCAATTCGCATCCTGAGAATTTGCAAGCAATTCGCATCTTGAGAATTGTACCAGTTTTTTTTTTTTTTTTTTTTACCAGCGCGCGCCTTTTTTTAGTCGGGGGTATTTTTGTCCAAATTTCAGTTTGAGGTACCAAGTTACACTATCCAAAAAGCGGGTACCGCCGGGTAATACCATAGTTGAGAAGGTATTTACCGGTACTTTTCTCTTTAAACAAACTGACTAGATACAAGTATACAACTACTTTGAAAGTAATCAATTAAATTAAATAAGTCTTGATTTTTATTTAAAAAGAGTTTATAACTTTTTCATAACATAAATACAAAAATCTAGATTCGAAAAGCTTTGGAGATGGGAGCAGTAATTCCACTGAGTTTTTTCAATTATAATTCCATTTTTGTTTTTTTAGATAAAAAAATTAGTTGTTAAATTAAATTTTTACTTGGGGGTGTTATTATTAGTAGGGAGGAGTTTTAAGGATATGATAAAAAAACCTTAGGAACACACTTTTGAATTTATATTATTAAGCAAAAAGTGAGGATTTGGCTGCTTGTAAGGATATTGTTTAACATTATGGAAGATTCAAATATTGTTTCAAGATGATAATAATTATTTTTAGGTGCGATCAAAGTCTCACATCTCATATTGATTAAATATGGAAAGAAAGATTAGTATATAAGTTAAAAATGCATCTTTATTAGGGTGAGGCTTTTTGGAAGTGGACCAAAAGCAAAGCCGTGCGGGCCAATAGGTCTAAGCAGATACGCAGACAATATCACACTAGTATGGAGATCAGATTATTCTTACTTATATACAAAGACATAATATATGGGATCCACGTCCTACAAATGGTATCAGAGCACCAGGCCCAGACGGAACGCGATGTGGTGGGTGTGATGTAGGTGAAATTCTCAGATGTCGAACATCTTACCGGAAGCTAGGAGCCATACTCAATGTGAATGATCTGCTGGATAGATGAAGCGCCTGATGGCTCATCAAGCATGTGGTCTTTGATCAAGGAGTGGTGCAGTGTCATCTATAGATGGAGTGTCTGATGGCTCATCAAGCAGGTGGCTTGATCAATGATCGGTGTAGTGTCATCTATAGATGGAGTGAATGATAGCTCATCAGGCAGGTGGCTTAATCAAGGAGCGGCACAGTGTCATCTAGTGAGCATATATCAAATAGATCCGCCATAAAGCTCTAGATTTCAGGCTTCTCTCCACCTGACTAGAGTAGTAGGCGAATGGAAGTCAATTGAGAGGAGGCTAGAGTGGTACTTTATTCGAGAGGATGATTGTTAGGTGCGACCAAAGTCCGATATTCCACATCGGGTAAACATGGGAAGAAATATCAGTATATAAGTTAAGAATGCATCTCCATTAGTGTGAGGCCTTTTGGAAGTGGACCAAAAAGCAAAGCCGTGTGGGCCAGTCGGCCCAAAACGGACAATATCACACAAGGTAAATACAGAGTATACTCCACTGCCAAACAACAGAAGAAACAATCAAAATAACAAAGAAAATTTTCAACCAGTGATATTTAAAGTTTTGAACTACGAAATAATTATATCTTTGATTTGCCAAATAAGGATGAATGGTGAGTTAATCTTTAATTCAAATCCTACAGGGATGCAACAAGGGCTACTTCTAAAGAACATATTATTGGACGTTATGGGTTTTAAAAAAGAGGTGTACCATATAGCCTTACAGTTCACTTCAAAAGATAAGGAGAAACTCCTGACATCAACAAAAGTCACCTTAGTTGGAAAGTTCACTAAAGGTAAGCCTCAATAAAACTATACTCATATGTTTTTAAACTCTTTTAACTTAGCAGGTGAAGTAAATATTACTACTTGAGACGCAAGACACATTCGAATAGAATTTTTTTACAATTTGATCTCTTTTAAGTTACAGAAAATAAATGTGTGGTTGATTGTGTAATTTTCCATGATATTGCTCAAATGGAAACCATACTTCCAAAGATTGAATGGCCAATACACCAGTTTGGATTATGTTTCCAAATCTCCTGCAGTTCTTATATAATGAAGAAATCATAAGGAATGTAGCTTCTTCATTAGCTAATTCATTAAAGGTTTGGGTTCCTGGAAAAGATAGGGTTATGCATAATTACTACAAAGCCTTCATCGAGTATGATGTTACAATGAAGCTTATCCATAAGGCGTGGGTAAGTTTTGGGGACAATGATGGATGTTAGGTGGATATAATATATGGAGATATTTTATCATACTGTAATGTTTGCCTGTATTTATGTCACAATGATAAAACTTTTAAACATATTGTTGTTCCCCTAATCTTACCAATATTTATTCCCTATAAACAAACTAATAAGTGGGTGCATAAAGTTGATTCAAACATCCTAAAAGGAAAAGACTTAGTTATAGATTATCCACCAACAAAATTTTTGAATGATAATAATGGGAAACAATAGTTCTATGAAGAGAAAGAAAACCAAAACTGTGTTATCCAAGTTACAACTCAAGAAAACTATACTTTGAAGGATAAAACTCAATCAAGCTATAAAAAAATCTTACAAGGGTCCTATAAGGAACAAGATAGTTTGGATAAATCGTTAAAGGAAATACCAGAGCTTAAATAATAATAAATTATAAAAGCTATACATTCAACTGAGACATGTATTATTATTTTCTGCCACAAATGATTATGAAAACCTATCATCATAATATAAATCTCATAAGCAGAAAAACATAGGTAGTCTCTCAGCATCTCTCACTCTTAGTAAAGGGGAAGTTGGAAAATATTTTAAAGAAATTGATCGAGATAGTAAAGAAAGTTAAAAGTAAAGAAAGTAAAAGTAAAATTACTATCAAGGCACTTCAGTTTAAAGGGCCAACCATGACAACCTCTAGTAGTTTTAAATGACTATTAAAATACTTAATTGGAATGTAGAGAATTGGAAATAAAGCTACAAAAGAAGACTCAAGTTAATTAAAAGGTCTGAAAATATTGATTTTATGGTTCTTCAAGAGCCCTCGATTGTTGTGGAAAACCTTGAGAAGGTTGTTAAAAGTATTGGTTTCCAAAATAGTACATTCAATATCAACAATAAAATCCAACTAATATGGAAGGATGAGTTCAAAGTAGATATTATTTTGAATCATACTCAATTATTCATGTAAATGTAAGTCATTCAATCCTTGATAAAAAAATTATGGTAACAATTGTATATGCTAATATATAAGGGAATATTATATAAATCTTTAGAATAACTGAAGGAAATTAGCTGATAATTCAAGAGAATAGATTGTGATAGGAGAATTTAATGTCATCTCATCTGCCCATGAATAAATTTTATGATTTTTTATGCTTAAGAAGTCTTGAATAGTTCAACAATATTATTATAGATTGTTATCTAGAGGACACAGGCTACACATGAATTATGGTCTAATAATAGGAAGTAGAATAGTTTAAACAAGGTGTTATATAACACTGTTTAGGTTTATTACTTTGAAGAAACAAGGGTGAAGCACATGGCTAGAATATGATCTGATCATACTCTATGTATATCTCAATAGAGTAGAGTCATAAAAATATTACGACTTCCTTTAATTTTAAAATATATAGGTACTACACTAGGATTTTCTAAATATTATTGAACAAAACTGGAATACTGAAATAGAATGACAACCTATGTCTTTGTATTGGAATATGCTTAAGAGGTTGAAACGGAAGCTCAAAGTATGAAACTGAGAGAAATTTAGTAATATCTTTGATGTTGTATTACAGGCTGAGGATGAAGTTAAAACCTTAAAAAGAATGAAGAATCAAATGGAATTTATGACAAGATTAATCTTTCAAAAGGTCACAATGTATATCTTCATTTATTAAACTAGAGAAGAAACTTACTAGTAGCAAAAATGTAATTATATATAGGTTAAATATTGTGATAATAATACTCTTACTTATCATAACTATGTTAACAAAATGAGAAGAATAAATAAAATTTTAGTGGTTCATGAAGGAAATGAATGGATTACCGACCATGACAAGCTAGGAAATTTTTTTATATCTCATTTCAAATTAGTCCTAACAGGCCAGCCAAACCAAGTCGATACAAAATAATTACATGATATTATTCCTAAGCTAATTACATATAAAGATAACATAATGTTAATGAAATTACCTTTTGAAACTGAGATCCATAGGGTTATCAAAAACTTAAAACCCTCGAGTGTCGCTGGCATTGCTGGCTACAATGGTATATACTCTAATACCATGGGAAAGTTATTAAAAAGGATATTTGTGATGTTATCACATCATTTCTTAAACGACAAGCAATCCATCAAGGTATATTTTTTATAATAATTTCTCTTATTCCTTAGATAAGTGGCCCTCAAACCTGGAATGACTATATACCTATTAATTTTTGCATATTTTATAATAGAATCATTGAAAAATCATAAATAATGAATTATCCTTAGTTCTTCGCAAGATAATCTCTTAAGAGGAATGAGGTTTTATTCGTGGTAGGAATATCAATGACAATATCTTACTGGCTAAATAGTTATCTCCTAACCTTAATTATAAACTTAGGGGAGTCAACATTATGATTAAAATAAACATGTTAAGTGTATTTTCAGATTTGCATACAAGTTTATTATAAAGATCATGAAGTTATGTGGTTTTGGTAGCTCTTTCGTAGACAAAGTTGCTTGTATAATAAATCATGCTTGTTTCTCAGTAATAGTGAATGGTGAGACACATAAATATTTTAAAACCACAAATGAGATTAGACAATAGGATCATATATCCCCAAACCATTTTATTATAGTTGATGAGTACTTAATTAGAGGCTTGAAAAATCTGTTTGGAACAAAGAGAGAAATGAAATTCAAAGCAATAACCTCCATTGTTATTTCTTGATTAGGCTTTGCAGATGACTTGACCATCTTTAGAAATGGCTCAGCTAATAATATTGATTGTTTGGGGAACTTCTTACAACATTATCAACTAATATATGGACAAATGATTAACAAGGAAAAACTAAGGTGATAACCTCCACTTGTATTTATCAGTTAAGATCTAGTATGTTGGGCTTACATTCGGGATTTCGGACTGGTTACATTTCTATTCCATGTCTAGGGATCACAAAAAATTCTAATAGTAAAGCTAGCAACTATGATGTTTTAATTACAAAGATGAGAATAAGATTATGGAGTGGAATGGTAAGCAACTATAATTTGGAAGCAAACTGATCATAATTTAGTCAGTATTAATAAAAGAATATAAACTGCCAACCTTCATTGCTCAATTGAATACCTCCATTACTCAACATATATAAACTAAACATTGATGGTTCATGTGGGCTCAACAGAGAAACCAGTGGTGATGGTCTGATAAAAAACAATATGAGAAAATTAACTATTGGTTTTGGTAGACTTTATGGCAAGATAACTCATATTTTAGCATATGGAACGGTGTTATTAGATGTTCTATTGAGATGCAAGGATATGTGCATTAGTAATCTTGAAATAGAATTGATTCTCAAATTCTTATCAAGATATTTATTAAGGGTAAAACCCTTTGGTTTCTAGAGCCTGTTATAGCCAGATGTATGAAGTTAATCACATCAAATACGACCATTGTCCATATTTTCAGAGATCAAAATAAGGCAGCTGACTTGATTGCCAAATGGACCAGGAAATTTAAAATGAAACTTGACTTTAATCATAATCAGGCTCAAAATCAACTAAGGACAATCACTTTATTAGAAAGCATATGACAAGGTTATATAATAATAGATGACTGATTAACTAAATGTTACTTTAAGAGTTGGTTTTGGTATCTAATCTTCGGAATTCTAGATAAGCATGTATATCTTTATAACTTCTAATGTTTATAGTGGCACCAACTATTTCAAAGTAGGTCTTAACTGACTATGATTATGCGGGTATGATGATTTTACATATATCGATTCCGTTAAAGAGGTTAATGTTGGACTAAAGCTGGATTTAACATACAAAGAGTGACTGAAGGTGGAAATCAAAGTTGATTTAGATGTTTAATCAAAATGGAAATAAAATCAGTCAGTTGAATTCAATTAAATAAATTATGTCGAGTAATGTAAGGCTAGTACTTTGAAAAATGTCTTGCATCATTTTTTATTGAAGTAGGGATATAAAGGTTGAAAGAATATGAAGAAAACTTTATGATGAAATGAAACCTTAATGATAAAATGAAACTTTGCTTAAAGAGATGTATGAAGATTTTCAATGCCTTAAAGCTCTTAGCTCAACTTTTTTTAAAATTTCGATGGCTTCTCAAATTCAGGTTACGAGTTCTTTTGTGATTGAGGCTTTCTCAAATAAACATGTGTTTTAATTTACTATGTAACCAAAGAAAATGGGTTTTACATTTAATAATAAATAAATTACTTTTAAAAAAATAGTTATTAACTTTAAAAAAATGCTCGATGATATATATATATATATATATATATATATATATATATATATATATATATATTTAGAATGTTACAAATTCAATAGTTATAACTTTAGTTGTCACGGTTGATACCGGAAACGTCATATTTTATAATAAAAATAATTACTTAAAAATGTTATCAAATAATTTTAAAATATTGTCAAAAATTAAAATAAATTTATGTAATATTTTTTTGAAAACCTTACGATTTTTCCACAAATTTCAAAACAAAAATATTATTTCAAGTTGTTTTTAATTTTAATATATTAAAGGGTTCGTTACATCATCCTATATATATATATATATATATATATATATATATATATATATATATATATGTATTTATTTTTTCTGAAAGTTATGTGTTTATAACTTCAAATTAAGGTTTTTAGTATTTCTTAATTTTTTTAAAAACACAACTCTCTTTCGTTTTAGGTTTCATTAGCTAGTTCATCTAACTCTCATTTACAATTAAAAATTCAGATTTTTTGTGATTTATGGCAGGATTTTGAGACTTAAGGTTTGGATTTCACAATTGTTGTTGTTAGTTCATGGTTTTTGTTTCTTGCAGTTGTAGGTTTCCATTGAGTTCAACCTATAAGTTCAAAAATTTCCCTAAGAAAATTCAAACAACTTCGACTCTCGTGGTTCAATTAGTTGCTCATGCAGGTGCGACTAATTTCTACCTAGGGGTCGAAATCTGACATTTATATTTCATCTGATTATGACTCATTTGATCGAAATTAGTTAGTGCTTAATGCTATATTTTAAAGCTAATTTTCTTTAGCATTATTTTTTGTTAGGTAGATATAACATATTAACGAAGTTTATCTATTTTTCAGTCGGTCAGATGATCTAGATATTGAAAATAAATGGATTAGTTTATGCTCACTGATGTATTCGACCATTGTTAATATATTGTTCAATTAAATAAGTGATTAGATGATTAAATCACATATAACCTTTTGAAAATATAGGTGAAAACTCATTAGGAAGGTTATTATGTAGAGATAAGGTTAATATTTGGGTACTCTCAAGGATTGAGCCCAAATTATTAACCGTTAAAGCTAAACTAGTAGTTTAGTGACTAAATTGGATAAATCAATTTAGTTAGGTGGTACCTGACCATGTAGCTAACTAAATAGTATGAATGTAAATTAGGTTAAAAGTAAACCTAAATTGATTCTTACATAAAAAAGACATACGAAAATATTCTTTTAAGCTATCATATTATTACATGTCTCTCTTAGTGCTTAGAAAAACAAAAAACCGAGTTCTTTATACTCTATTTGTAATGCAGATTAATTCAAAATGAATAAAAGAACAAGATTAAATAAATAGAATTGCAAAGAAAATCCAGAAGATTCAAACAAATAGTATTTTAACATAACAATATCAATGATGCAATCAGTAATTACTAAGATGAACTACTTAGCAAGTAATAAAATATATTTAGTGATTCAATATATTATATAAATTGATATTAGATCAAGGTTCCCTTTTGAGTCAATCGTAGGAGTGTATGTATGTATGTATGAAATCAATTGAAAGCATGCTAATCATAATTTTCCGTAAAGAATTCATACAATTGGTAATATGTGTTGTTTAAGCTGATTAGGGAACTATTTAAGATTTAAAAAAGAACTTGTTGAAATTGTTTGTTCATATAAACATGATTAAGATAATATGTTTTTTGCTTAAAATTCAATTAGAGGAATGCGTAGTTAAAAATACATCAAAAGTATTGATGTCACACATAATTAAACCAAATTGAACCTAAATTAACTACGTGCCACATTAATACTTTGGTTTAATTTACAATTTAACAAATAAATTTTATTTTTGGTTTTTAATAATTCAATTAAGAAAACATTTCATACCATATAATAAATATATCGAGTGATTCAATAATATCACTATGTAGAATTATTTTTAGGGTAGAGTTATTTCCTCTATTAGTTTTGATTTTCTGTATCTGCCCGGATCTATTTCCAATCTTTTATTTTCTCAATTTAGTAAAATTCACTTTTACCCTTATTTATATATAAGAGTTTTAATCAAATTTATGCAAAGCATGTATACATTTCTCTCTTCATACTTTTTCTTTATTTTCCTGTAACTCACTTATTTCTCTCTTACTTCTTCTTTCTCTTTCAATCGGCCATTTCTTTCTCTCTCCACTCTTCTTTCTCTTTCAAAATAATCTTTATATATATAAATAATAGATTTATTGGATCATACCGAAATGACGGAGAAATAAACAAAAAACTTACTAATTTACAAAATGATATTAAGCAGAGCATTGGGGTTACTTTTCCATAAGATTTAAAAAAAAAATTATGATTTGTTGAAACAACCATTTGAAGTCTATCACCATCAATGGAATGGATGACAAATACTACAAAGCTAAAATTTATAAAAGAACACCTTTGATATTTGAGGATGCTATTAATTATTAGATACAATAGTCTATAAATGAAACTAAGAAATTTACATATACTTTTGTTACATGGTAAAAACACTAACAACAAGGTTGCAAAATCCTCTCTATCAACTATGACTTCACTTTTGTTTTAAAATCGATTACGTGATCCCTCCTCGAAATCAACTGCATTTTTGTCTCAGAATCGGCACTTGATTCAGAGACCTTTATTGGAATCAACTCACATTTTTGTTGCATAATCTACAATTGATTTCTTTTTCTTTCAAAATAGTTGATTCATTCGGAGGTTGGATTTTAGAATCCAATGTATCTTTCTTTTCCAAAAGCTGTATTTTTTTTTTGAAATTTCGATTCAAAATCAACAACTATTTAAAAAAAACATGCAGTTGATACCAACACTTGAGTCTGCCGATTTTAGTGTATGTATTTGTTTATAATATAATTTTAACATTCAGCCCAAAAAGCTTTCACCGTTGATAGCTACGATAATTGTAAAAAAAAAGTTGCACACTTTCGAAAAGAAGAAGATGAATAATTTTGAAAAATAAATCTCAAGTCTTTCGCGTGTCATCTGAAAACACATCGACTATTATGATCCACTATTATTTGATGACAAAACATATAAAAAACAATGAAATATGAATTAATGTTTACTCGAGGGTCATAAAATAAAATTCACTTTCGTAACATTTTTAACATTTGTATATAGAAGGAATAAAATATTTTAAGGAAATAATAATTGTTCCCTTATTTTTTATATAGATTTGATCATGAACCTCCAACCTCGTCTTTTTTATAAATTGGGACAAAAAATTCAAAACTTAAACCACCCTAAAATATTTTTTTGTCATACCTTAAATTCTAATTCTGAATCCCGCAAATCCTCCAACCTCGTATCTTTTATAAGTTGGAACATTTTGATTTTGATACTTGCTGACGTGCTACACAAATACACCCCACTTTTAACGAGACGATTCAGTCGTATCGGACCGTGACTCGACTTTCAGCCCTCCTATCTGATATCTGATTGTTAAATTTTTAAATTTCGAATGTGGTCTATATTTTTGGTTTTGTTGGCCATGATAAATAACTATTAATAAAAAATAAACATGCTGGACTACATTTGGACCACACGATCCGACCAAGAATAAAAGCGCTCCCTAAAGAATTAGAAAGTTAGTAGGTAAATTAATTGGGTCTATAAATAACTGTACTATATGACCCACACTTAGCTGTAAATATGACACGATATTCATTTCGTTGGAGGATTATTATTTTATTCACAAAAATTATTCTATTTTTCCATTTTGTATGTCATTATTTAAATCTCACGTGACCCCAGATAGTCTGCATATGACATAAAATACATTTAGGGCTGAACCCACTGCATCACTAACAAATTGACTCTGGGTTATTTTATTTATTTAACTTATTAAAAATAATCTAACATATTAAACTTATTTATTTATAACTATTTAAAATTTAATAAAATATGGATAACGAATATTTTTATATTAAAAAATGCATAATTATTTGGCCGTTCAAAATATTTTAATTACTTTTTGTTTTTTTAAAATATAATATTTTTCAAACCGTATATAAAAAATATATTCAAAAGTGCAATTCATTTGTTTAGCTGTGTAATTGAATTTCATAACGAGTTTGGAAAAACAACCATACTTCAGTTACAAAATGAAGCGTGATTACGAAAAAACATGCGTGTTCCAGTTACAGAGTTACAAAATGAAGTGTGATTACGAAAAAGCATATGTGTTCCAGTTACAGAATTACGTATAAATGGATTGTGCAAAAACGACTGTTTTTTTGTTACAGACTTATATGTTGTTGAATTGTGAATAAATGTATTCATGATGTAGTACTTGTAAATAAGTTGCGTAAATAGGAGTTTGGTTGTGAGAACCCAATTTATTTAGTTGCAGAATTACGTGCAAATCAGTTGTGTAAATAAAATTTTGGTTGCAAAATAAGTATGAAAAAAGTAAACGTATTTTAGTTGTGAAATTACGTATAATTTGGTTGTTAAAAAGCAATTGTGTTTCAATTGCATAATTATATGTAATTTGGTTGCAAAAATAGCAAAAAAAAATCTCCAAAAATATCACTTATGGATTTCATTTTGTTTGCCTTTAAAAAATATAAATATATGTGTGGTTGTATTCCGTTGAATTTGGATTTGAAATATATGAATTTTTCGAGATAAAAAATAAGTACTTGTTAAGGTTGTATATGTTTTGTGTATTTAAGGGTATTGTTAAAAAGATTTATGTTACATATGATTTTTGTAGGATTACAACAATTTAACAAAAGTAGGATTACACATAGCGTTATATTAAAACCTTAAATCCAATCTTATATAAAGGCGATTTAGTATTTAATTATTTGAAATACGACTAGAAAATTCAGAGTTGTTGGTCAAAAGATCAGATGCTGAAGATCAGATCTAAAGATTGCAAAGACAAAAAAAGAGTCAAAGACAAAAGTGAATGAAATATAAAAATGACCTAATAGATGCTTCATGTAAGTATTTATATTTCTCGATTTAAAGGAGAGCTCATATAACTAAGAGAGTTTATATACGTTTGAGATGAAGGTTCAATGAACTCAATAAGTGGTATCGAGGCCACCCCTTAAAGTCTGAGTATTAGGTTTTGTTCTTCCATCAAATATGTATATAAATGTAATTTTATTCTCTGTAAATTATCCACTTTTGAGAATCGATTATTACTTTATTTGGTGAATATGTGTGGATCTAGGATTTTGATGGCATGATATTTGATTGATTATGGATTAAAACATGTTAGAGTATGACGTTTAATCAATTAAGTATGAATTTTGGAACCAATTTAAAGTTTACATGAAAGATTTAGGAGCGCGTTTCCATAACACAAGGGTCGTTGGCGTGACACATTAAGCCAAAATATATCTAGAAACAACATTACAGTTTTTGTCACAGTGCCTCCCATTGTCGCAGCCACGCATACCAATTTTTACGTTATAACTTCAACGCTCTAGATGGTTGTAGCAATGATATCTTGACGCGACGCGATGCTCTTTGTGGCTGTCGTGACGATGCCACTAATGTTGTAAGGAAAACCTCTCAGTGGAGATTTCCAGGGTATGTGCAACTATAAAAATCACTTTTTATGACTTGGATAACATGTTAGCTTGGAATTTTAGTATATTTTTTTGGTTATTCGGTGTTTATATTTTATATGGATTGCATGATTAAGGTCATCTTAAATTTGGTAAGTAGGTCATGGAACCAACATATTTCCCAAGTGATCCATATTAGTGCATTTATTTTCTTAGGGTTTTTTTTTAAGGTTTTTTTATAAAAATAGGGAAATACGCCCTAAGGAGGGTTTCCCCGAATTAAATCGATTAAAATTTAGGTCAAGATTAAATTTTCTCATACTCATACACGTACATGTTATGTTTACCCTAAGGTATCTAATCAGGGATGTAAAGTTATATTGTATACATTGAATTTGTACTTCAACAATGTTATAAGTTTTTATATTAATAAATCTGTTGTTTATGTGCCACTTGTTGTACTGAAAACCAATATTGTTGACCCAATAAAAAATAAACTTTCCACTTTAGATGAGTCTGATTTTTCAAATGGTTCTTACTGAAGATATAAGAAGTCAATTTAGTTTCAGTTGTAGAAACACCTTACGGGTTTATAGCAGTGCGAACATCCATGTTTATATTTCTATGCAGGGTACGATAAGCATATGGACCCTCACTAATGATAATTTTGTACCTCTTGGCAAGGAAAGTTCCTAAGGATGGAAAGGTAAGACCTAACCAATCACAAATTATCGATCGATCACAAGCAGAATGCTGGAAATTTTACCAATTGGATGGTAAAACCATGCCCCTCGGTAAACTAACTTCCCGATATGAGGCAACCTCAAAACAAACCGAGCAGGAAGTAACGGTCAACTAGGAAAAATAAGTCGTTCGGTAAGCCAGACCAGACAAGAAGTTTTATGAGTGGCGAGGAAAACCTTCAGGGGATGGTCATCGAGAAAAGAGCGATTACTACAGTCACACCCCCTCAACAGGCGCTACTAGCGAACGTGTGTGGTAACAGTTCATGTAGTAGGTCATGTATTAAATTCCACTAAAGAATTTTTAAATAAGAATTTATGTAATTAATAGGAAGGGGATTCACGATGAGAAAGACAAAGTCAAATTTTGACGATTCATTATCTAATTAATAGAACCAAAATGGATAATAAAGGATGACACTTGACTTGAATATAATATTTCTTTTTAGATTATTAGAATTATCACTTTGGTATACATTTGTTAGGATTTTTTATAACAATTAACGGTGATATATCTATCTATGAAGTAAAGAACAATTCGTGCTTAGTTTCTTTTGTTATTATTAGTAGTTACATTCTAGTGGACATTTAGTGGATTTGAAAATTATTAGAAGGAATTTGATTTTTTTTTGTTATACTAGGAACAACCAAGTTGAATTTTGGTCAGACAAGAAAATTGTGTGGTGATCACAATATTAGGTCACATGAATTAAGATATATGATTCACCAGTAGGTCGTAGCTTTAGGTATTAGATGATTAAGTCCTTGAAAGTGTGGCAAGAAGTCGGTGAACCATCCAACACAAAAATGCAAAGATAAAAAATAAAACCAATCATACTAGGAAGATTAGCGTGATTTAGATTATGAAAAAAATCCTACATCCATGAGTAACGAACATATATTTTATATAGAGAAACGTTACAAAAAGATTATCTCAAACACAACTGACACAATCACTATTCTTTTGTTAAAATCTTTGGCTTAAACTATAGATCTCAATATTCTCTCAGTGTAAATCTTTTACATTGGCTCTTTCCAAAATCAGACGAGCTTAAAACTTTCTCTCCCATTAAAATGATTTCAATTGTAGACAACAAATTTATAGATTTCTTAAAATATATATAGAATCAATAAGGAATAAGTTGACATCCTAAGCTCACGTTAGCAGCTTACAGGTTGGTTCCTCTAGTAACACAATCACTTGTAAGAACGTACACTGCACCATGTGTTGACACCACTATTTTGACGCCTAACACTACACAAATGTACCTTTATGTCCTATATTAAAGTACGTCTAGATCAATGGTTACATGATCAACAATTGAGATAAATTTATAAATTTAATATTTTTTACATATTAGTGCATCAGGTTTTTCTAGAAAAAAATTACGTATATTTAAAATCATTCGACTATAAAGTTTTTACACCTCTCAGTTCTTTACGTAGCATTAACACTTGTCTTTGGCTAAGCTATACCTTTGATTCCAATAGATGTATATGCATATAAGTATCCAGCTGAGCTTCTATCAACATACAAATCAGCAACAACGACCCTTAAGTTCTCGACTTACTTAATTCTTCGACCCTTAAGTATTCGGGGGAGTTACAACAATTACTTTTAGCTCACACCTAGTTCCACATACTATTTAGAGACATCAAGTTCACTTGCTTCTAAGGCTTTCACAAGTCTCACCCAATTTATAAAAATTTCTATTATCTTGGTCAGAGCATCTGATAAGGTTTTTGGCAATTATAACATTTTCTACCCTCACTTGTTTCTTCTTCACCGCATCTTGAATAAATTGCAAATTGATTATCTCATGGAACTTCAAATTCTTCATTAAATGAAGAAAACTAGTATCATATAACAGAATCACATTTGTTCTACACTTGTGATCTCACTTAACAATCCTTTCAACCAAATAAATCTTTTCATTTCTTTAGTACCAACCATGTATTCGACTTTGGTAGATGACAAGGGAATGAACATTTGAAGACATTAGTTTAGCTGATCACTCCTTTATGAAAAATAAACATATAACTTGAAGTTGAATTCTTTGTATTAAGGAAATTATTATAATCAGAGTCAAGATACCCTCTCAAAATCTCATAAAAATTAAACTTATGATTATAATACAAACCAACTTTAGTCAAACCCTTCAAGTACCTCATGAGACATTTGAGGGCTTGCCACTACGCCTTCCTCGAATTTGACAAAAATCTGCTCGAAATAATAATAAAATATGGAAGATCATGTCTTGTGCAAATTATTTCATACATTATGCTTCCAATAATTTTTTCATAAGGTATGTTTTCATGAATTTCTTATCTGTTGCTTCAGTTAGTTCTTAAGTGGTGCTAAGTTTGAATTGAGAACCAAATGAAGTTCCAACCTCTTTGGCTTTAGACATACCCAACTTCTTGAGAACCTTTCTTGTGTATTCTTGTCGAGAATAGAATAGATACCCTTTCGGTATGACTCTCCAAATATCAATACTAAATATCCTCTTAGCCTATCCCACGTTATTTATTTCAAGAACTCTATTCAAATATGTATTCATCATTTCAATTATTCTCTTGTCGCTCAACTACCGGTATGCCATGCACATATAATACTAACAAAATATGTCTCTAAATGTGTGTTTTCTCATTAAAATATACATAGTTATCATTGTGGATCCTTGTATATTTGATGGTCCTCATTAAAAATTCCAATTTTTTTATTCCATTGTCTCAACGGATTTTTCAACCCATATAAAGGTCTTTTCAAAAATTACATATCTTATTCCTTTCCTTTTTTGAAACCTTTTGGATGAAATATGAAAATGGTATTTTCTAATTCTACATGTACAAAGGAAATAGAAAAATCTATTTGAGCTAACTCAATATCAAATCTAGCAATAATTGACATCAAAACCAATATTAAGTTTTGTTACACAACCGGTGAGAAAATTGCATCAAAATCAACAACCTTATTTTGTGTGAATCGCTTAGCTACCAGTCTACCTTTGTATCTGGATAACTTCAGTCTCAAAATACACTACTTCTTCTTGAATATACATTTAATCCGAATAAGCTTATGATCTTTTGTTTGTTTCACAAGAAACCATGTGCCCATATTTTTAAAGAAATTAGTTTCTCTCGCATGACCTTCAACCATTTGTGTTTATCACTATTGTTCATATCATCATGATAGCTCTCCAGTTCAAGAGAATCACCCTACATTTAAACTTACAAAAGATAACCTATAATAACAGAAAAAACATACACGCGTGGAGGTTTTTTAGGCCTCCATGCTCTATCTCTCACCAACTAATAAACTATCATACTCATATTGCTCTCAAGTTTGATCATTTGAAGGCGTCAGAATATCAAACTCTCGTTAGTTTCATCCTCATTTAATGGGTGAAATTATTATGCATAAGTCGTATATGTACCAAGGTTGTAAACATCTTCAACAAAAGCATCCTCAGCTTCACTCTCTTGCTCAGACTCATCATCAACTTCACATCTATTCTTGGAAGTATTAGGTTTGATCTCCACCATCTTAACTAATGGAATCACTTCCTCACTGAACACCACAAATTGATTAATCAAATCCTTCTAACTTCTAGGTTCCAAGTACCAACATATATACATTTTTATTTATTTTGGATAGCCAAATAATAAACACTTTAATGCTCTCGGTTGTAGCTTATCATGCTTCACACGTGCGATAACACATCCAAACACTCTCAAATGTTTCCAGCTAGATTTTTTTCTAGTTCATGCCTCTTGTGTACATTTGAACTTTAGTCCTGTAGATGGACTTATGTTGATGATTTACGCAATTGTTGTTACAGGTTCTCCATGAAACATTAAGTATATTTCAGCTGATAGAAACATACACCTATCCCTCTACAACAAGGTTCGGTTCATCATCTCAGAATGCCCATTATGTTGAAGAGCTACTCTCAAGTTTGGTGTTTATTAATGTCAAATTTAGAATAATGGTTAGTGAATATTTCATTCACATATTCTAAGCTATTGTCAGTTCTCAATGTTTTTAACAACTTTTCAGTTTAATTCTCCACTAGCCTCTTATACTTCTTCACAACATCAAATCCTTCATCATTGGTCTTAAAAAGTATAAACATACCTTTCTTAAATAGTCATCAATCAAAGACATAAGTTATCTTGCACCACTAATGGTGGATTGTCGTGCCGGACCACCAAAGATCTAAATGAACATATTCGAACATATTATTGGTTATATGGTTTATATGCATGAACTTAATCCGCTTTATCTTACCAAGTACACAACTACCACAAAAGCTCATATTCTTAGTTATATTACCATCAAATAACCTTTGTTTTAAAAGTTCGATAACATATTTTTTATTCACATACCCTAACATTAGAGGTTGATGTGGTTTATTTCAAGCTGAGGGTAATTTTGTCCAGTGTTTTGAGGAGTTTTAAGAGTATTAAATGCTTGGGTGTTTTGTAGTGAGAGATTTAAGCTGCCTGGTTGTATCAAATGTTCATTACCCTCATTAATGAAAGTAGTTGGGTATTTATACCCTTAATTATGGACCCATGGGCTTTCGGGTTAAGTTATGAAACCAGGTCAAGTTTAAGGACCCATTTACTTAATAAGCTGATTAGCGCCTAGCTTAGTCAATAGGTGTTTAGTTATTTAATAATTTTGTCCTGGCCGGATAGTTCCGTGGGTACTTATTGTCCGAATTTCCCTTGTCAGGATTTTTCAGTGAGTAGTGGTGAATTTGTCCGGACTCATCAGTAGTCCCTTTTATTAGGTTTTGTCAAAAATCTTTGGCAGGACTAAAAACCCCATTTAATTAGTAGCAATATTTTCCGGCACGTTCGTGTGTTTGGTTCGAGGTTTGTCCAGACTGATTTCTTCTCAGAATTCTAAGAGTTTTTCTTTGGATCGTGGGACACGTGTCGTATCTTGATTTGACCTACCAGCTGTTTTTTCCCTAGAACGACGCTCCCACTAAGCCTGAAAAAGTAACTTCTGCATTTAATATTTCCTACGTCAGCACCGTCCTCAATCATTGCTCGAATCTTTTCGTCTTCTCCTAGGTATTAGTAGATTTTTTCCTTACTAATATATAAATCACTTTCTTTTACTATTTCACCATCTTCACCACTCTAGAAATCTTTTACAGAGCTTTCACATTTTCTTTCAAAACCTTTCTTGGATAGTTTTATGTTCACAGCTAGAAACGCTCTTGTAAAAGGTGACTGGTTGAATCTTTCTGAACTAGAGAAGGCGGAAAAGTTGAACGAGAGAGACGCATTGCTGCTGGTCTTCCAGTCTCTCTAAGCGACAAGTCTGATAACCATCTCTAGAAGCTGATCAAGGATCGTCTTCTACCAGAAATCCAAAACCTAAACGTCTATTTCAGCCAAACCTTTCGCCAATCCCATCAGGCTCCTCGATTCAGGAGTCCCAACCCTCTACTGCAAAGGATAAAGTAGTATAAAGTGCTAGGAAACCCTCTCCGTTCATAGCCATGGGATCTGATATCGAAAAGTCCCCGGAGAAAACCAATCCACGTCGGACAACACGCTTGGTGAAAGCCCAAGCGACTGGTTCACAATCAAAGTCCTCCAAATCGAGGGTCTTTAAGTCTGCAAGCAAAGACAAACCCTCCGGAGAGATTTCCATACGAGCTCCTCCAAATAAGCCCTCTTGATCAGAGGCATCCAAAGTGGTTTCTCACATAAAATCCTCCGAAGCTGAGCCCCAACCGGACACCAAACCTCTGGAAGAAACTGGTGCTCAACCACCCAGACAGACCATTGAGCCAGAAGCTGGCACCCTTCCATCCTCAACAACTGATAAACCTTCCACAATGATGGAAGAAGTGATGGAAGATAGTACCGAAGAGGTCCTCTTCAAAACCGAAGCCTCGAGGAAAACTAGGGATGCTACCTCTGACCGAAAAGGGAAGGGCAAAGTGATGGTTGGAATGGCTCACCCGGAGCTTCCAAAGGGCTTGGAGGGAAAGGTGGGACCTTGCTTTGAGAAATTCAACGTGAAGTATTTGCTGGCCATACTGAACTTCAACTACGTTTATACTCACACCGCTGATCTGGGCCGGATCCGGACTAAGTGGGGGATCCTATAATCAGTGAAGGTGAGGATACCAGTCACACCGGAGACTCCGATGGACTGCAAGCTCAATGAGATTGTCATCTACACTGAGTTGTTCAACTGGGGGCTCAGATTCATCTTAGACCCAGAGATTGTCAGGTATTTTCACCTGATCAAGCTTTGTCCAAGCTAGTTAAGTCCAAACGCTTGGTATACCCTCCTTTCATGCATAATGGCATCGAGGCTTTCCGGTATCCCTCTCCCTATGGAGCATTTCGCCGCTGTGGCCAGCATGTGAAAAAATCATCACATCCCATTCTATCACTATAACATGAGAAACAACTTCAAAGTGGTGGATGATTTGTTGGAATCAGAGAAGAACTGGAAAACTCACTTCCTATTTATCAGTGGGTCATGGGAGAATGAAAAAAAGATCAAGGCTAAAGTTAACCCTAGCATGCTTACCAGCAGGTGGAAGAGCACAAGTAAGTCTTTAATTTTGTTTTTAATTTTCTCTTTCTTATTTTTACAAACATTTCACTCCTTAATCACCAATTTCTTCCTTGTGAGTATTACCGAAGGAGTTCACCGAGTAAGTCTTTAATTTTGTTTTTTATTTTCTCTTTCTTATTGTTACAATCATTTCACTCCTTAATCACCCATTTCTTCCTTGTGAGTATTACCGAAGGAGTTTACCGGTTATTTGGAGGAGGGGTAGACCATATGTGCTAAGCTTAATGTGTGGGTTGCAGAACGTTGGAGGAACGCCTTCCACAACTGTTTCACTTCTGGAAACTTGGTGAGATCCCACTTGTGGAACACCACAGGCTGGAGATATCTCCCCTAGGAGGAATTGACCACACCACCTCCCCCAGCTGTCATTCTTAAGAGAACAAAGGAAAAAGATGAAAAACTGACCTTGCCCTCCAGAGCCAAAGCCCCTAGCAAAATAAAAGGAAAGGGCAAGAAAAAGAAGGCTGCAACAGAAGCAATTTGGGTTGCTGCAGAAGAGACTGCTCTGGGGAACACATGAGGGATCGATGCTACCTTGCTCAAGGTAGTTGAAGATGAAACTGTTAAGGAGGCAGGTGAATCGCAAAATCCACCAAGGCCTCCTAAAAAGGACCGAAAGAGGGGAGCAAGCAGCGATGAGAGGGATGCTAAGAAGAAAAAGGTCACCTTAATAGAAGAAGTAATTCTTCGCCCTTCGGAGCCTCTTCCTCCAGCAGACCCAATTGATCCCACCTTAGCAGAGAAGATTCCCACCGTACTGCAATCTGGAGAAGGCACCGGAGGGGAGATTGATAGGGTAGACATCAGTGTCTTTCAAGACATTGATCTTTATTTCAATGATTCTGAGAAGTATGACTTCGTTGACCCTTACCGTAATTCAAGCTCTTCTAATATGGCGACTTACAATGTCAACTCTTATATTATCTCCGGGGAACACGATGTGGTGGCTCATTCTCTTCTGGGTCATATTCAACCAGTACTCAACTTGGAAAGGCAAGTGAAAAATCAGTCCGCCCTCATCAACACCCTCAACATAGACAAGGAGACTTTGTCAACTAGCCTCCTCAACGCTAACCAGAGCATTGAGGAACTAAAGAATGAGCTTGCGGAGTTGAAGAAGGACAAGGAAGATCTGTCAACCAAGCTGGCCACTTTGGAGAAGGGTAACACAGATCTCCAAACTAAGTGCTCCAGTTTGAAGAAAGATCTCTCCACCTTGAAGGAAGATGTGAAGACTAAAGATGACGTCATCAAGACCTTGTCCGCTGACAATATTTCCCTTAAAGAGGTTGTGTCCAAGGCAACCAAGGAGAATGAAGACTTGGTGAAAGAGCAGGATCAGAGAATTCAGGCCCGCATCGATGCATACACCAACGGGGTGATAGATTCCCTAGAAAAAAAAAGTATGCCGAAGTGAAGTCTGAAATGGTTCTACTCTTCCACCAGACGTTTCCAAAGAGGACACTTGGTACCTTGTGGCAATATGTAGAGTATGAAGACATCCCATTCCATACAATGGTAGATGGTGATAAGAAGAACTAATCTAGTGGGATTGATGGCACTACCGATGAAGAAGAAGAAACCGTGGAGAGTTCAAATGTTGAGCTCAAAAGCCCCAAGAAAAAAGATGACGCAAGAACATCCGAAGGGAATAGGCCCTGAGGTTTTTAAATATCTTTTCTTACTTGTTTTTTTAGTTTTGTGCACTATTAAAGTCCTTGGATGGCCAAGGCATATTCTGTGTTCTAATATTATCCCCCAGTTTTTACCCGGACGGGTTTATCTTACTCAATTTTTGTTCTGTGTATAGTTGCTTTCAATTTCAATGGTTAATGTTTAAAGATCCCTTATTTACAATACAAATATTTAAGATGAGAGTGTTTAAACTCTCCGATGACACGTGTTTAGGGGTCATCATTTAACTAAAGTAATCCGATCTGCCAAAGATCCGTAGTAAATTGAAGACTTGAAAGGAATTTTAATCAAATCACTCCGAATATTTTAAGAAGGCATTATATTTTATTGAAAAAACCAGACACCTCATTAAAACCTCCCTGCGCCACCGGGGTAGGAAAAAGTATGCCCCCTAATATTTACATGGACTTTAAACAGGTAAATATTTACATAACTTTCATTCCATATATAACCGGAGGTGTTCAATATTCCAAGGGTGCTTTAAGATTCTTCCATCTTTGTCTTGAAGCCTATATGTCCCAGACTTAAGTTTTTCGGAGACCTCATAAGGGCCTTCCCAGTTCAGATCTAGTTTGCCGAACTGCTTTTCCTTAGTATGCAAGAAAACCTTTCTTAATACTTTATCCCCTGGCTGGAGATCTCTTCTCTTAATTTTGGAAGCAAATCTGCTTATCATCAAGCCTTGGTAATGAGTGGTTCTAAGATGAGCTTTAACTCTTCTTTCTTCTATTAAATCTAACTGACTTCTGATTGCCAATTAATTGGCCTGTTCGATATAATTGTGGACTCTGTATGATGGAAGAGTTGCCTCTATAGGAGCAATTGCATCCATCCCATATACCAAGGCAAAAGGAGATTCTTGTGTAGCAGTTCCAGCAGTAGTCTGGTATACCCATAATACTTCTTGCAAATTGCTTGGCCACTTCCCTGCAGTCCTTTCTAAATTCCTTTTTAGACCAGACAAGATGGTCATGTTTTTCACTTCAACTTGACCAATTGCTTGTGGGTGGAAAGGAGAAGAGAAGAAATATTGAATGCCCCTGGAGGCACTAAAATTATCCATATCCTTGTTATCAAATTGTGGCCCATTATTTGTGGTTATCTTTTGTGGAACCTCAAATCTGCAACAAATGTTAGACAAGATAAATTTTATAACAACTTTCGAAGTAGTTCCTGCCAGTGGGGCTGCTTCTATCCACTTTGAGAAATAATCAATGGCTACAATAATAGTCCTACACCCTCCGGACGCTATTGGTAGAGGCCCAACTAAATCCAGTCCCAAACGAGCAAAAGGAACTGGCTCAGAAATCGACTCCATAGGAACAGCTGGGATATGAATTTCATTACCATATCTTTAGCATGGGTCACATTTCTTTACCAAATCCTTGGCATCTGCCATTATAGATGGCCAATAGTATCCGGCCAACAAAACCCTCCGGGTTAGAGCTCTATAGCCACAGTGTGCTGATCCCTCTCCATCATGTAGTTAGGATAAGACAACTTGGGGCTCTTCATCCCTTAAGCAACGTAGGAGAGGTCTACTGAACGACTTCTTACAAAGAACCTCTCTTATGATTAAGAAACCGCAAGACTTGTGTTTCATTTTCCTTGCCATAGCCTTCTCCGGAGGCAAAATCCCATCAGAGATGTATCGAAGAAGGGGAAATCTTCAGTCTTTGGGTTGAACCACTTGTACGTTTAAGATCTTTTCCTCTTACTTGCTCAGATTTTGTTGTATGGATGGGCATTCTTGTACATGAATCCATGGGTAGGACTGAGAGTATGTTATGGTTGCTAAGGAGTCTGCCAGCGTGTTTTACAATCTAGGAATATGCTCATAGCTAACATTTTTGAAGTTGGCTGCCACTTCTTTAAGAACAAACAAGTATTTGATCAACTGATCCTTCTTGGCCTCAGATTGGCCTTGAGCATGATGGATAAGAAGATGAGAATCACTCATTAATCTTACTCTTTTAGCCCCACATAGAAATAGCTAACTTTAGTCTAGCTATAGCGGCCTCATATTCAGACTCATTGTTAGAAGCCCTAAAAGCAAATCATATAGCCTGGTATAATTTATCGCCATACGGAGAGGTTAAACATATCCCGGCCCACAACCTATTGTACTTGATCCACCATCTGTCCGGATAACCCACTCTTTTTTAGTTTTCTCTTCTATAGCTTGTTTAGTATTTCTGTCTGAATGAAACCTTAACAAGAAATCAGCAACAGATTGAGCTTTGATTGCAGTTTGTGGGGAAAAATCAATATCATAATCACCCGATTCCACTGACCATTTGGTCATCCTGCTTGATATGTCTGCCTTCTGAAGAACATTCTTCAAAGGAAAAGACATCCAGACAATGATAGAATGAGACTGAAAATATGGTCTCATTTTTCTGGCAGCAATCACCAAGGCTAGTGCCAGTTTTTCAAGCTTTAGGTACCTTTTTTCAGCATCCATCAGAATCTTGCTGATGTAGTACACCAGACAAGGATAATTGTCCACCTCTCTTACCAGTACTACACTTATAGCACATTCTGACACAGCTAAGTATATATACAGTGTTTCTCCGTCAACGGGTTTAAAAAGGGTTTAGGGAGAAGATAAATGCTTCTTTATATTATCAAACGCCTGGTCGCATTCTGGAGACCAGTTGAAGTCTTTAGTACCCTTCAAGGTCTGAAAAAATGGGGCACATCTGTCTGAATACCTTGAAATAAAACGATTTAATGCACCCAACCTTCCTGTCAACCTTTGTACTTCTTTAAAATTTCGAGGAGGGTCCATTTTTTATAGGGAATCGAGCTGGTCCGGATCGGGCTGTATCCCTTTTTCACTTATTATATACCCCAAAAATTTTCCAGACTGCACCCCAAACACACATTTTCTGGATTTAATTTTAAATTAACCTTTGCCAAGTTGGCAAAAGTTTCTTGAAGATCAGTTAGGTGTAACTCTTCTTCTAAGCTTTTCACCATTATATCATCAATATAAACTTCCATATTTATCTCATTCTGATCAGCAAATGCTTTATTCACCAACCTCTGTTAAGTAGCCCCATCATTTTTCAACCCAAAAGGCATCACCTTGTAACAATGGATATCCCTATTTGTAACAAAGGTAGTGTGTTCTTGGTCCTTCGGATCCACCTGTATATGGTTATAACCGGAGAAGGCATCTATGAATGATAATAACTTATTTCCAGATGTGGAGTCTACCAACTGATCTATCTGGAAGACTAGATAGAGATCTTTTGGGAAAGCTCTGTTGAGGTCAGTAAAGTCGATATACATACGTCATTTCCAATTCTTTTTCCTTAATAACACTGGGTTGGCTGTCTATAAAGGATATTGAGACTCTTTTATGTGTCCCATCTTGGTAAGTCGGTCAACTTCTTGAACTATTACATCAGCTTTCTCCTTAGAAAAAACTCCTCTTTTTTGCACAACAGGTGCAACATCTCTCCAGCTAGACAGCTAGTGTGATATAATACTTGCAGGTACTCCGGTCACATCAGCATTACACCAAGCAAAAACATGTTGGTGATTTTCCAAAAAGGACAACAATTTTTTCTTCAATTCTGGTGCCATCTTGGAGCTAATTTTAACACTCATTCCTTCAGCCAGAGAGTGGGTTTCAACTTCTTCGATTGGTATCAAAACACCAGGGGTCTCTCTGGGGTCATCGATTTCACTCTCACCCTCAGAGAGCCCCAACAACTGCTAATATTTATTAATTAGGACTGCCCCAAAAAATTTAGGGGCAAGTGCAGTTGCATAGCATTCTCTTGCTACTTTTTGGCTACTCCGGACAACTCCCACTTGTCCTTGAACAACTTATTTTAAATATTGATAGACTGTTGAAGCCATATCAAGCATCCTAGAGAGCCAGGACCTCCCAAAGATCGCATTGTAACATGTGGGGCAATCCGCCCTTCTAAATTATTTTTTAGACCGGACAGGATGGTTCTGTTCGCCACTTCAACTTGGCCATTTTCTTGTGGGTGGAAAAGAGATGAGAAACAATGGTGAATGCCCCTGGAGGTACATAAATTCTTCATATTCTTGTTATCAAATTGTGGCCCATTATTTGTGGTTTTTTTGTGGGACCCCAAATCTGTAACAAATGTTAGACAAGATAAATTTTATAACAACTTTCGAAGTAGTACCTGCCAGTGGGGCTTCTTCTATCCATTTTGAGAAATAATCAATGACCACAATAATAATCCTGCACCCTCCGGATGCCATTGGCAGAGGCCCAACTAAATCCAGTCCCCAACGAGTAAAAGGCAATGTCTCAAAAATTGATTCCATAGGAGCATATGGGATATGAATTTCGTTACCATATCTCTGACATGGGTGACATTTATTCACCAACTCCTTGGCATCTGCCATTATGAATGGCTTATAGTATCTGGCTAACAAAACCCTCCGGGTTAGAGCTCTATAGCCACAATATGCTGATCCTTCTCCATCATGTAGTTCAGATAAGAAAATTTGGGACTCTTCAACCCCCAAGCAACGTAAGAGCAGTCTACTGAATGACTTCTTATAAAGAACCTCTTTTACAATTAAGAAACCACGAGCCTTATGTTTAATTTTCCTTGCCATAGCCTTCTCTGGAGGTAAAATCCCATCAGAAATGTATTGAAGAAGGGGAAATCTCCAGTCTTTGAGTTGAACCATTTGTAGACTTAAACTCTCTTCCTCTTTTTTGCTCTGATTTGGTTGTATGGATGGGCATTCTTGTACATGAATCCATGGGTAGGACTTAGAGTATGTTATGGTTTCTAAAGAGTCTGCCATTGTGTTCTCCGATCTAGGAATATGCTTATAGCTAACATTTTTGAAGTTAACTGCCACTTCTTTAAGGATAAACAAGTATTTGATCAACTTCTCCTTCTTGGATTCAGATTGACCTTGAGCATGATGGATAAGAAGATGAGAATCACTCATAAATCAAAATCTTTTAAGCCAACACAGAAAAACTAACTTTAAACCAGCTATAGCGGCCACATATTCGGACTCATTGTTAGAAGCCCTAAAAGCAAAGCACATAGCCTGATATAATTTATCGCCATACAGAGAGGTTAAACATATCCCATCCCCACAACCCATTGTACTTCATTCACCATTGGTCCGGACAACCCACTTTTTTTTAGTTTTCTCTTCGGTAACTTGTCTTGTACTTCTGTCGAAATGGAACTCGACCAAGAAATCAGCAACAGATTGAGCTTTGATTGCAGTTCGTGGGGAAAAATAAATATCAGAATCATCCAATTTTACTGACCATTTGGTCATCCTGCTTGATATGTCTTCCTTCTGAAGAACATCCTTTAAAGTTAAAGACGTCCGGACGATGATCGAATAAGACTGAAAATATGGCCTCATTTTTCTTGCAGAAATTACCAAGGCTAGTGCCAGTTTTTTAAGTTTTAGGTACCTATTTTCAACATTCATGAGACTTTTGCTGATGTAGTACACCGGATGAGGATAATTGTCCACCTCTCTTACCAGTACTGCACTTATAGCATATTCTCACACAACTATGTTTATATACAGTGTTTCTCCGTCAATAGGTTTAAAAAGGGTTTTGGGGGAAGATAAATGCTTCTTTATATTATCAAACGCCTGGTCGCATTCTGGAGACTAGTTGAAGTCTTTAGTACCCTTCAAGGTCTGAAAAAATGGGGCACATCTGTCAAAGGCATCTATGAATGATAATAACTTATATCCAGATGTGGAGTCTACCAACTGATCTATCTGGGGGACTAGATAGAGATCTTTTGGGAAAGCTCTGTTGAGGTCAGTAAAGTCGATATACATACGTCATTTCCCATTCTTTTTCCTTAATAACACTGGGTTGGCTGTCTATAAAGGATATTGAGACTCTTTTATGTGTCCCATCTTGGTAAGTCGGTCAACTTCTTGAACTATTACATCAGCTTTCTCCTTAGAAAAAACTCCTCTTTTTTGCACAACAGGTGCAACATCTCTCCAGCTAGACAGTTAGTGTGATATAATACTTGCAGGTACTCCGGTCACATCAGCATTGCACCAAGCAAAAACATGTTGGTGATTTTCCAAAAAGGACAACAATTTTTTCTTCAATTCTAATGCCATCTTGAAGCCAATTTTAACACCCCTTCCTTCAGCCAGAGACTGGGTTTCAACTTCTTCGATTGGTATCAAAACACCACGGGTCTCTCTGGGGTTATCAATTTCACCCTCACCCTCAGAGGGCCCCAAAAACTACTAATCTTCATTAATCCGAACTACTTCTAAAGTCTTAAGGGAAAATGCATTTGCATAACATTCTCCTGTTATTTTTTGACTACTCCGGACAACTCCCACTTATCCTTGAACTGCGTATTTTAAAAATTGATGGATTGTTGAAGCCACAACATGCATCATAGAGAGCCATGACCTTCCAAAGATCGCACTGTAACATGTGAGGCAATCCACCACAACGAATAGTACCCTGACCATCTTCTTGAAAAGGCCTTTGCCTAGCAATACCTCCTCCTCAAATTCTCTGATGATGTCCGAAGAGCTCCCTGTGAAGCCCACAATAGATCTGTTCGAACGCTGAATCACTGCCGGACTTTTCATCTGTTTATAAGAGCTTAAAAGAGAATATTGGCTGAGCTGCCAGTGTCAATCAAAATTCGCCTGATGTCATTGCCCCCAATCGAAGCTCCTATCACCACAACATCCTCATGAGGCCCAACTATGTCTCTTAGGTCATCTTCATCAAAAACAATGAAGGGAAAAAGAATTTGGGATTGATAAGAAGATATTCCTCCCTCTAACTGAGTTGCTAGAGTGTGAGCATGCCTCTTCCTTGAAGAAGGATTTGGCGTAGTCATAGTGTCCCCTCCGAATATAGTAAGTGACTCAAAAAGCTTATAAGTCTAGACACTGTCTTAGTATGTTCTGTTATAACCCCCACTTTATTCCGGGTTAGATCAGGATCCAAATACTCCGATTCGATATCAAATCTTTCAATGATTACCATAGCCCCGTCCGGAGCAGACGTTCCCGCACTGTTCGTTGGGCCAGTCCGGTGCGCATTGTCAGGCCTATTTTCACTTCTTCTCTTAACATAAGCTCCCAGCTTCCCTCTTTCAATCAGATTTCGCACCTCTTGTTTTAAAGCGATGCAATATTTGGTGTTATGGCCAATATCATGGTGATATTGGCAAAAATAAGTATTACAACTTTTCTTAGGAGATTGAAGCGCTGCCAGCTTCCTGAAATGCACCTCATCTTTTGTTTTGTCATAGATGGTTGCCACATTTTATTTCAACTCAACAAACCACTCCGGTTGGACCCAAGGTCCTCGTTTATTTCTAAATTGCTGGCTCTGAGCTGGAGCTGGGTGGGATTGAGTCTGTTTGGCCATATTGGGCCCCTGTCCAGTTTCTTTGGCCTTGTATCTGGACTGATTCTGGTTTGGAGCAACTGGGGCAGATCTCACTTGCATGTGTACCCTAGTCTTCTTTGTTTCATCTACGTTGATTTGTTTTTCCACATGATTCATCAAACCGCCCCAGGTCATGGCCTTCTTCATGGTTACTGAATCCACCAGATTCGTATGGTTTAACCCTTGTCTCAAAGAAGCTATTGCTATGTGCTCAAAATAATCAGCTAACCCATTATTTGTGTTTACAAACCGACTTATATAGTCTTTCAATGGTTCATTTGGATCTTGGGCACAATGGATAATAGTATCTCCATTGCCCTTCACCTCCTTACTCCCCACAAACTACCTTCCAAAGGATACCCAAAACGTATCAAAGTTTCTGATACAACCTTGTGGCAAGCTGTTGTACCATTTCAAAGCACTTCCCGTAAAAGACTGGGAGAAGGCTTTACAGAGAAGTTTGTCATCATCATCAAAATTCATCATAATTTTTTTTAAATGTTCCAGATGGTTATCCGGATATTTGCTCCCATCATACTTCTCCATTTTAGTACTGTCAAATCTCTTATGAAGGTTTTCAGACAATATCTTGGAGGGAAATGGCGATTGCCTCCAATTTCGACCACAACTAAATACTGTGTCTTCATTAGGTGTTGCAAAAATACCCGGCTCATGATGGAAAGCAAAATGATCCATCAGCAATTGATCCACATGCCTACGACTATGGTTGTGGCTGTGAGACGACCCTTTTCCCAGATGCCTCTTTAATCTCCCATGCTTATCCCTCTTTCTTGAATATTTTTTAACCAACTTTTGTTTCTTCTCGGATCTTTCCTCATCACTACTGGATGACAAGGACTCATCAAGCCCATACTCATTCGAGGAGCTACTAGAGGACTCAAACTCTGAGCTCTCCACCGGCTTGGACCGGTGAGATTTCTTGGAACTGACATGGGTCTTTTTTGTGCTCAAGTGAGTCTTTGCTGATGGGTCATTCTCCCTTCGTTTGTCAGTATGGTGAATGGCTGACACTTTTGAATTTTCCTTTAAACACATCTCTTCCTTTTTAGTGGCCCTCAACACTTCTATTTCAGCTTTCGGCCTGTCTCATTCTTTGATCGTGTACTCATTGTTTTCTCCCGCCACCTCCACCAAAGGTGGTGGCACTGCTTGCTCGTCCGAATTCATCTGAACTGGTTTTTCTTGCTGGTTTTGAATGCTAGATTCAGGCACCTTCTGCTCCCACTGTGGTTGCCAATTTGATGTGGTTTATTTCAAGCTGAGGGTAATTTTATCCAGTGTTTTGGAGAGTTTTAAGAGTATTAAATGCTTAGGTGTTTTGTAATGATAGATTTAAGTTGTCTAGTTCTATTAATTGTTCACTACCCTCATTAATGAAAGTAGTTGGGTATTTATACCCTTAATTATGGACCCATGGACTTTCGGGTCAAGTTATGAAACCGAGTCAAAATTAATGACCCATTTAATTAATAAACTGATTAACACCTAACTTAGTCAAAAGGTGTTTAGTTATTTAATACTTTTGTCCTGTCCGGATAGTTCAGTGGGCACTTATTGTCCAAATTACCCTTGTACGGATTTTTCGGTGAGTAGTGGTGAATTTGTCCGTACTCATCAGATGTTAAAACTTAATTCAATCTCTCTCTCTCTCTCTATTAGACACACCCTTATCAACTACAGACCCTTTATGGAATAACATACTATTAGTCTTATAGGATTTTATTACAACTAGTGAGCCTTTCAAAACACTAACTATATCATCTTCATCCTTATATGTAAAGAAAACAGTGAAGTTGAAAAGTATAAGACGCGTTTGGTAGCAAAGAGATATAAGCAAGAATATAGGATTGACTACACATAAGTTTTTGTGCCTGTTGTAAGACATGACACAATCGGATTGGCGACGCATAACTCTTGGTTTATTCTTGAGCTAGATGTCAAATCGATATTTTTGCATGGAAAATTGAAGGAACAAGTATTTGTAGAACAACCTCGTGGTCATTTTATCCCACATTGCTTAGCACGCATGTTGCAACCTCGCTCTTGATGCCATGTTAGAATTTATACCTCTTACCAACTAATGTGATATTGTCTGCTTTGGGTCTGCAGACCCGCACACCTTTGCCTTTTGGTTCACTCCTAAAAGTGTTAAGTTTTTCTGAACTTATCTGCATTTCCAATGAAGCCAGTGCTTGCCATCACTTGAGTAAGATATATCATAACCTTCAAGTAGAATGTGAAAACAGTGGAGATGAGGCAAGTGGTAGGCACATTAAAGAGAACTGGAGTGAATTGAAAAGATAGTGTAATTTTAGGGGGTTATAAATTACACATTAAGGACTGTAATATTTTTCCCTTCTTTAAGTGTTACAGTCTCTATAAAACCTAGTGTTAGGGTTTTGTGTATTCACCAAAAAAACGGCAGTCACTGTATTCTTCCTAATAAAATCGATCTCCAGCAGGTCCGGAGACGTAGGCATAATTTTCTGAACTCCGTTAACAATTGTGTCTTTGATTTCACTTTTGTTTTTGTGCTTTCCTTTTCTTTTTTTTCTTTTGATCTGATTTGACAGGAAATTAGCATATTTCCCTTAGAACTGGTATCAGAGCCAGGGTGGTAGCGATCCAAAGGAAATCAGATTTGAGTGGGAGCAATGGCTACAGACGAAGGAAAGGTGAGACTCGAAAAATTCGATGGTGTAGATTTTGGGTTCTGGAAGATGCAGATTGAAGATTATCTGTACCAGAAAAAACTTTATCAACCCCTTTCAGAAAAGAAACCAGAAGGTATGAAAGATGAAGATTGGACCCTTCTTGATAGACAAGCTCTTGGAGTCATCCGATTGACGCTATCCCGTAACGTTGCCTTTAACATCATAAAGGAAACAACCACGGCGGGTCTTATGAAGGCTCTCTCCAATATGTATGAGAAGCCATCAGCGTCTAACAAAGTTCACTTGATGAGGCGTTTATTCAATTTGCGAATGATGGAAGGCGCTTCGGTAGCTCAACACCTCAATGAACTTAATACAATCACAAGCCAGTTGAGTTCAGTTGAAATTGATTTTGATGAAGAAATACGAGCATTGATACTGTTGTCTTCACTACCAGATAGTTGGAATGCTACTGTCACTGCGGTGAGTAGCTCATCAGGAAGCAATAAGTTGAAATTTGATGATGTTCGTGACCTAGTTCTCAGTGAAGAGATTCGAAGGAGAGAATCAGGTGAGTCATCAATCTCCTCAGTCTTACAGACAGAATCAAGAGGAAGAAATTCAACCAGAGTATATGGACGTGGTAAATCGAACTATCGAGGCAAATCAAGAGACTGGAGGTCCAAGTCTAGGAATCCTAAAAATTCCCAGGGGTTGAGAAACATGGAGTGTTGGAATTGTGGGAAGACCGGGCACCTTAAATTTCAGTGCAAGAGAGAACCAAAGGAACAAGAGAAGAAGACAGAGGCAAATATCACTTCAGAAGGAGACGATGCGTTAATATGCTCCTTAGAAAGCAGGGAAGAGTCTTGGGTATTAGACTCCGGAGCATCGTTTCACGCGACTTCGAAGAAAGAATTCTTCGAGAGGTATGTACCTGGTAACCTTGGAAAAGTATATCTTGGTGATGATCAACCTTGTGATATTATTGGTAAAGGTACTGTGAAGATTAAGTTGAATGGGTCTGTATGGGAACTGAAAGATGTCAGACATATCCCCAGTCTGAGAAAGAACTTAATCTCAGTAGGGCAGTTGGCTAGCGAAGGCTATAGTACGATCTTCTATGGTGACAATTGGAAAATTTCAAAGGGAGCAATGACGATTGCTCGCGGAAAGAAGAGTGGTACTCTTTACAAGACAGCAGAGACGAGCTGTTCAATTACAATAGCAGCAGGAAACGAAAATCCAAATGTTTGGCACCAGAGGCTTGGCCATATGAGTGTGAAGGGTATGAAAATTATGTACTCAAATGGGAAGCTTCCAGGTCTGAAGTCAGTCGATATAGACATGTGTGAAGATTGCATACTTGGAAAACAAAAAAGGGTCAGTTTTCAGACGAGTGGTAGAACCCCAAAGAAAGAAAAGCTGGAGCTTGTTCACTCTGACGTTTGGGGGCCAACAACTGTTTCATCTATAGGAGGGAAACACTATTTTGTGACATTTATCGATGATCATTCTCGAAAGGTATGGGTTTATTTTCTGAAGCATAAATCTGAAGTGTTTGATGTTTTTAGGAGATGGAAATCTATGGTTGAGAATGAGACAGGTCTGAAGATTAAAAAGCTGAGAACTGATAATGGTGGTGAATATGAGGACACCAAATTCAAGAACTTTTGCTATAAGCATGGTATCAGGATGGAGAGAACCGTTCCAGGTACGCCTCAACATAATGGTATTGCCGAACGTATGAACAGAACGTTGACAGAAAGAGCCAGAAGCATTCGAATACAGTCTGGTTTACCGAAGCAGTTCTGGGCAGAAGCAATCAATACATCGGCTTACCTGGTTAACCGAGGCCCGTCGGTTCCCTTAGAACATCGAATACCCGAGGAGGTATGGAGTGGTAAGGATATAAAATTATCACATCTAAGAGTTTTTGGTTGTACAACATATGTTCATATAAGTGACCAAGGCAGGAACAAGCTTGATCCAAAATCGAAAAAATGTTTCCTGATCGGCTATGGCGAAGATGAGTTCGGTTATCGTGTTTGGGATGAGGAGAACAAGAAGATGATACGAAGCAGAGATGTGATCTTCAATGAAACAGTGATGTACAAGGACAGACATAAAACTGAAGCAAATGACTCAAAGCCGTATGAATCAGTATTTGCAGATATCGAGGGAGTCCTAGATAGTCAAGAATTAGAGTCGATCAGATTAACCCCTCAAGAAGGAGAGTCTGTTGGACAGACCTATCGACAGCAATCCGATACCCTACAGCCGACCGAGGCAGTTCCTGTTTTGCGAAGATCTTCCCGACCCCATGTACCCAACAGGAGATACTTGAACTATCTGTTACTTACCGATGGAGGAGAACCTGAATGCTATGATGAAGCTTGCCAGACCAGTGATGCTAGTAAGTGGGAGTTTGCTATGAAAAATGAGATGAAGTCTTTAATCTCAAATGATACATGGGACCTAACTGAGTTACCAATGGGTAAGAAGGCACTTCATAACAAATGGGTGTATCGGGTGAAAGATGAGCATGATGGCTCTAAGAGATACAAAGCACGACTAGTTGTCAAAGGGTTCCAACAAAAGGAAGGAATTGATTACACCGATATTTTTGCTCCAGTTGTGAAGCTCAATACTATTAGATCAGTGTTGAGTATTGTTGCCATTGAAGACCTTTATCTTGAACAGTTAGATGTGAAGACTGCATTTCTTCACGGGGATTTGGATGAGGAGATATACATGTATCAACCAGAAGGTTTCTTAAAAGAAGGGAAAGAAAACATGGTATGCAGACTTAAGAAAAGTTTGTATGGTTTAAAACAAGCTCCAAGACAGTGGTACAAGAAATTTGACGGTTTTATGCACAAAGAGAGTTTTCAGAAGTGTAATGCGGACCACTGTTGCTATTTTAAAAGATGTAAGTCCAGTTATATCATTTTGCTACTTTATGTTGATGATATGTTAGTAGCAGGTTCAGATATGGATGATATTAGAAGATTGAAGCTACAATTGTCAAAAGAATTTGACATGAAAGACTTGGGTCCGGCGAAGAAGATTTTTGGAATGCAAATCATAAGAGATAAGCATAGAAAAGTTCTGCAGTTATCTCAGTCAGAGTACATCGATCGCGTTTTGAAGAGATTTAACATGTGTGATGCAAAGTCAGTTAGTACACCATTGGCAGGTCACTTTCGTTTATCCAAGGATCAATCCCCTAAGACAGATGAAGAAAAAGACTTCATGGCTAAGGTTCCTTACGCCTCAGCTATTGGAAGTTTGATGTATGCAATGGTCTGTACAAGACCAGACATTAGTTATGCAGTGGGAGTTGTGAGTAGGTTTATGTCAAACCCAGGGAAAATTCATTGGGAAGCTGTCAAATGGATTTTGAGGTACCTACTAGGTACCATGGAAAAGTGTCTGTACTTTGGTAAGGGTGAGTTAAAGGTACAAGGCTATGTAGATGCAGATTTTGGAGGTGAAGTTGATCACCGGAAAAGCACTACCGGTTATATATTTACTGTTGGAACTACAGCTGTTAGTTGGATGTCAAAATTACAAAAAATTGTCACTTTATCAACTACAGAGGCTGAGTATGTAGCAGTGACCGAAGCCAGTAAAGAGATGATATGGCTTCAAGGTTTGTTGACCGAGTTGGGATTCAAACAGAAGAACAACGTTCTGCATAGTGATAGTCAAAGTGCAATTCAATTGGCGAAGAATTCAACATTTCATTCAAGAACCAAGCACATCAGTCTTCGTTATCATTTCATTAGATCTTTATTGGAAGATGAGGTGCTAATACTGGAAAAGATCCAAGGAAGCAAGAATCCAGCTGATATGTTGACAAAGACAGTTGCCATTGAAAAACTGAAGTTGTGTTCAGCTTCAGTTGGTCTACAAGAGTAATAAGACCAGAAAGATCTGCTGCATAGATCAAGGTGTGAAGACAGGTTGAAACCAGTCTTCAAGTGGGAGATTGTTAAGTTTTTCTGAACTTATCTGCATTTCCAATGAAGCCAGTGCTTGCCATCACTTGAGTAAGATATATCATAACCTTCAAGTAGAATGTGAAAACAGTGGAGATGAGGCAAGTGGTAGGCACATTAAAGAGAACTGGAGTGAATTGAAAAGACAGTGTAATTTTAGGGGGTTATAAATTACACATTAAGGACTGTAATATTTTTCCCTTCTTTAAGTGTTACAGTCTCTATAAAACCTAGTGTTAGGGTTTTGTGTATTCACCAAAAAAACGGCAGTCACTGTATTCTTCCTAATAAAATCGATCTGCAGCAGGTCCGGAGACGTAGGCATAATTTGCTGAACTCCGTTAACAATTGTGTCTTTGATTTCACTTTTGTTTTTGTGCTTTCCTTTTCTTTTTTTTCTTTTGATCTGATTTGACAGGAAATTAGCATATTTCCCTTAGAAAAAGGCCTCACATTAGTTGAGATATTACATTCACTTATATATTGTATATTCTTTTCAGTCTACGCGATGTGAGATAAAAGACCAAATATTTGTAGATATATTGTATATTCTTTTCAGTCTAAGTGATGTGTGATAGATGACCAAGTTTACTCTTAACAATTATGAGATCTAGATATGCAAAACGAAAAATGAAAAAAAAAACATAAAATTATTTATTCAATCTCAAAGAGGTTCTTTAGATAGATGTGTTTCGATTTCTTATCGACTTCTTTTAACTACTTCTGTCACTGTAGCATCCGCTGAGAGAAGTTTTTGAAAATTGAAATTTGTGAAAAACCATATGAGATCTATTGTGTCCCGAGAAAGATTGAATGGTTTAACTATTTTGTGCATTGAAAAAAAACATGTTAGATAATACTAATTTATAAACCATTATTCATGATATTGCATCGGGTAAAGCTCAAAAAAAACATTTTATATGATCTATATATTTGTTTGGAATGATTATTCGATTTTATTTCATTGTTGCAGGTTCAGTAATCTTTCACTGAATGCACCATGCGAATTCGGACAATTGTTTTAACGTCTAGAACCCCCTTTTTTTTTTGTCGTCCGAAGCTGAACGAAACTTATTACTTAAAAAAAACATAAAATTAGAGTTTTAAAAAATGAATTTTAATTTAAAAAAAAAATCGAGCATAAATTTCTTATAATTATTAAACATGGACTAACTCTAGTATTTAAGTCTTAAACATCAAACCAGAAAAACGAAAAATATCCAAGGAAACCCTCTTGTACAAAATATGTCCCTTTCCTTTATTTGAAAAGAGAGTTTATTAAATACGTGAATTGTAAACTTGTCCTTAAGAATTGGGACTTGGTGTTGTTTATATCAATCATTCCCGTGATACTTCAGGAAAGGTATCAGGACAAAACAAACATAAAAAAACAGAGCAGGTTTTGGTACCAAAAACATCAATGAGTTATCACAAGCAGCAGGGACAAGACCTGCACTATATCTATATGTATCACATGTGATACTTCACTATATCTTTCGTCATTTTTTACGAAATTTTATATTGTCATTTTATTGAAATTTCATTATATTTTTAAGGAAAAATGTTAAGGGGGTGTTCATATGTATTCATTAAAACATATTTATTTATTTTAGAAATTCTTTACAATTTTTATTGAAATTTTAAATTAATTGAAACATAAAATTATCAAATGTTTTTTTAAAATATAAATAATATTTTTTCTTAAGGAGCACAGTTAAATAGCAGAACTCTATCTTTTTTTTAACTTAGGGTATAGAATCAACTTTTATCCGTAAAATGAAAATATAGTATTTAAAGTGAAAAAATCAACGGTAGAAATCACATGGAGTTTTTTATTTTAACATTCCTTAAATTTCTTTAAAACTGTACATTTTTTGAACTTTTAACGAGTTGGTAGCTTGCTATAAAAAATTTATATTACTTTTGAAACTTTACGACAGGTGTGATTTTGTAAATGCTGATGTTTAGTGACAAAATAATTATTTGGATTATCTTTCTAAAATGGGATGTCATTGGTTATAGGAATATTATTTAATATTTGAATCAAACTTTTGTTTTATATTAATGGTAATGTAATAGTATTTTCACCTTATTGTCTTATTTCTTTTATTTTCTTTATATTTATTTTAAATGGTATATTGTTAAATTAATCTATTGAAAAATCAAAACATCAATTATTTACCAAAAGTGAATGTTAAAAGTGTCCATTCAATATCTAGGTATAGCTTCAAACTAACTGGAATCGTATGTACTACCAATTAATAGGGATATAAATTATCAAAAAATAAAAATTATCAAAAAATAAAAATGATTAGAGAATATGGTTATTAATTACGTTTTCTAAAATTAGAAGATTAGTTTAATATTGAATATAAATAATAAGGTACTATATATAACCGATTCTGTATTCATCATAGGAGGGGAGTTAGAGAAATAAAGATTGATTGACACTTTCTATTCATATTTGATCACAAATTGTTTCTCTCGTTAAATAAACAAGTTATTTTATTTCTCTAAAACTACTTTTACGGTTCGATCTTTACATAGAAAATCTAATACTTAGCACTAACGACCACAATGAGAGATTACGAGGTGTCTAGATAGAAAATCTAAAACCACAAAATTTTCAATTGAAATTACCAACACCTAGTACAGCTACTCAAGAAACTCTTTTTGCCTTAGTATATGGAATGGATGTTGTGAGCCCTTCGTAATCAACTATACCATGTTATAGAATACTCCATTATTTCGAGGATACTAATGCAGAGACAAGGCGAATAAAGCTTGATTACTAAAACATTGTTCGAAGTGCCAGTTTGAGTGACGATATAATTCGAAGTGCTAACATCTGTTTAAAACATTGTTCGAAGTGCTAGTTTGAGTGATGATATAATTCGAAGTGCTAACATCTATTTAAATCATTATTTAAAGTGCCAATTTGAGTGACGATATAATTCGAAGTGCTAACATCCATTTAAAGAATTTTTCAAAATTCCAATGTGAGTGGCGATATAATTTGAAGTGTTAACGTTCATGTAAAGAATTAATTCGAAGTGCCAATTTGAGTGGTGATAAAATTCTAAGTGCTAACTGGTGAAGGTAAAAACTGATCAATGGGTATTTGTGGAATCTATTAGATTTGTTATGGAGTGTAGAGAGAGAAAGAGATGTTATATTTAATGTATTTAAGAGAGAGAATTTTATTTATCCCATTAAATATTGTTTTGACCATATTTATAAGATTTAGAAGACCCATGGGCTAACTGGGTCGGTTCATATATTCTGGTCAATTAGACGGGCTTGGAGGTCCAAGATAAGATGGATCAAGCACTTAACTTACTATACTAGGCATACAACTTATTCATAATTATATTTGTTAATAATCCAAACTTCCCTCCAAAAGAAATCTGAAATGCTCTCCAAATCCACTTCTTATATATTTCAATCATATCACTAACTGCTATTTTAAACATGGTTCGATATATTAAAGTAAGTGATATAAAATTCGAGGCGATAAACGTTTGATGAAGTGATTTCGATTACAAAAGTTCAAGAAAACAAAATATGACAACATGTGCTACATGTTCAAGCACCTATGAACATCAACACTTACCAAGGAAAGTGAAACAACGAAAAACAATAACAAAACAACAATAATCACCACAAACATCAGTGATCCAACAAAAAGGGTTCATAAACAATACCACTTCCTAGTTATCATCGCCATCGTTGGGAGCATTATTTGAGATTTCTTCTGAGGAACTCCCTTTCATTTTGAGGTATTTTTTCTCCTCAACTTTGATTTTGAATAATTCTAAATCCTCAAGCACTTTCTTTCATTCTCCCTCACTTTAATTCAACAGTTCATTCAGAGATGAGTACTTCGAATGTTCTTCGTTTAACTTAGCTTCATGTTTTGCCTTGAGATTGTCTAGTTCAATTTGATGTGTAGACCTAGGTTTTCTTTTTCTTTCTCATTAACTGCGACCAAACGAAATTTAATTTGAATCGATCTCCTGAGAAAATCCGATCTGTCGGCCTGAAAGTCTTGGAATCGGTTGAGGAGGTTTTGGTTGAAAATGTCTCTCAAATTCTTGTTGTAATCAGCCTCATTTTCCACCAGATCACGTCTTTTTAAAAATTCTCCAATTTATTTTCCATAGATTTGACCTCTTCGTATAATTTTTTGGTTGTATCTTTGAGGCCAGAGAAAAGACGATGTATATTTAAAACTTCCTCGAAAGGTTCCCCGATAGGATGAGGAGGACAATTATCGTATATAGCAAGAGTAGCTGAGGAAGATACTTGAGGAGGATTTGAACTTAGACTTTGAGACAAATTGGCTTATGTAATTTGGTTTCTGATTTATGCTATGTAATTTTAGATTTCTTGAATTTGAGGGTCCATGTCCCTACAAATATCTTGGATTTCATCCTCACCAATAACGTATTTGCCAATCACATCCTCTGTTCCTTGATTATCTGTTTCAACAACTTATTACCTTTCTTTTATCTCCTCGTCATTTGGGGTTGGATCTTGAGGAGGCACATCAACAATATTTTCTCACAAAATTATAGGAGGAGTTTTAAAAAAATATTCTTTTTCTTCGAAGCATCAGTATTTTTTTTTTCTTGAAACTCAACTGAAACTCCTTCTTCGGTGTGGGGGGGGGGGGGGGTTAACATCAATGGCTTATATTTTGGGTTTACTTTGAGGTTTCTTTGGCTTCAGACTTGTGGATGAGCTAACTTGAGATTTTTTTATTCTTTTTCTTTGGAGACAAGGGGCTATGTGATCTGTTTGGAATAGGTAGTAAGCCACATGCGTCACGAGCAGCTAAGCTTTTCACGACATCTCGTGGATTGGGGGTTCCATTTATTCGTCCTTTGGGATGTTATAATCCAGGGAGATCTTCCAGAGATGGCTCAAAATGTAGAGGCTAGAAGGCCTTGTGAAATTCATTACACCATGTTTTTTCTGCCCACTCATATAGTTTCGCAAAAATGTCTTTGACAGCAGCTTGGTGGATTTTATATCGCGTCAGAATTTCTACATAGAACAATTATAGATAAATTATTTGGAACACACCATAATTATAGTTCAAATAAAAAAGGTTGTATTACGTACTAGTACTTTTCGACTTGAGGTTTAGCCTCAAAAAAATTTCTTCGGAAATCTCTTTCATATTTTCCCAAGCTTCAGAGATACAGAAAAATCTATGACTCCAAAAAATTAAGCTTCATGGAGATCATCAATGAATTTAAAGGAATCTCCGAGCGTGGGATAGTAAAAGGGTAACGCCGGATTTTTGGAAAGGTCAATCAATGCAATGAATTGTTTGATTGCAAGGGGTATTTGGCCAAGTTTTGAAGCCATTATGGTGGATAACAGTGTGAAACACATATTTGGACTTGCTGGCGTCAGATACAACTCGATGATCTCAAAGTATTCTACTATCATCGGGTCTAACAGAAACCGAAGGTTCCAATTTATGATCTTATGATGACCACAAGTTCATTTTCTCTACAAGAGAGTGAACCTCTCCTACCACTAGTAGACAAAGCATGACATTATCTAGGGTGTCGTTTTTAGAGTCTCCATATTAGATTGATTGTAGTAATAATATTGCACATTTCATAGTGCAATAAGGTACTCACAGATGACTTTCTTCAAATTCACACTTAAATTTGCAGTGATGTCCTCGGGAAAATGACTGGTTCTTTTTTCTTCTTCTCGATTTTCTTTGGAGCTGGTTTCTTCAAGAGATTATCCTCATAATCTGAAGGAGGATTGTTTTTTTTATTTTGAATATTAGAATCAGTCTCTATTCTCGATTCTGACTCAGCAATTTCCTCGGAGACTTCATCCCGAAGTTGAGGAGGGCCAGTGTTCATACCAGCAGCTTGTGAATTATTTGGGGGCGGTTGTAGTGGTTTGTTAGTTGATCTTCGAAGGAATTTCATGTGACTCTTTGTTTGTCACAGCCATCTCTTTTGAGAGGGAGAATATGTAGGATTTTATGATGTATTGATGTCCTCGGAATCTCCCATTTCTACATAGGCACTTCCTAGAGGAAGTTGGCTCTTTTGAGAAAAAGGTTCTGAATTTATTTGAATGTTTATTCACAGTTAACTCGTAAAAAAGTTAAAGTGTTGGCATAATATTCTTGTGTGGGGTTTCGAGGCGATTTCTCTTTTGTTTGTTTAAGGGATTGTTGTGAGCAAGCTTTCAGGATCAGGTCAAAAGGATTTTGGTTCATAGAAGAGTTCAAGGTTAAAGGATCTGTATACAATGATACAAGTTGAAAGCTTTGAAGAGTTATCAATCACGTAGGCTGCTCGATATTCAGCAGTCCTCTCAGTGATATTGAAGTAGTCGTAGATGCCAAAGATGAGTATTTTTAGTAGGGTTTGGTTTTTTCATAAATTGAAGTGGAGGAAGATTTTGAAATCAGGCATGAACAAGTTGAATGAGAATCAGAGAATTGATAGTTTCAGGTGAATATTGCGATGAAATAAAAGTTTTCAGGTGAATCTGCCCAAATGAGGGTTTCATCGGTACTTGATAAATAAAAATATTAAATTAATGGTGATTTAAAAAGAAACTCATAAATACGTGTTAGTATGTTTGCTCAAAGGTATCTTATTATCATTATATGTTATATTTTACATGTATAAACCACGTTTAAGCACGTTTAAATGTTATATGTCAATTTTTATGTGTCTCATGTGATATATGTTAAATGTTTAAACATTAGGTGCTATTTTTTATATACCACCTTGTGAGATTTGATGAGTATCTCAAATCTACCGCTAACACTCTAAGGAGAAACCATCAAATGTGTTTCTTATATACTTAATATAGTTCTCACTAATCCAACAATTAAGAACCCATATGAGCTCTTGACTGAGCGTAAGCCTAGTTTAAAGCATCACATATATGAGGATGTCTATTTGAATCATAGGCTTATAGGCCTCAAGAAAAGAAATTGGACCTAAACATGGTTATTTACTTTTTTATTGGTTATTTCGAGCATTGAATATATTATAAGTTTTATGAACCTTCACTAGTAGTAGTTTTGAAACGGGAACAACAAATTTTCTTAAGGATGTTAAGTTTAGGGAGAAGAATTCAAAATGTTCATTTTGAGGAATAATCTATAGAGATTCATGAACATTGGATTCTATTACCAATCATTTCGGCCCCATCAGAACAAAGTTATACTCAAAATAACATCGATATTCAACTTGAGGGTTTTAACCAGATTACATATATGATCCATTTAGAACAAGAAGTCACTCAATATAATGTCGATATTCTATAATTAGAACAAAATAAAATTCATGGAGAGCAAACCTACATCCTCAAGAACTTCAACAAGAAGTAATAGTGCTCTAAAGAATATTCACAAAATAAAAAAATAATGTTATACCTTCAGACTTTATGGGAATATTTTCAAGAGTCATGTGCTGGAACTGTAAATGACCCACCGTCTTACAAAAAATCCATGGAAATCTTTAAGTCCGAGATGTGAATTGACACTTTGAAGGAAGAGTATAAATCGATCCAAGAGAATGTGGTATGAGAACTTATCTTATTAATGAAGAGAAAAACACGATTGTTTGTAAGTGGGTTTACAAAACCAAACAAAATTATCTGGTAATGCTAAAAGACATAAAACACACATTATAATAAAAGGTTATACTCATCTTGAATGGATTGGTTTTAAAGAACCTCTCCCTTATACAATGACTTCTTTAGAATAATCATGGTATCAGTTGCACACTTTGATCTTCAACTTCGTCAAATGGATGTAAATTTCTCAATGATTATATGAAGGAAACAATCTATATGGTGCAACCAAAACACTTTGAAATAAGTAACTCAAATTCTATGTTATACAAATTAAAGAAATACATTTATAGGCTCAAACAAGCTTATGGTATTATATATCGATAACATACCACTTGTCTCGAACAATAAGGAATTATTACACACCACAAATAAATTTATATCGTAAAAATTTGATGTGAAAGACCTTAGTGATGAAACTTTGTGTTTGGGATCTAAATTCACTGGGGCCACTCTTGTAAAAATTTAAGATTATCACACAAGGAGCATATAAAATGTTTGTTCCAACGTTAGAGACTTGTAAGTTGAAAATCCTGGATTTCCTTTTTGTTTTGGTAGTTGGTAGTTTAATGTATGCTCACGTTTTATAAGGTCAGATATTACATCCGTTATTAATATATCAAGAAGGTATATAATCAACCCAACATGGACCACCGAGAGGTAATTAAAAGAGTATTCCAATATCTGAAAGGAATAAAGGGGCACATATGAACATATAGGAAGTCAGATAGGCTTGAGATCATTAGTTATTTTGACTCAGATTTTAGTTGATGAATAGATATACTGAAAAGCACTTCATGGAACATGTTGTTATTAGATGGAGGTGCAATATCATGGAAAAATATTACGTAAACACTAATTGCATTATTCATTATGACATCAATGTTTTTTTGCGTGCTTTGAGGTATCAAACCATGCATTGTAGGTGCATAATTTTGTCATTAGATTACGTATTGTACAAAGAGATGTAAGGTCTCATAAAATTTTACTATGAAAACAATTCAAAAGTGTAATACTGAAATAGTAATATGAGCTCTTCTAAATTCAAACACATATACATAAAGTTTATGTTTGATAAGGAGAGGGTTTAGAAGGGTCAAATAAGTATAGAAAATATAAGAATGAATTCCATGGTGTAAAATCCTCTTACAAAGGCAATATTGCCTAAGTTTTTCCTTCAACACACCATTATGATGTGTGTAGTTGATTTATGAAATCTTTTGATTTCAGTGGGATTTTTATAATAGAAACCAATTTATATTTATAACTTTAATGTATATAAGGTTATATGTTATTGGGACGTCAATTCCATTATTTAAGAAATGTAAAGATTCATATCACCAAGGTAAAGACATCAACATAATCTATCATTAACACGTCAACTAGATAAAGGTCCTAAATAGTAGATGGAAAGAGGGCATCAGTAAAACAACTAAATAATAACATCGACAAAAGAGAAGAGCATGAGATGAAGAAAGAAGCATCGAAAAAATAAGTACAGTTGGAAGCTAAAGCAGATAAAGGCACAAAGAGGCCTTCATAAGAGTAGAAGACTCGAGATATATGTGATATATTATTAAAACATCCATGAAATTATATTGTGATAGTCGATGCAATGCAATACTCAAATAGTAATAGTAGCTCATCTACATCCAAACACATAGAAATAAAGTTCATGTTTATTAAAGAGAGAGTTCAGAAGGGTCAAATAAGTATTGAGCACATTAGAATGAACTCCGTGGTGCAAAATCCTCTTAAAAATACAGTAGTACCTACGTTTTTCTTTGAACACACAATTAGGACGAGTGTAGTTGATTTAGATGATTATTGATTTCAGTGCAAGTTTCGTAATAAGAACCGATTTATATTTACGAGTTTATTGTATATGGTAAGGTTACATGTCATTGGGACGTCGTTACCCTTATTTAGAAAAGTTAAAGATTCATATCAGCAAGGTAAATAAAACGGCTGAATTTGTTATTAAGGCATCAACTAGATGATGGTCCATAATAGTAAATGCAAAGAGGGAATAAATGAAAAACTGAATAATAACATTGATAAAAAAAGAAGAGTAGGAGATGAAGATACAAGCATGGATAAAAATAAGAAATTATTGGCAGTCAACACAAAAAGTGAATAACGTACAAAAATGAAGGCAGAAAGATACCTCCATAGTAGTAAGAGACTCGAGATAAATGTGATGTATTACTAAAATTCGTATAAGAATTTAAGGATAAAATAATAATTTCTGTATTATATGGTTGGTCGGTGTCATAAGATACATGTGTTACTCATCCCAAGTAATTAGTAATAAAATATTTACAAGTAAGAGTTACAACCATTGTAAAAAAGGTTGATTCATTTGCTAATATAATTACTTTTACTATCCCTGATCGTTAACTAGTCTTAACTCTTTGACAATGATATGAGAATGAAACCCCCTCATTATAATTGGTGTTGTCTGTGGGAAAGTCTTTAATTTTTTTATTTATTTATCAAATGACGATGACTAGGTTTGGAGTAGATAAATGATTATTTGGAGGTTATGCTTATAGATCTCTAGCAGTGAACTCCCGAAATGTCGTTTCATTGTCTTAACAAAACAACACAGTGCAAGAAACTCTAAATGTACTACTAGTAACATTGATGTTAAGGTCTCTAATTTAAGAATTTAATACCTCTCTATGAGTATTGGAAATATATTTTAGCTAGTCTAATGGTAACAACACAACAAGATGAAATGGTAGATATAATGAATGTTTATTATTTGCCAACAGATCCAAAAGGTAACCATTCGAACTTTTGTTTCGAGCTTTAGAGCTACAAATGAACGACCGATGATCAGATAATGGTGAGGTAAAAAATCATCTAATAAGTTGGACATGAAACATAAAATGTGAACAAGATCAAAGAGACAAACATGATATGAACTTGATCAATTTTCAGAATAATATTTGTATTTATTTCTTAAATGGGATTACAATTACAATAACTTTTTTGTTTTCAATATTTTTTTTTCTCTCTAACTTCCCCACCTCTATAAAAATGACTATATCGTTCTTTATATAATGATCTTGAAATGAAGAAGTCATAAGTAGATTCCTTCATATTGGTGCAACCTTTTATTTCCTTCTAGATGCTTTATCCGAGCAAGTTACATCCTAATGGTTGCAGCATCGTACGTTGTCAGGTGTTTTTTATCCTTGCGGTTTAAAATATGGTTTATATACTTTTCAGACACAGTTTCTGTACTTGTCAAACATGGTTTCCGTATAGTTTGAAAAGTTTGATAAAATGAGAGTCATTAATGCTAGAATGTATGCTAAGTGCTAATAACTTGTTGTCATAAGGGTCTTTCGTGGGTTTTCCTTGAGCTTCCAAAGATACCAAACTCAACTTTTAAACTCATTGTTAAAAGAGAAGCGTTTCATGAATAATTTTCCTAAATGTGGGAATATGTGGGCCAAACCCTACCATACCCAGGCGTCGCCTCAGAGGCTGATGTTATTGCCTCAGGGGAACGAGCAATACGTTATTACGTCTTCAGATTAAAGTTACTTCATCATTTTCCGATAGTACACCATGTGATACTCTGCATATATCATTCTCATGAAATAAGGCACCTTCATGATGTCTAATTTGGATGGCGTTTGTTATATGAGAATCCTAGGTGACAACCAAGACTTTTGAACTCCCTCTATGTTGACGAAGGCGGGTATGGATACCAACGCATCCGGTGTGGCTAACCGGGCATCCTTAAAATGTGGCATGATGTTATAGAAAGTGTCCTCATACTAGGTAATCTTTGGTCTCTTATTCGCAACCTCCAGGGGCCGCACTCTGATTTTATCCTCCAGACATAAGGTGCTTCTTGAGATGCGATATTGGTAGCACCATCCTGAGTTCCTTCGCCTGATGTTGACTTTGGTTTAATAAAATGGTTTAGGGTTAAATTCATAAAATGTATATTGCAGTGGGGTTGACACATTGAACCTCTTCGTCTTGGTACTGGCTAGTTGGATTATGTTTTGGTCCTCCCAATCGAATATGGCTGATGCTTTGGGATGCTTAGTCTCCTTTTGAGCGACTGTGATGCTCTTTACCACTTGAAACAAACCATTGACGTATTGGACCATGTCGTCAATCCTTTAATTTGTCAAGATGATCGTGTCATCTTCTTCCTCCTTACAATCGAAAGAAATAAACATCATTTCATCTGAAAATGTTGGTGCGAAATGCATAAATTCCAAACTCATTCTCAAAAATAGAACCAAAGTGGTAATGTAAAAAATCACCTAACATATAAAATTTTATAACAAAATTTATAATATTCAAAAAGAGAAAGATATAAGAACATAATAATATAATAATATATTTGGATGAACACTCGTATTTATTTGATAATTCGGATTACAACAAATTTGATTCTTTGTTTACATTGTTCATTCTAACTTTCAACCTTACTCCATTATATAATAGTCTTTAACCATAAAATCCTAGGTTGGATGTTCTTAGCCTCTTATTCTATTTCAGACATTCTTGCTACGTTTGGTAGCGGCAGGTACAGATTCCATATTTTCAATTAGTATTTTGTCAGGCACGTTGTTATGCCAAACTTCCCAATGGCTATGGTGGAGGCTTAATTTCAAGGCTCCTCGGGTTGAGCCAATTTAGGGCCGAGGTGAGTTAGTAGGGGGTATAGAACTAAAGGGCAATAAAAGGTCACTTGGGCGAAAGATGTTCTGATTAGCTTTTGAAGTGAGAGGTCACTCAGGTGAGCCCTCTATTAATGAGGCTTGGCTAGGGTTCTACCTGAGCGACCCTTCTATTAATGAGGCTTGGCTAGGGTTCTACCTGAGTGACCCCTATTTAAGTGATATTTGACTAAGTTTTTTAGGATTATGGGTCGTTCGGGGTGAGAGAACTCTCTTTAAATGAGACATGACTAATATATTTAGGATGAGGGTGCGTTCAGGTGATCGAACCTTCTTTAAGTGAGGTTTGACTAAGTTTATTAGGATGCATGGTTGCTCAGGTGAGCGACCCTTCTTTAAATGAGGTTCACTTAAGGTTTTAAGATACAAAGCCGCTTAAGTGAGTGACCACTCTATAAATGATACTTGGCCAAGGTTTTAAGATGAAGGGACCCCTCTTCAGACGAGACTTATCCAAATCTTTTAGGATGCGGTTCCCTCAGGTGAGTAACCCATCTTTAAATGAGACTTGGCCAAATATTTTACGATAGAGGGTCGACATGTGGGTTACCCCTTTTTTAAATGAGGTTTGGTAAAGGTTTTAGGATTAAGAGTCACTCATGTGAGCACCACCTCTTTAGGTTTCTTGGTGACTTGGGTTACCAAAGCGAATGATTTGCTCAATAGTTTGATAATTTTACTTGGTCGTCCCAATTTTATGTTATAGCTATTTTATCATGTTGTATCAAGTACTATTTAAAATTATGTTTAACATATTTATGTATTATACGGAAAAAAAATATTGGAATTCTTGGAAGAATGAGTACATTGTTTCCATATATTTTTAGGTCATATCTCTTAAAATGAGGTTGATAAACTAGTTGTATTAGGTCTTACTCAACCTCTTGACTATTGTGACTATTCGTAAAAATGTTGGATATATCAAGAGGAAACATACCAAGTGAAGGATTTTAGGTACACATAGAGGAAACATACCAAAGTGTAATCCATATGTTCCAAAATTTGTTTCATATGGGCGTTGAAGTAGTTAAATATGAGGTATTCCTATGACGATTTATCCAGTTTGGATGAATGAAGTAGGTGGACATATTGTTGGTCCGTCTTATGTTGTTTTGTCTAACCATGGAGTTGATGAGGTAATATATGTACCTAAATTGTAGTTTTATCACTAACTCGACAAAATATGCTATGTTCGGGATCGTCTATTCAGATGCATGCTATATTGAAGGTGATGCTCCAAGTCATTATGTTTTTAATGTTTTAAAATTGCAAATGAGTGAATTAAGGAAATAACAACATAAATATAATGTTTTGCAAAGTCAAAGAGATGAAGAATGATGTGTTATGTTTGAATTTTTTTCAAAAAGTTTACAATTGTTAATTTATAAAGTAAAGATAAAAAGATGAAAATCAGTACGATGTAGTTGCTAAAAAAATATTAAAGAATTTTACTAAACCTTAACTTAGGTGTCTCAACCCTCATGGATTTTGTAGTAGAAGAAATCAATGGTAGAGAGAGACGTGTCCATTGTGTCTACAAGGCTTTGCATAGAAGAATTTTACTCCAAATGTACTATTGCCTACAATCATGGACGATGCAAAAAATTTTGTATATAATTATGACACTTCCCAACACTTAGAAGTAATTTTTACAAATATGTTGTTGACCTTATAGGTCCCCTTTCAAGAGCTTCGAGATGAAGTAAATTCTTGGTGGTAGTGGGTATAGACACAATCACTTCTATAAATCACAATCAATGAGGTCATTAAATTCCTGAAATCATATCTATGTTGCAGATATGGTAACACAAAAGCCGTCATAACAGATAATGAAATTCAATTTCAAAATAAATTACTAACATGGTTACGCATAACAAGATGTATAAAATAAAATATTTCTTATTTTTTTCATCCACATGGAAATGTTCAGGTGGAGGTTATCAATAGAACAATAACATATGGTATCAAAAATATATTAGAAAGAGCGACATAGGCTTGACCTAATTTCCTATAAGCGTTTTTATGGTCATATAAAGCTACATCGGGATTCAAAACAACTGAAACACCCTTTGATTTGGTGTATGAAAGGGAGGTACTGGTACCATCCAAAAAATTTATGCCTTCATACATAATATTAACATATGTATAAGGAAATAACTCTTAAGCAATGAATGCATAACTCAATGTGATTGAAAAAAAAGTAAACACTCACTTAAGATAAAAACTGCAAAACTTTGATAAGACACACATACAACTCTAAAGTTTTCTTCAGAAGTTCCAAGGTAGAGGATAAATTTTACATGAGAGTATTCCTTCATAAAAAAGATATAAACATGCAAATTGTTAAATAATGAAGGAAATCAAATTCATCATATTTGGAATATAGAGTACCTAAAGCTCTACAACTCAGCTTAAGGTTAAGTTTTTAACTTTATTATTTGTATAACATTTTATTAAACTCTTGTTTGTGTTTTACTCTGATAAGGTCATATTTCCCATATGGGTTATTTGTCATATTTAGGAGTAAATGTTTTATAAGAATGACATACTAAAAGGGTGATGATAACATAAACAAGTTGTAGGACTCATAATTGATGATAACCTAGGAGAACGAGGTAGATTATCACGAACCAAAGAACATATTCAGGATTTTTAAGTTGAATGATAATAGTTAAATAATTATAGTTTGGCTACCCATGAAGAAAGAAGGGGTATATTAAGAAAGGTAAGTTGAGCCGAACAAGAAAGGAACAAGGTAAAAATAGTGAATGAGTTATAAGGAGAAAATTAGATAAACTAAGGAAAAACATATGATACAATGACAAGAACTTATGTGGCCAAAATATCTTTCAAAAAGATTCTAATTAACTATTTGATATTACTCAAATATCTTAAGTAGTTATAATGTAGTTTAGTAATATTTGGAGGAATATTTATAACGCATAAATTTCATATAACTATAAAGACATGTATCATTTATCCCTGAATCTTAGGCCTAATTGTAATATAAATAAGATAATATTATTTTATTTGTAGGGTGAATAGTATTTCGGCGAAAAAAAGAATTAATACAATGGGGAATTATTTATTTTGTACTTGTTTAGCCCTAGAAATCATTGGAATTCCTTTCTCGAGGTTATTCCTTTTCAAATTTGGAATCATCTATGAGTATTATTTTATAAAGAATCAATCTAAAGCAATGATGATGACTCGCTCAGGAGTTGAGAGGAATTCTTTGCAAGATTTTTAAGTTTTCAGGTCTCCAACAGTTATTACGGTTATTGATAATGTTGTTTTACGAGACGATGAAATTGAGCCAATTCAAAGTTTTTTAAGTATTTTGAGTTTTTATTCATATTTACATGTAAGCGGTAAAATACGAGGCATTTTCATAGTGAATTCTCTAGTTTGTGTGAGTGAAACGGTTATAGACGTTTCTCGTCTATCTAATGTTGAAATGCATGCTCGTGGTGTTGAGGTGGTAAGAAGTGTGCATACTCTTATCGCAAATTATCAGCATATAGTTTTACCACAGATTCAAATAATATATAATAAGATTGGAATCGTCTCATCAAATACATGTTATAGTTATTGGTGATGTTCTAACTCTTTTTGTTTTTAATGCTTTAAAGTTTCAAATAAGTGATTTAAATAAAAAACAACATATATATAATATTTTGAAAATTCGAAGAGATGAAATGGATGTGTTAGATTGGAATAACTTTCTAAGATGTTGCATTGTTAATAAAAAAATAGCGTTAAAAAAATCAAGAGGAAGTGGCTACTATAAAATATGTTAACAAAGAAAAAAACATAAAATATAATGATAATGATGAACAGTCTAGTAATAAAGTAAATTAAAAGAGATTTTTTTTATCAGATGTAGGTTAACACTAAAGTTAGCTTCATAGACATTAGCACGGTCTCTTTTGTCTCAAATAATTTTAAAAGGTGAGCTACCTATAGAGTTTGATCTTTATATAATAGAAAAGTATGACGGGACTAAAGATCTCGAACATCATTTGCAATATTTCAAAAATATGATGTCTGGATTTATTCATGATGATATTATTCTTTGTATAGTATATCTGTATGATTTTTTGAAGAAATGCACCGACTTGGTTTAATAATCTTCCGTCTGGATCAATTCATAGTTTTGAAGAATTATGGAGTTCTTTTAGAAGTCAGTTCACTGAAAATAAGGTAATAAAAAAAATTATACTATGACATTGTATCAGAAGCAGGGTGAGTTTTTGAGAGGTTATGTGCAAAGGTCTATTTAGGAAATAAACAGCTTGGATGAATGTATAGAAGGTGTGGCGTCGGTTACTTTCAAAAGAGGAATCCCAATGGATACTATGTTACTTAAGGATCTGATTAAGTTTCTCGTGGATAATATGAGAGATTTATTGATGAGGTCTTACATGTTTATCAAAATAGAAAAAACTAGAGGAAGTGAAGTTTTATCAACTAAAATATCATATTAAAGGATAAGGTTGTTTGATAAAAAGTGAAATGGCAAACAAAAGCATATGAGGTCATCAAGGTGCAAAATCGTCTAAGATTTTCTTATTATGATAATCCAAATAGGATATTCACGCTTCTCACAACAAGTACTACGATAATTTGTGATAAAATAAGTGATAAAGTGAATTATCAACCGTTGTAAAATATGATTGCTCAAACAGACTCAAAGATCTATGATGTATTAGAGTGACTATCATCGTAATCATGAACATGAAATGAATTTTTTTTAATATGAAAAATTAGATTCAAAGGTTGATTGATAATGGTGAATGGATTTAGTTTGTGAGAAAACATTGAATGAGTGAAAATATAAAGAGCCGGTAGAAATAATAGTACAAAAAATAAAGGTTTAACAAGTAAGCGGTTTGCATTATTTTTTTAAATGACATTCTAGGAAAAACGTCTCAGGCATCAAATAAGAGATATAAGATATATTTGGAAATACATCTTATAGATGAATCGTTATTGCATGTTAATAAATTCCATGCTCCATCGTTGAATTTTACTAAAGACGACATGCGAGAAATAATTACTCGTCATGGGGATACTTTATTGGTCATTGTTGAAATTGTTGGAGTAATTATTGAAAGAGTTATGATTGATATGGAAAATTCAGCTAATGTATTATTCTGAAGTGTCTATGATAAGATGATTGGAGTATTATTGTATTAAATGACAAATACAAATTTGGTTAGTTTTGTTGGACGATGGACCAGTTGTGTAGGCAAAGTATAGTTATTAGTGGTTATGGTTTCTGGTGCAATAATGAAAAATAATTAGTATATTTTTTTATGTTCGTTGATGCACTAAGTTTGTATAATGCTATTTTTGATTATCCATGGTTACATATGATGGAAGCAGTTGCTTTATCTTATCATTAGTGTGTGAAGTACTTTGTAGTGGGTCATGTTGGAACTGTTCGATCAAGTATAGAGTGGCAAGAGATTGTTAGCCGGTGTCTCTTTATCCGGAAAATAATATGGTGTAGCAATTATAAAGCCCATTAAAGAAAGATGAGCTAGTAGAATATAAAGAACTTTAACAAAAATTAATGTGAAGAAAATTGACGATCCACAAGAAGTGTTGCGCCTAACCGAAACTCTAAATGAAACAATTAATGCGGATTTTAATGATGAAAAAATTATGATGGTAGGAAGTAAGTTAAGTAAAAATGGTTAATTGTCTAAATTTAATTGTGGGTGCATTTTCTTGGAGTATAATTGACATCATATGTTCTAGCAACTTAATCATTTTTCAGGAGCTAATTATTGATAAAAGGTTAAGAACGATGTGAAAAAAGAAAAAAGGCATTTCTAAACACAAGGCTGAAGAAATAATGAAAGAGGTTGAAAGATTAAATAATGTTGGGCGCATAAGAAAGAATCAAGATATCCAACATGGATGACTAACTCGGAAATACACGATGGAGAATATGTGTTGAATTTACGGATCTAAATCGGGTTTGTCTAAAAGATGTTTTTCTTTTATCTCATATTGATCATTTAGTGGATGCAACTAAATAGCATTAAATGCTTTCATTTATGGATGTTTATTCAGGATATAATAAAAATAAAAATACAACCAAATGATGAGGAGAGTCGGACGTTTATAACCGAAACAAAAGTTTTACCGTTATAAAGTAATGTTATATGGTTTGGAAAATGTTAGGATAACTTATCAAAGGTTACTTAATCATATATTTGATAATCACTTACGAAAATATTTGCAAGCATATATCAATGATATTATAGTAAAAAACAATAACAAGGAAATACATTTGAGGCTGTTATCTAAAACTTTCACTAATCTTAGAAGTTTCAATTTATAAATAGAATCCATTAAATGTTATTTTGGTGTACGAGCTATAAATGTTTTAAGTTGTGTGACTAGTAAAATAGGTATTGAAGTTGATCATGAAGTTCAAATCATTGCTAATAGTCATTCCACCAAAATTCATTAAATGTGCAAAAATTGATGGGTCGTCTTACAATTTCGTCAAGATTATATCTAAATCCTCGGACAAAAGTCATATACTTTTATTTTTTCATATCGTGATGATAAATGAAGCTTCAGGATGAAATGATACTGGTTTTTGGATAGTGTTAGTTACTCCGTGTGGTGAGGAAATAAAATAAGCTATTAAGTTCGGATAAGTGACTACTACCAATAAAGCATAATACTATTTTATTTTAACAAGAATGAAGTTAGTCGTATTTGTGGAGCTAGAGTAGTTTGTGTAGTGTAAGATTCTCAGTTAGTGGTAATTCAAGTCTTGGTAATGTACGAGGTAAACCAAGATAATATGAAAGAGTTTTTATGTTTGGTCAAGAAATGAAAGATAGTTTTAAGAGTGTGATATTCAAGAAAGTACCTTAACTAGAAAATCCTATTGCAAATTTTCCTTGCAAAGTTTGGTTATCTTAAAGATAATCATATGGCTATAATTCAAGAGCAAGTCTTGTGTTTCATGTTGATGTTATTGATGATTGGTGTCGAGATTCTATGTAATTTCTTAAGGAGCAAATGTTTCCTCAAAATAAGAATGAGTCAAAATTATTAAGAAAGAGAACGGCAAACTATGTAGTACTTGACGGGGTTATTATATGAAACGAGTTTAATGGAACCGTTTTTGAAATGTTTAAGGAAAGATGATGCTTCCCTTCTATTAAAAGATTTGCATGAAGGATTAGTCGGGACATATCATGGATACATGGGATTGATTCAGTTATTTTTGTAAGAGTGATATTATAGCCCAAAATGTCAAAACTTTGGTTACAAGTTGCGACCCATGTCGAATTTATGCTAATATAAATCACATGTCAAGTGAGGATATGAGTTCAAACCCTTTTCCTTGTCCATTTGATGAATGAGGAATAGATTTGGTAGGACCATTAGGACAACATGACGAATAATTTTTTTGATCATAGTTGTAGAAGCAAAGTCGTTTATGAGAACTTGGTCTAAAACAATCTGTGATGTTTTGCAATAAAATGTTGTGAGTTGATTTGGAAGTCCTAAAGTTTTGATAACTGATAATGGAGTGCAATTTCAGGACGACATGATTATGATTTCAATTTTAGGATGATATGATTTCAATTATTTATCGAAATAAATAACCCATTCTACCGCTACTATCCAAAGACTAATGGATAAGTAGAAGTGACGTATAAAACTATTTAGAGGTATAAAAAAAATCGAATTCGCTAAAAACAAAATGACATGACTCTTTACCAAAGTGTTATGGACTTACAATAAGACCCCACGTAAATGACTAAGATTATTAATATAGAGGAGAAAAAATTGAAAACAAGCAGCTAGTAAAGGTTGCGAGTTTATTAAACATGTCTAGTACATCCGTAGTTCAACAAGGAACACCATGTGTTGTGGTATGTTAAGAAGGCTCAGCTGAGAATCAAAGCTGATAGTAAGAATACCAAGGATTTATCTAGATATGATAAGATTGAACTCTATGACATACAAGAGTCAGGTGATTCAATGTTGTATTTGTATCGTACAAGGTTAAAAGAAACTTAGTAAGGGAAGCAAAGATAGACAATGAACTAAGGGGCAGCCATTTTGAGAATGTTGAAGATTTTAAAAAAATCTCAATACCCAAAACAGAGTCTCTTATCGATATATGTATATGAGAGGTTTCAAAGTTTACATATTCAACATCATAATTTGTGGATTAAAATATTTAAGCTGGTTACAAAAACAAAATCACCTTGCTGCATACTTCTCTTTCAAAAACTATAAACAAGTAAAACAAACCTAACCTCAAATGATCTATTAGACCATTACAAGTACTATACAAACCAATTCAAACGAGATGAAAACTCATTCATCTCCTACGACCACCCAACTCTTCGGTAGGGATCAGCGAAGAACATTGATAAATGACAGGAAGGAATCGACATCTCTCTTTTCCGAAGGATATTTGATTGGCCTGGATGAGTTCTTGGGGAAGAGAAGTATTGTAGGGAAGCTCCCTAACTGCAAACTTTGTTTGGCGAATTCCTTTTGGTCGCCATCGGCTCTGAATTTAGCTACTTTCATTCCTGTCCCGGCCAGTTTTGAAGCTAATTCAGTGTAGGAGCTTTCCATTGCCTGGTGTAATTTTCATGCACAGGAGCAAACCAGTTAGTACGGAGATATCGGTATAAAACCATACATACAAACAAGAAAAGCAAAAATATCTAGTTGTGAAAGTTTTCGTGTATCTAGAACAATTCGAGCCTTAACGCTTCTCAGCCCCAAATGCAGAACTTCAAAGTACAAGTTCTTTACCTGACAGAAAGGGCACCAAGGTGCATATAGCACAACAAGCCAAGGTTCAGTCCGTTTTTCCAATTTCAGCAAATTCTCAATCCCACTTCTACTCAAGTTAATCAAATCCTGACCATTAAATATATCACCGCCGGATCCATTCAAACCACCAGATCCATTTCCATTTACAGCTTCATCTTTGATATTCCCTTTATGCAAACCACACTCCTTCGCCTTTGCATCTTCCCACCACCACCTTCCTTCTCTCTCGTGTTGACCTGGCAAAACTGGCCTTGTGCACGGTTCGCATCCGATAGAGACAAACCCTGCCGAATGCAAAGAATTCACCGGCACATCCATTGTACGTAAAAATTTCCAAATGTCATTGCCTTGTACATTAGCAACAGGGTTCCATTTGACTAAACTTTTAGCACCACCGTCTAGACCTTCGAAAACCGGATCAATTTCAACAACAGGAACTTCAGATCGAGTTCCAGGTGATTGATCTTTTCTTTGACCGGTGATCCATGCGCGTAAACCCTTTAGAGCTCGTCTAAGGGGCTTAACTTTTCTTACACGGCAACATTCTTGGTGACCATCTTCGTAGAAAGAGAATAAACCTTTAGATCTTACTAGGTTTTGTACTTCGGCCGAATCGGGGAACATGTATTCGATATGGATTCTGTAGTGTTTTTCAACTTGGTCGAAGAATTTATAGGTTTCGGAGTTTAGTCTACCGGTATCTAAACTGAAAACTCGAAATGGTCTGCCGGTTAAACTTGCGTATTCGATTAATGCAACATCTTCAGCACCACTGTAATAACATATAATTGATATTATTATCACAATGAGAAAACCTAACATTTTAGGTGTAGAAGTTTTGTTTACAAGCTAAAATGGCTATGGACACCAAACAACCAATAACACAATGTAATCGGATACCAATAATCCAAACCATACCTAAACGCTATGGCAATGTCATGTCCGAATTTCTCAAGAGCTTTGTCCATGATTTCAAGTGGTGAAGCATCGCTAAGATCCTTAGCCAACTGGTTATAGTCTTCAGCTTCTACTTTTCGCCCTGTTTCTGCAAAACCCAGTCAAATACAGCAACTATCAAATACAACGAATACAAAAGCTAATCAACAAACCAATTATTTATCATGACATGGAAAAATTACCAGGAACAGCTATTGTTGCTGCAAGGGGAACGATAGAATCGTAAGGTTTCGGCTCAGCGTTTATAGGCTTTACTAATGACCTTCTTTGAGCAAGAAGCAAGGTTGAAGAAGCAATGTGTGGTCGGTCCAGTAATCTGAATAGCCCAATCTCAGAAGCTATGAACAGAACAATACTAAGATATTAACAAAATATTCATAGAAATATAGAACTGAAGGTAAAATTTACCTATATACATTAAATTGAAATCTTTAAAATCGAACGAGCCAAACCCAGTTCATGAAAAACAACATACTGCTTTGGGTACTGTTTGGAATCCGAAAACACAAGTACTAAAACATAGATATTGAAAAACATAAACAAACAAATTTGATCAAACGAGACAAACCCAGTTCGTAATACAACATAACACGAATCGTACCGTTTGGAAACTGAGAAAACAGAAATGAAAAAAAAAAATGTTACCTTTAAACTCAGGAGGAGAAGAGCCAGAAAGCCCAAATTTAGAACCAGAAATGGCTGTAGAAGATGAAGTGACAGCTAATGACATCCTCTCAAGTTTCTGTTGATCAGAATCTTAGCTCTGTTTTTCTCAAACAAAGGAAAGATGTTTATTTTCCACTTTATCCCGGTAAAAATCGAGTGATAACTGTTGATTGAGGAACACAGCAATGGCTAAATAAGAGCCATTGAAAAATGTGAGACCTTTCAGGTTCATTGTATATAGACGGAAATCCGAAATGTCAAATGAAACGAGCTATTGACGTGGCAAGTTGTCCTTTGAACACAGTCTAGTAGAGCTCAGCGATTGCGTATCGTGCCATGTGTATGGTTTTAAAGAGAAGTGGTAAAATTCGGCTTGATACTATGTTTTTCAAAAATAAAATTAAGGGGGAATGCCTTATTAATACCAAAATGAGATAAATATCATGCTTTAGTATCAATTTTTTTTTAAGCAATCGAAACTTTATTGATTGAATTTAAAAAGATTAAAAAGAAAAGGGACCTAAATATAAACAGAACATAAACTCAGGGAATAAATTCCAAAGTTGAATCAAAGCCCTAGAGACCCTTTTCCAATCTCAATCTCAATCTCAATCTCAATCTCAATCTCAATCTCTAAACAAACATGATGCAGAAGGAAAGCCTTCGAAAATTCCACTGTTTTCTATTCAGCCAACAAGAGACAATCTTCAAGCCACCGGAGCTTTGTAACAAGATCGGAAATAAAAAAAAGTGTAAACTACTCACAAGATTCGCAGAGAAAGCTTCATTCAGACGATTAATAGAGCTACATAGCCCAGAAAGACCTTTAGCCAGAAACATGAAAAAAATCTTGGAGCAAATTAGCTTTCAAGAAACAGAGAGAAACTATCTCCAAAGAATTCGCATGCCTCTGAACAAAGGCATTGAAGCCAATACGAGTTCAGAACAGAACACAAAGCGTAAAGAGTTCTCGAACAGTATAGCGACGCTTCAGTGAAAAAGATAATCAGGAGCAGAGACAAGCAGGAGCAGCAAAAAGTAGCTTTGAAAACCAGACAATAGATGATGCAATAACTCCAAGGAGCAGAGACAAGAGCTATCGCAAAGTTAGAATGACGAGACTACTTCGGATACACAAAGCGTAAAGAGATCTCGAACAGTATAACGACGCTTCAGTGAGAAAGACAAGCAGGAGCAAAAAAAAGTAGCTTTGAAAATCAGGCAATAGATGATGCAACAACTTCAGGGAGCAGATACAAGAGCTATCGCAAAGTTAGAATGACCAGACTAGTTCAGGACTTTCAACAAAAGACAAGAGTTAACCCAAGTTAAGGTACCCAACCCTAAGCTCTCAAGTAGAGTAATGGCAAGTAATTTATTTGGAATCGTTAGATTAGAAGAGCTTATCTTTTTTGAAGAGTCAAGAGTCCATTTGGCTAAGAAATCAGCTGCCTGGTTCCGATTTCTTGAAATGAATTTGATGTTCATGGAAGACGAAATGAGACTTCTGCAAATGTTTAAAAGACGAGAAATATACCACGGGGATGAACAAGAGGCCAGCATGTTAACAAGTAGAAGGCAGTCCGACTAAAGATCAACCAGGGTCCAATTCTCTTTAGCACAGATAAGTAAGCCATCGAGCAACGCTCTTGCTTCAGCAAACATAGGAGACAACTTGCCGTACATGTTGCCGGAGCAGTGAAGGATGTCACATTTACTGTCTCGAATAACAAGACCTCCGCTTGATTCACGATTTCTGAGGCAAGCCGTATCTACGTTTAATTTTAATCTTCCCTCCACTGGAGCAATCCATTTGACGTAGGCAACCTTGGAAGGTTTAACGGCAGAGGTACAACCTAATCTTGTTCCAGCATTATAGACCTTAGACCAATTCTTATACTTAATTTTGTTAGAAATGTCAAGACCCAAAATACTAGAATCGATTTTGTTAATGATTTGGGAAACAGATTCAATGCATCCATTATGTTTGGCATTATTTCTGCTCTTCCAAATCATATAACAGATGAAAGCAGGAATATAGTGAGTTATGTGAGCTTTCGCATTAAAGAACCAGAACCATATTCTAATAATGTGGGGCATAACCATAAATATCTCTATATTAACATTAAACAATATTTTGTAGTGATTCCAAATTTTCCACGAAAACTCACAGTTTACAAATAAGTGATTTGAGTCTTCTGAGTTTGAGCAAAACTGGCATTTTGAAGCCAAACTCATATTTCTCTTTTGTAAATTGTAATCAGTAGAAATATAGTTTTTAAGAAGTTTCCAAAGGAAGAACGAATACTTCCTGGGGGTGATACCATTCCATATTCTGCTGAAAATGCCAGATTTAGGATAGTGATGCCTATAAATGTCCCAAGTGTGCTTAGTACTGAAGTTGTTGTCTGGAGAAATAGACTAGATGGCTTTGTCCTTCATATTACTAACAATTTTAACATTTTTGATGTTGTCAATTTTTTCAGCACGTAAGAAGGATTTAAGCAGATCAATGTTCCACCCCTCAGAACTCCAATAGGAATTAACCTTCACTTCCAAAAACCAGTTGTTCGTGAAAGGAGTCAAAAGAGCAGATTGATTTATCCAACAGTCTCATTAGAAGTCGATGTATCCCTTCCCCAGACACCATTTGACATGTTTCTCAACAATTTCCTTTATGGCACACATCATTTTCCAGGTACCAGAGCATTTTTAAACTCTTTAAGGGTTAAATGATGATTATTCTTTCTATAAATATTATGCATAACCCTTGACCAAAGGCTGTCTTTTTTTCCTGTAGATGAACCAGAGCTTAAGGGAAAAATAAATTGCAAATTAGCCAAAGATCTAACATTAAGACCCCCTTCATTGAAGGGTCTGCAAACTTTCGACCAGGTACACCAATGAATACAATTATTATCAAAATTAGATCACCAAAGAAACTTATTAAAGATAAGCTCTAATCTTTTAATAATGCTGCTAGGAACCAAAGAATTTTAAATACAGTAGAGGGGGATAATCATGAGCACAGAGTTAATCAAGGTGAGTCTGCCACCAAAGGTAAGGTTCTTGCCACTATAATCCTTGATTTTAGACATAACTTTGTCAATGAGGAAGAAATAGTTCCTGGAAAAATTGTTATTGTTAATAATAATACCAAGATGGGACTTAGGGAGAGAATTAGATGAAAAACCAGTTTGACTCTCCACCCTTAGGATATTATTACGCTGCATCTTATTGTACATAATCAACTTAGTTTTGAACTTGTTAATAGCTTGACCTGAAACTGCCTGGTACCTGTCTAAGAACTGACATATCTGGTTAATAGAATTAGGCTTACAATTTGTGAAAATTAAGATATCGTTTGCAAAAGCCAGACAAGGGATAGAAAGATCAGTTCTAGAAAAGTAGTTCATATTTTTATTAGTATTAAACAACTTTAAAAGCCCTCTAGTTAGGACCTCCTTACCAAGGATAAAAAAAATAGGGGACAGTGGACCCCCTTGTCTCAAGCCCCTCTTAGGCTTAAAATAGCTCAGAACCTTGGCATTAACAAAATATAAATACTAGTATTAGAAATAAGAGCTTTAATAAGCTTAACAACTCTGTCAGAAAAACCAAAAAAGGAAAGAACTTTCAGAATAAACTAATGAGCCATAGTATCAAAGGTCTTGGACATATCCAATTGGATAACCACATTCCCACTTTTAGGTCTTTTATTTAAGTCATGAATAAGCTCTCTTGTAATAAGCACATTTTCATGAACAGATCTGTCTTTTACAAAGGCAGTCTGAAAATCAGAGACTATCTTAGGCAATAAAACAGAGAGACGATTATTAATAATTTTGGACAGAATTCTATTTATCATAGAACATAAGCTGATAGGTCTGTAATTAGACCAATTAATAGGGTTAAGCCCCTTAGGAATAAGACAAATTCCATTGGAAAATATGCCATGAGGGATACTATAACCATTAAGATAAGAATTAAGAGCCCTACACAGGTCCATTTTAATAATATCCCAACAAACCTTGAAAAAATAGAGATTATAGCCATCAATCCCAGGGACACTATCCTCACTCATATTAGAAATAGTAAGCCAAACCTCTCTGTTATCAATAGATTGGAGAAGCATATCATTGTCCTCCTTGGTCACACAGTCAGGTTTGCAATTCAGAATAGGGTCATTTAGGAGATTATTCTCTTTAATGCTATCAATTACTTTAGTATCAAAATATTTCGTAGGTAAGATTTGGATAAAATATTTAAAAAATATTATCCAACAACTTTTTTTTAATTTCGTTTCGATTTATTTTTTAAATTTATTTCACGGAAAACTATCCAAACACTTAAATATGTGACTACTTTGTAGTATTTTAAAAAGGGATACTACTAATTGGTACCCAACCATAAATATGGATACAAAATAATCCTGATACTAATTAATAGGGTCAATTAGGTTCTTAATGAATTTTTGATATATCCAGATTTTTGGTATTTTTTCCCTCCCCAAATAATTCTAATCTAGGTAGAATACTAAGAGTATCAGTAAACCAAACTTAATGAACCTCTATTGTATTTCCGATCGACTAACCTTCTTTGTACTCCGGCGACCAAATAAGAAAATAGATGAAGATGGTTTTGAGGAGAACATGTGACTTTTTAACTCTTGAGGTTTTGATTTTATTGGATTTACAGTTCACGACTCTTTATTCCTTAAAAGTTTCTTTTATATTTCCACGTATATTATGGATTGTATTCGGGGCTGAGTGGTAAAGACTTGATTATTCTGTATAAGTCAGAAGGTTTGGCGTAAGACTTCTCCTTTGCTATTGAAGGTTATCATTTAATATATGCTATGTTTGATCTATTAAGTTTGTTTTCACCCTAAGAACTTGCGAGCAAGTAACGCCAGTCGTAGTTCCTACAATAACCCTTGCAAACCATTCGTGTCCGGTAATCGGTGAACATGAGTTCGAAATATAACCGGTAATCGCTGTTTATCGATAGGAACTCCAGTAAAGGTACATGTAAACTGAATGTTGCTTAGTTAAGTTAGATCTTGTTTCTTGAATCTTGGTTCAATCAAGAGAGTTGAATCTTGTTTCTCGTATCTTGGTTCAGACCATTTTTTTTCTTTCAATCAGGCGAGGGTTCTTAGTATCCCAACACTCTGGCTCGTCCTGTTTTCAGTTTTTTCCTAAAATCATATCAAAGCAGTACGATTTTATGTTTTAATATTGATTACTAAGTTAGAAACAAGTTTTATTGCGTATTTAATTCACCTGTTGTAGCTTTTTCTCGCGTCGTTGGCTGTGCAAAAGGTGGAATCTTATTTCTAGAACTGTAGGTCGATGATGCAATTTTTACACATAAATCTCATGATCTATTTTACACATAAATCTCATGATGTATTTTACACATAAATCTCATGACCTATTTTACACATAAATCGCATGATCTATTTTACACATAAATCTGCATGGCCTATTTTACACGTAAATCTCATGATTTATTTTATACATAAATCTCATGTTCATCGTTTTAAATCTACACCTATCATGCATAGACATAAACTGATTGCTCATGCTGAATAGTTCTAAAATCGCATCCTCCACCTCATGCCTTCAATCGACCTAACTTCTCATTTGTTTTTTCATTCAAGCTGACTAAGGCAATCAGTGCTTCACATCGCACCTAGTTGGATGTCCAAGTACTTGAGGATGAAGAGGAGTTTGAGAAGTATGACTTGGAAGAGTCTTCTGATGATTGATGATTATGGTGGTCGATGTGTTTTTTTTTATTTAAACATGACACTTTTAAATTTGATATAGGGTCTTGTTAATGATTACGTATCGAGTTTTGTTATGCATTTAATATCGTGATTATCTATTCTAGTGTGATTTTTGGGTTTTTTCCACATTCTAGTGGAACATGGTTTATTTAGGTCTGATAACGACCATGCGATTTTATAGGCTAAATCGCATCTTCTTAAACTGGAAAGAATGTATATCGAATCTAGTTTAACTCTAGTTCTTTGTACGTGTATGTTACTGGTTTATTTGCTATAAAATCGCACCATTATAGGTACATATAGGTGCATTTCTGCGTTGCATGTTGTTGGTGGTAATAAATCACAGGTGCGATTGGTTATGCTGAAGCCGAAATCTTATTTTTAGAATTGTAGGTAGATGATGCAATTTTTACACATAAATCTTATTATCTATTTTACACATAAATCTCATGACCTATTTTACTCACAAAGCTCATAATCCAGTTTTCGTACAAATAGCATGACATATTTTACTCACATCTAGCATTACCTATTTTACTCACAAATCGCATGACCTGTTTTACTCACAAATCGCGTGACCTATTTTACTCACAAAAAAGTTAGCATGTCCTATTTTACCCACAAATTGTAAAATGACAGAACTAATCTAGCGTGACCAATTTTATTCAAATCTAGTATGACTTGTTTTGCTCACAAATCACGTGATCTATTTTACACATAAATCTTATAACCTATATTACATATAAATCTCATGGCATGAAACGCAATATATTGTATTTACTTACAATCTCGCATGATTACATATTTATACGTAAATCGGGCTCCAAATGTGAATGTCAAAACCAAGCTAGCATGACCTATTTTACTCATATCTAGCATGATATATTTTAATCACATATAGCATGACCAATTTTACTCACAAATATCATAATTCAGTTTACTCATAAATCGAGTGGCGTATTCTACTCGCATCTAGCATTACCTATTTTACTCACAAATCGCATGACCTATTTTACTCACAAATCGTATGACATATTTTACTCATAACCCAAGCTAGCATATCCTATTTTACCCACAAATCACAAAATGACAAAACCAAGCTAGTATGACCAATTTTACTCAAATATAGTATGACATGTTTTACACATAAATCTTATGACCTATTTTACATATAAATCGCATGATCTATTTTACACATAAATCTCATGACCTATTTTACATATAAATTTCATGTTCATCATTTTAAATCTACACTAAAATTGCATCCTCTACCTCCTCATGTAAATAGATTTTCCAAGTCCTGATGTTGTGTATTTTAAGCCTCCATGTTCACATCGGTAGTTATAGCTCGAGCGATGACTGGAGCCATCTATTGTGCTGCATAGTAATTTTGATAAAAAAAACAGTAAGATGTATTCAAATAGCCTGTTTGAATGCAAATGCATGCAATTTATACTAAAAACAACAAGATGTATTCAAGTAGGCCGTTTGAATGCAAAGGCATGAACTTAATACTAAAAACGCGCAACCAATTTTCATCCAAAATCGCAAAATGTAAATAGCATAAACACATTATATTAAACTTGTGAATCACTTATACACTAGAATTGCGTAAACGGTTAAACATAAATAGTATGCAACCATACTGTACTATAAAGCCTAACTACGAATTCTATATTAAAATCACACGTCCAATGTACTAACAAAACACAACTTCTCCATCAACAAACGATCTTCAAGCTAAAATACGAAAACCTAAAAACAACTTCAACAAAGTAAACAAAAATACAGTAGCTATTATAATTGCATAAAATAAATAGTATAACCTATATATAACTTTGAATCAACTTACGAATATGAAATCTGCTTTGGTAAGAATTTTGTACATGAAACAACAAAGATCGTAACAGTTGATAAGGTACTCAAAACTTCAGGAAGATAAATAAATGGCAATGAAAGATATTCGTCGATCAAAACAACTTAAAAATAGCTTAAGCGAGATAAAAACAAGGAATCGAGATGAAAATATTACCTGAAGTCGATAATACAAAGGATGATGGCATGAAACTTCACCATGGGTACTGCTCATTTGACGGAAGCCTGAAAAGTGATGCTGAAATGCTCACTGGTAAGTAGTTGAACCACCGGTAGTAACATGGCCGAAAAATCGTTTATGAAAACATGTTTTTTTTTTAAATTCGACCTATGTTAGGGTATTAGTTTTTGGAGGCAAATATTAGGGACGGTGAGAGCTAGTTAGACAAATTTAAATGTTTGAATTATTTGGTGGAAAAGATCAATCTAAAAGATAAGGATAGTTAAAGGATAAACAAAATTTGGATATTAGAAGGGAGTTGTTTTAGTGAGATGGGTGTTAAGTAGGCATGGAAACTAGTTGGGTAGTAGATGATCGTAAAGTTGGTGAGTGGGTACTTAGTGTGACAAATCCCTTTATTTTATTTGGTATTATATTTGCGAATTCAATTTGTTTCTTTCGATTCGATTGTAAATTATATAAGTTTTGTTTTCCAGAGCGTTCCGTTCAATTGATTTTAAATTAATTTTTTTTTGGTATTAAAAGGCATCGATTTTTTATGTAAGAGTTCAATCGACCCTAGTTTTTGTGCGTTAAAATGAGATTTTGATATTGTGTCCAACAAAATAATTTTAAACTAAGTTTATAAATTAGTGATTTCATTTTTTTTGAAAACTATTTAATGCACTGATTTGAGTATCTTCGTCTTGTTATTTAGATCAATTTTGTGTGTTTTGGTAGATTATGAGGTTTTGCTTTCAATTCTGTGAAAAAATAATGAAAAACTAAATTAGCAACGTTAATAATTGAGAACTGTAAAAAACAATTTCTCCAATATCATGCTGAAAAGCTAAATTTATTTTAAAGTATGACAGATTTTGAATGTCGAATTGACAAAGATAACTTCTTTGATTTTTGTAAGAGTAAAATGACTCGCATTATGCAGATTAGTAAATGATTACATATTTCACCCACCGCAAATCATCGAAAAGAATCGTGATATCGACCGGTACCAATACTTAAAAACAAGTATATACTTCATCATCATATATTACATCTACATCGAGCAACAATCATTTGAATGATTTTAGTTGTATCACTGAATTACTTGCTACTTAGACCTCTCATATATCAGCTTACTTGTTTTAAGTCTATTTATAGTGCATGTTTAACTTGGTTGGCAATATAATTGTGGATATAGAGATGTTGTAACTATCATTTTGCTCAAATATTATATGGACATTTTATATTTTAGATGCATAACTTGTTTAAAATAATTCCTTATTTTTTAGTTTTATTTATGAGATATTTGTGAGATATGATATCTTGGCTAGGTTTATATCCATATATTTTGATATCATATTGGACTTGGATGTTAAAAAAGTTACCAATCTATCACATTCTACCTCTAAGATAAAGGAACATTTTTAGTTGAAAAATAGATTGTTCAAGTAAAGAGAGTATAATTACATGAATCAAAATTTGATTAGAATTATATATACTCATGTTGCCTGAAATAGTTGTAGACCAAACATGTTACTTATTAAAAATGTTTGTCGACTTGAATCAGATGTGAAAATGATTACTATTAGTTACAGCAAACCTTTGTTCCATTGAGTTTAACTATAACTGTATTTTTGTTATTACTAATTTTATAGTAAAGAAACTTAACGATTACAAACTTAATTTTTGTCTTAATTGTATCTCATCTAACATGAGATGTTATGTCAACTTGTGTGTTTATGTACTATGTTTGTAGATTGTTACTACTAAAAAAATAGTTATATGTTTACAAATACTATTTTAATAATATTGCATAATATGTGCTGTATTATTTTTTGCTACATATATTGCGTAAATTAAAAAGCTTATTAAAATAACCAAATCAGTTTAAGACATATAGAAGCAACAAAATGACGCCATTTTACATCTTTCAAAAAAGACTATGGAAGTTGAAAGGTTCATTTTGGAAGTATCGGAAATGATCATGGCAATAATCATCTTTGTTGTTTCAAAATTCTAATTAAATGATTTGATAATCATGTAATGACTTTTTAGCTGAATTTCTATTTTTTAGTTTTCAATTGAATTTTTAATATATTTAATAATTTTAATGCGAACGAAAAAAGATTTATCAGTATGTATATAATCATGTAACAGTTTTAACCTATTAAAATTTTAATAGTTTTAAAAATTCTAATATACAATTTTTAATATTTTAAAAGTTTTAACACTTTTAGGCTTTCACAATTTAATTTTTTTAAAGGTTTAAACAATTTTCATAATGTTAGGATTTATAAGTTTGTATATAACAATTTCTTAATGCAAATGAAAAAGGACCAATAATATATATATATATATATATATATATATATATATATATATATATATATATATATATATATATATATATATATATTCAAGAACATGTAAATCCATTGATGAAGCCAATTTGACAAGTGTGACAGCTTGAGAAAATATGGTTGTCTCAAATTTTTATTTACTTTGACGCATATTGACCTTTTGAATTTTGGCCTAAAGATTTCAAACTTCTTATATATTCTTTGTGTAAAGATCCATGCTAAATCAGTAGTCCAATGCTTGAGTATTTAGATTTCCACCACATGCAAGATAATGTGAAAATGACTTGGATATAAGGCCAGGATTGCTCATACCAATGTTGGATTAGTGGTCTTCATATAAAACTTAATCTGAAACGATCCATTACTATTTATAGTCATTGTGTTAGTCTCAAGTATCCTATGTTTAACTTTTCTAATAACAAGATAACCTTAAGTGAGGCTGGTGTTTGATTAGGGGAAACTTCACAATTTGATTTGGTTTTAATGAACCATTTGGAGACCCAGTCAGCAACCAAGTTTTGTTCTCAATGAATATGTTTAAAGTCATTTGGGGTTTGATTAATTTTCTACAACAAATAATTATTGAAGTGATGTACCAGGAGTCATTGCCTGAACTTAACAAATTTATTAACATCATGGAATCTGTTTTTATGTCAACTTGGTTTAAATTATTGGAATTACATAAAACCAGTCCATATAGCAATGCCTTGGTTTTAGCAATAAGAGAAGTAATTTTTCCATATAAATGTCATATTGACTTTATTAGTTCACCATGATGATTTCTTAGAATAGTTCTACTAATGGGTTCTTTATTTATCAAACAAAAACCATCATAATTTAGTTTTATTCTATTCCTGGAATGAGGGTTCGATTTAACTAAGAAAGATGATCTAAGAATTGGGAGATGATTAAAACAACCAAGTTCTTCATGCGTTTTTAAATCTTCGGACAAATATTTATGTTTGAATAGCTTTGACTTGTCTAATTTGACAAGTTTGTATATATTTTTATCTATTAATATTTTATAAGAACTGTTTTTGCCTTTATATTTGAAGTTGTTTCTTGCCGACCATATTGTCCAATAGATTATATGAGGAAGGTCTGATCTTATAAATGTGGTTTTTTTGCTCATATGAACCAATAGTTGATCATATGATTTAGAAACATGAATTGGTCAATAAGAATGCCAAATAATCCTGTAAAGTATTGCCATACTTGTTAGTATATTTGGTAAGAGATAAATAAGTGTGTAATTGATTTAGTGGTATTACAATGTTGGCATTTAGATTTTAAAGAAAAAAATCATTTTGTATTATATAGGAAATAGAAATGTAACCTTTAAGAAGTCTCTAAAGAGTAAATTAGCACTTCTTAGGAGTTATGTTATTCCAAATTTTATTATATATAGTTGATTTGGGGTGATTGTTTCTTATTGATTGCCAAATGTTTTTGAAGGAGAATGAACCATCAGTAGATACATTCAAAGAAGTGTATCTTCAATAGAGTCATTTATATTTATTTTGGAAATTCTATCTATATCAGAGATGAGGACTTGTTCTTTGAGTCTGTCTAGGTTCCATGAACCATTAGACCAGAATTCAGAGATCAAGTTCCCATTGAACCAAGTGTTATTTTCATTATATGATTGAGTACTGAATGGATGTGTTTTGTTTCAATTTTCAATCTAAAAACCAATATGACAATTTTCTATTTTCCAGAATATAAATTGCTCAGCGGTTTTTCTAACTTTTACTATTATTTTCCATACTTTAGAATCTTTTAGGTTGGTGTTAATTTTAAGAGAATGTGATGATGGACAATAAATTGAATGCATATGATGAGTCCGGATTTTATCACCACTCGTTATGAGGACCGGACAGGGGCAATTCAGACAAGATCCACCCACTGAACCATCCGAAGTGAACTAATGTATTAAAAACTTAATCACTTCATGACTAAGCTAATTACCTACCTACTTAAAAAATAATGGGTCTTTGAACTCGACCTGAATTCATAATTATGACCCGAAAGCCCATGTGGCCCAAGGTTAAGGGTATAAATACCCAACCACTTTCATTTAATGAGGGTAATGAAAATTAAATACAACCAAGCAGCTCAAATCTCTCACTACAACCTACTAAACATTAAATACCCTTGAAATACCTCAAACTTCAGACAAAATTACCCTCAGTTGTAATTAATCCACACCAAATTGGTGACCACAATGGGAGGAGAAGGTGCCTGAATCTAGCATTCAAAACCATCAGGAAAAACCAGTTCGGATGAATCCGGACGTGCAAGAAGTACCACCAGCTTTGGCAGAAGTGGTGGGTGAAAATGATGAATATACGATTGAGGAACGAGATAGGTTAAAAGTTGAAATAGAAGCTCTGAGGGCTGCCAAGAGGGCAGAGATGGGCACAAAAGAGAAGTATAAGGCGTTAGTAGCTCATCATATTGATAATCCTAGAGAGCATGAGTCATCGAAAGCCCATGTGAGTGCAAAAAAGACTCATGCCAGCTCAAAAAAGTCTCACCAGTCTAAACCGGTGGAGAGCTCTGATTCAGACTCAGAGTCTTCAAGTAGTACCTCAGGTGAAGATGGAGTCGGAGAGTCCTTGTCATCCAGCAGTGATGAAGGCCGTTCTAAAAGGAAACAAAAGTTGGTCAAGAAGTACTCAAGAAAAAAGGATAGGCATGTAAGATTGAAGAGGCATCTGGGCAAATGATCGTCTCATAGTCATAGACGGAGACATGTAGATCGATTGTTAATGAATCCTTTTGCCTTCCATGATGAACCAGGTTTCTTTGCAACTCCTAACAAAGATACGATTTTCAGTTGTGGCCGAAATTAGAGACAGTCTCCATTGTTCTCCAAAATACTGTCCGGAAACCTTCCTAAGAGGTTTGACAATACGAAAATGGAAAAATATGATGGTAGTAAAGACCCGGATAACCACTTGGAACAATTCAAAAATTGCATGATGAATTTTGATGATGACGACAAGTTACTTTTTACGGCATTCTCCCAATATTTTAAGGGGAGTGCTCTGAAGTGGTATAATAGCTTACCACATGGCTATATCACGAATTTTGACACTTTTTGGATGGCTTTTTAGAGGCAGTTTGTTGGAAGTAAGGAAGTGAAGGGAAATGGAGACACGATTATCCATTGTGCCCAAAAACCAAACGAATCTTTAAAAGAGTACAGAAGTCGTTTTGTAAATACTAAAAATGGATTGGCTGATTGCTTCGAACAAGTAGCAATAGTTTCTCTGAGGCAGGGCTTAAACCCTGGAAACTTGGCTGATTCAATAACCAGAAAAAAGGCCATGACATGGGGAGGTCTGGTGAATGAGGTCGGAAAACAGATTAATGTAGATGAAACAAAGAAAACTAGGGTGCACAAGCAGGTGAGGTCTGCTCCGGCTAAACCAAATCCAAACCAAAACCAGTCCGGGAACAAGGCCAAGGAGGCCGAGCAGGGTCATAACAGAGCCAAAGCTCAGTCTCAGCCAGCTGCACCAGCCCAGAGTCAGCAATCTAGAAATAAACGAGGGCCTTGGGTTCAACCGGAGTGGTTTGCTGAGTTGAAAGAAAATGTAGCCACCATTTATGACAAAACAAAAGACGAAGTACACTACAGAAGGCCGACTGCATTACAGTCTCATAGGGAGAGCCGTAATAATTGTTTCTGCCAGTATCACCATGATACTGGTCATACCACTGAGGATTGTATTACGTTGAAACAAGAAGTGCAGAATTTGATTAAAAGAGGGAAATTGGGGGCGTATGTTAAAAGAAGAGGTGGAAATAAGCCGGATAGCGCTCATCGGGCTGGTCCAAACAATGCATGCACATCGACTCCGGATGGGGCTATGGTGATAATCGAAAGGTTCGATGTAGAGTCAGCTACCCAGCTTGAAGGAGGCATGACTTCCTATCAATCGCAAATTCCTTTTCATTTTATTGTTTTTGACGAGGATGACTTGAGGGATATTGCTGGTCCACATGAAGATGTTGTTGTCATTGGGGCATCCATTGGAGGCAATGACATAAGACGAATTTTGGTGGACACCTGAAGTTCTGCCAATATCTTCTTTTTAACTTCCTATAAAAAAATGAAAAATCTAGCAGTAATAGAACGTTCGAACAGGTCAATTGTGGGTTTCACTGGAAGCTCAGCAGATGTGATCGGGGAGTTCGAGGAGGAGGTTTTATTGGGCAAAGGCCCTTTTAAAAAGATGGTTAAAGTACTATTTATTGTGGTGGATTGTCCCACTTGTTATAATGCTATTCTAGGGAGATCTTGGCTCTCCAGGATGCATGCAGTGGCTTCAACAGTCCACCAATGCTTGAAATATGCTGTGCAAGGACAAGTGGGAGTTGTTTGGAGCAGCCAAAAGGTAGCAAGGGAGTGTTATGAGACAGCACTGGCCCCTCGAACATTGGGGGCAGTCCGGATCAATGAGGTATAACAGTTTGAGGGGCCCTCTGGGGGAGAGGGTGAAATTGATGACCCCAGAGAGACCCTTGGTGTTTTAATACCGGTTGAAGAAGTTGAAACTCACTCTCTGGCTGAAGAAAAAAGTGTCAAGATAGGATCCGAGATGATTTCGGAATTCAAGGGTAAAATGTTAGATTTTTTGAGAAACCATCAGCATGTCTTTGCTTGGTGCAATGCTGATGTAACCGGAGTACCAACAAACATTATATCACACCAATTATCCATCCGAAGAGACATAGCACCTGTTGTATAAAGGAGGAGAGCTTTTTCTAAGGAAAAGGCTGATGTCATAGCTCAAGAGGTAGACCGGCTTACTAAATGGGGCACATAAAGGAATCTCAATACCCTTTATAGAGAGCCAATCCGGTGTTGGTAAAAAAGAAATATGGTAAGTGGCGTATGTGCATCGATTTCACGGATTTTAACAGAGCTTGCCCAAAAGATTTATATCTAGTCCCGCGAATTGATCAGTTGGTGGATTCCACATCTGGAAACAAGTTGTTGTCCTTTATGGATGCCTTCTCCGGGTATAATCAGATTCAAGTAGATCTAAAGGATCAAGAACATACCACATTTGTTACTGATAAGGGCCTCCATTGTTACAAAGTAATGTCATTTGGGTTTAAAAATGCTGGGGCTACTTACCAAAGGTTGGTAAACAAGGCCTTTTCTGATCAAATTGGAAGAAACATGGAAGTTTACATCGACGACGTGATGGTGAAAAGTGTGGACGAAGAGCTACACTTGGTAGATCTCCAAGAAACTTTTGCCAACTTGGTGAAAGTAAATTTAAAGTTAAACCCAGAAAAGTGTGTTTTTGGAGTGCAGTCTGGAAATATTTTGGGGTATGTGATAAGTGAGAAAGGGATACAACCTGATCCAGACCAGCTTAATGCTTTACTGCAAATGGAGCCTCCTCGGAATATTAAAGAGGTACAACGATTGACTAGGAGGCTGTCTGCACTAAACCGTTTCATTTCAAGGTCTTCAGACAGGTGTGCCCCGTTTTTTCAAACTTTGAAAGGTGCAAAAGACTTCAACTAGTCCCCACAGTGTGATGAGGCCTTCGATGAAATTATGAAGCATTTGTCTTCCCCCAAGACTCTGTTTAAACCTATTGATGGAGAAATCTATTATGTGTATTTGGCCATTTCCGATTGTGCAATAAGTGCAGTATTGGTAAGGGAGGTGGACAATTATCCTCGTCTGGTGTACAATATCAGCAAAAGCTTGATAGATGCAGAAAAACGATATTTAAAGCTTGAAAAATTGGTATTGGCCCTGGTGATTGCAGCAAGGAAAATGAGGCCCTATTTTCAGGCTTATTCTATAATCGTCCGGACTTCTTTTCCTTTGAAAAATGTTCTCCAAAAAGCTGACATTTCAAGTAGAATGACCAAGTGGTCAGTAGAGTTGGGAGACTACGATATTGATTTTGCTCCTCGAACAGCAGTCAAAGCCCAAACTGTGGCTGATTTCTTAGTTGAATTCCATTTAGATAGGGATACCAAGCAAGCAACCGGTGTAAAAGATAAAAAAGTGTGGGTTATCCGGACTGATGGTGGATCAAGTACCATGGGATGTGGTGCTGGGATATGTTTAACCTCTCTGTACAGTGACAGAATGTACCAAGCTATACGTTTTGCCTTCAGGGCCTCCAATAATGAGTCTGAATATGAAGCTGCTATAGCTAGTTTAAAATTAGCTCTTATCTGTGGAGTTAAAAGGGTCAGGTTTGGTGAGGATAATTATCGCCTGAGGGTAGGCTTTGTAATTTGGTTGATATTTAATAGTAGTATGTGGGTGTTATGTGTTTAGAGTAGAGAGTAGAGAGATAATTAATGCAGGTGGTTGGGTATTTATACCCTGATGTTTGGGCCCTTATGGGCTTTCGGGTCATGTTTAATGGACCCGGGTCATGTTCAAAGACCCATGAGCTTTTAAGTAAGAGAGCAAGTAGCTTAGTCAAAAAGTGTTTAGGTTTTTTAGTACTTTTGTCATAGTTCGAACAGTCCTATGGTCTGAGTGTTCGAAGTGATCTGTCCGGTCCGGAGGCATTGGACCGAACTGTCTTTGTCTAGGGAGCATGCAGAATTCGGACTCATCAAGGTTAATGAATGATTCTCAACTTCTTATCCATCATGCACAAGGTCAATCCGAAGCCAAGAAAGAACAATTGATTAAATACTTGTTCATCCTTACAGAAGTGGCACTCAATTTCAAAAGCATCACCTACGAGCACATACCCCGAACGGAAAATACGTTAGCAGACTCTTTGGCAACCGTAGCCTACTCTGAGTCCTACCTTTGGATACATGTACAAGAGTGCCCATCTATTCAAATCAATCCGGATAAGGAAGAAGAAAGTTTGAATATACAAGTAAAAAAACCCCAAGATTGGAGATTTCCAATTCTTCAATATCTATCAGATGGCATCTTGCCTCCGGAGAAAGCAGTGGTAAGAAAAATAAAATACAAGGCTCGTGGTTTTGTCATCCTAAGGGATGTTCTTTATAAAAACTCCTATAGTAAACCCCTCTTATGATGTCTGGGAGTTGAGAAGTCCCAAATAGTGCTCTCCGAACTACATGATGGTGAGGGATCAACTCACTGCGGGTTTAAGGCCCTAACAAGAAGAGTTTTGTTAGCTGGGTACTACTGGCCCTCCATAATACAAGATGCTAAGGAATTGGTAAAAAAATGTGACCCATGCCAAAGATACAGCAATGAAATTCATATCCCAGCTATCCCTTTAGAGTCAATTTCTGAACCAATACCTTTTGCTCGTTGGGGGCTGGATTTGGTACGACCTCTACCCATGGCATCCGAAGGGTGCAGAACTATAATCGTCGCCATTGATTACTTTTCCAAGTGAATAGAAGCAACTCCATTGGCAGGTACAACATCGAAAGTTGTTATAAAATTCATCTTATCCAATATTTGTTGCAGATTTGGAATTCCACAAAAGATAACCACAGACAATGGGCCATAGTTCGACAACAAGGAAATGAAGATTTTTTGCACCTCTAGAGGCATACAAAATTGCTTCTCTTCTCCTTTCCACCCTCAAGAAAATGGTCAGGTCAAAGTGGCTAACAGGACCATCTTGTCCGGTCTTAAAAAGAATTTAGAGGAAGCTGCTGGAAAATGGCCAAGTTATCTACAAGAAGTATTATGGGCCTACCAAACCATTCATGGGGCTGCAACACAAGAATCTCCCTTTGCTTTAGTGTATGGAATGGATGCCATAGCTCCCATAGAGGCTACTCTTCCTTCTTTTCGAGTTCATAATTTCTCCGAACACGCTAACGAAGTGGCAGTAAGAGGCCACCTTGACTTAATGAAGGAAAGAAGAGTTAAGGCTCACCTCAGAGCCACGCACTATCAAGGACTGATAAGAAGGAGGTTTTCTTCCAAAGTTAAAAGAAGGGATTTTCAGCCAAGAGATGAAGTATTGCGGAAAGTCTTCCTACACACTAAGGAAAAACAGTTCGGCAAGCTAACTCCAACTTGGGAAGGACCCTATGTGGTCAGTGAAAAGCTTAAGCCTGGGACATACCGGCTTCAAGACAAGGATGGAAAGGTTTTGAATCACCCTTGGAACATTGAACACCTCCGATTGTACTTGGAATGAAAGTTATGTAAATATTTACTTGTTTAAAAGTTCATGTAAATATTTGGGGGCATACTCTTTCCTACCCTGGTGGCGCGGGGAGGTTTTAATGAGGTGTCCAGGCTTTTCAATAAAATTCGATGCCTTCTTAAGAGATTCAGAGTGTTTCAGTTAGTGTTTTCTTTGAAATTTTCTATCAATGTCAGATCAAAGTGAATTGATAGAGTGATGACTACTTAAACATTTGTTATCGGAGAATTTAGTCACTCTCACTTTAAAATGCAGGCAAACTAACTAAGGGCTGTTTAAACATTAGCCACAAAAGCTGAAAAACTATGAAACAATGCAAGTTTATGCAAAGTAAAATTGCCCATTAAGATATACGACGTGCCTTAGCCACCCAAGGACTTTGAGTTTTCAAACAAAAGGTTTATCCAGACAAGAGCCGGACACGATTACAAAAAATTCCTTGGCCATCCAAGGACTTTGGTCCAATCACAAAAAATTAATAAAAAAAAAGATAGTTCATACTTTAAGACTGAGCTTTTTTAGATGGCCCAGCCTTACTTGGTTTCTTCTTCTTGGGGTCATAATCTTCCTCATCCGGACTCTCCCCGGTCTTTTCTTCTTCATCGGTTGTGTCATCCTAGCCACTAGAGTAATCATGCTTGTCACCATCAACCATCGTATAGAAGGGGAGGTCTTCATACTCTACAAAACTCCATAAATCTCCCAGCGTCCTCTTCGGGAATTTCTCATGAAAGAACAAGACCATGTCCGATTTAACTTTGGCATACTTTTCCTCCTGAGTGTCTATCACTCTGTTGGTATAAGCATCAATCCTAGCTTGAATTGTTTTCTCTTGCTCCTTTAGCAAATCAGCTTTTTCTTGTGCAGCCTTGGACATAGAGTCCTCGAGCGAGATCTTGTCATTAGTTAAAGTCTAAATGACCTTTTCCTTAGCCTTCACCTCCTCTTTTGAAGAAGAAAGATTTTTCACCAAGTCAGATTGCTTTAATTGGAGTTCTTTGATAGTTTCTTCCGAAGTGGCTAGCTTTGTGGCCCAATCCTCCTGGCTTTTCTTCAACTCCTCATTTTCCCTCTTCAATGCATCAGTATTTTGATTGGCAGTGAGTAGGTCGCTAGACAATTTCTCTTTGTCAGAATTGAGGGTATTAATAATGGTTGACTGATTTCTTACTTGCTTCTCCAAAGTAAGCACTGGCTGGACATTGCTCAATAAAGAGTGAGTGATGACGTCTCTTTCACTTTAGACAGAAAAGACCTACCATTGAACGTGACGAGGTTCGAAGAGCTTGGGGGGAGGTAGGGCCCAGCAAAATCGTCTTTGTGGAGGTTTTCGAAGTAAAGACTGATCCCCTCAAGCCCCCTGATATCGACACCATCAATGCTGATATCCCTTTCTGTACCCCCTCCGGTTTGAAAGTCACCAGGGATCTCTTCTGCTTGAGTGGGGTCAGTAGGGTCAACAGGAGGAAGAGGCTCCAGAGGCCGGAGAGAAACTTCATCACCCTTGGTATTTTTCTTTTTCTTTGCCTCCCTATCTTTTCCTTCTGCTCCCCGTTTCCTGTCTTTCTTAGGAGCCTTTGAGGTTTTTGGAGATCCAACCACTTCTCTAGTACTTTCATGCTCCACTACTTGTAGAAGAGAAACATCAATCTGTCCTTGGTCTGGCCCCTCTGGGTTTGTTGGAACAGCTTCCTCCACTTCGGTAGGATTGGCTTCGACCATACCTTGCTTACCTTTGCCTTTCTTGCCCTTCATCTTGCTTGGGGCTTTAGCTCTACCTGGAAGATACAACGATCCATCCTTTGCATCTGTCCTCTTGAGGATTACTTCCAGAGGGGGTGGGGTGGTTAATTCCTCCCAAGATAAGTCCCTCCGGCCAGTTGTGTTCCAAAGGTAGGATTTTGTTAGATTGCCTCCGGTAAAAGCGTTATGGAAGCGGTTTCCCCACTTCTCAGCAGCCCAAGAATTTAGCTTGGAGCAAGTGGTCTGCCCAGCCTTTAAGTAATCACTAAAGTCCTTAGGCAGCACTACCAAAAAACAAAAGAAGACGAGTTAGACAAACAAATTTGTGATAAGTAAAGATGGAGATATGAGATGAGATTCTTACCATCACTTCGCCATCTGCTGGTAAGCAGGCTTGGGTTGACACCGGCTTTAATCTTCCTCCCATTCTCTCAAGCGCCACTAATAAACAAGAATTGAGTCTTCCAGTTCCTTTCTGACTCAATCAGGTCGTCCACAGCCTTGTAATCATCACCCATGTTGAAATGGTAGAAGGGGATAATGTGGTTTCTGCAGAGGCTGGCCACAGCTGCGAACTGCTCCATTGGAAGAGGGATTCCGGAGAGCCTGGAGGCCATAATACAGGCCATGAGGGTATACCAAGCATTGGGGCTCAATTGGATTGGGCAGAGTTTGATGAGGTGAAAGTATTTGACGATCTCTGGGTCTAGGGGAAACCGTAGCCCCCAGTTGAATAGCTCAGTGAAAAATATCTCACTGAGCTTGCAATCCATCGGTGTCTCCGGCTCCACCGGTATCCTCACTTTGACATTCTCTGGGATCCCCCATTTTGTTCGCATCCGACCCGGTTCGGCTATATGAATGAAAGTGTAATTAAGTTTTTGCAAAGCTAGCAGGTATTTGACACTTACTTTGTGGAAGCAAGGTCCCACTTTTCCCGCAAGGCTCTCTGGCAAATCCGGATGTTTTAGACATAGCTTCTCCTTGCCCTTGTCCTTCTTGGCAGCACCAGTCTCACTTGTTTGCCCAGAGACGTCGGATTCAAAAGGGTCTTCTTCAATGGAATCCTCTAGCACTTCTTCTATTATTATGGAAGGATTATCAGTTGTTTTGGGTAAGAGGAACTGGTGGTTGGCTCAGCAGGCCCTACGGATGGTTGGGCATTACTAACTTCTTGTGCTCCGGACTCCGGCTGGGGCTCAGATCCGGAGGTTTCTTTCCGGAGACTTGAATTGGTTGCCTCCGGACCGAAAAGTTTGTCCTTGGGAATTTTAATGGGTGCTTCTGACCCTGTATTTTTATTTTTAGCCCCAGACTTAGAAGGCGTAGTTTTGGGAGCCTGCCCTTTCACCAAACGACCTCTTCGCCGGTCTAGTAGCTTCTCTGGGGAGGCGTCAACGTCCGATCCCATGCAAATGAATGGAGAAGGGTTTTTAAAGCTTGTAACTGCCTACTCTGGTTCAGCAACAGGCTCTGATTCCTGGACCGATGAGCCCGAAACAATTGGTGAAAGGTTGGGCTGGAATAACCTCCTAGGTTTAGCACTCTTAGCTGAAGAGGAACCCCGGTCAGGCTCTGGACTTGGTATTTCCGATTTATCAATAGGAGAAACAGGAAGGCCTGCAGCAACGCGCCTTTCTCGTTTGACCTTTTGAGCTTTTTCTAACTCTGACAAGTTGAGCCACCCAACTTTTACTAAGGCGTTTCTTGATGTGAACATAAACTCACACCAAAAGAAGGGTTTTTTTAGAGATGAAAGCTTTGAAATTTAACAGATTAGAGATGACGAAGATGATAAAACAGTGAAAAGTGGACTAATTTATAGTAAATGAATAAAAGATGCTTCGATACCTAGGAGAATACGAAAGGATAAATGTAATGATTAAGGACGACGCTGATGTCACCCATATTAATTGAAAAGGTTACTTTTTGGAGTAAGTGGGAGCACCGTTCTAGGAGAAAAACGGCCGATGTGGCGAGTCAGAGAAAGACACATATCCCACGATCTCTAGCAAAACCGTTCAGTTCCTGAGAGCTTTATCAGTCAGGATAAAGTCGTTACACAATTTGAAATCTGTCCTGACATAGGTACGAGTGCATATGGATTATTTTTTAGGTCTTGCCAAAGGCCTTTGAACGCAACCTTAAAAAGGGGCTACTGATGAGTCCGGATTTTATCACCACTCGTTATGAGGACCGGACAGGGGCAATTCAGACAAGATCCACCCACTGAACCATCCGAACTGAACTAATGTATTAAAAACTTAATCACTTCATGACTAAGATAATTACCTACCTACTTAAAAACTAATGGGTCTTTGAACTCGACTCGAATTCATAATCATGACCCGAAAGCCCATGTGGCCCAAGGTTAAGGGTATAAATACCCAACCACTTTCATTTAATGAGGGTAATGAAAATTAAATACAACCAGGCAGCTCAAATCTCTCACTACAATCTACTAAACATTAAATACCCTTGAAATACTTCAAACTTCAGAAAAAAATACCCTCAGTTGAAATTAATCCACACCAGCATCAACTTAGACTATAAAGTTTTTTTTCCTCTTAAAGTCATCTAAAGTTATATGAAAATGTTTTTGTAATGTCAGTTAGTTTTCTTAAGTTTAGACCCTCTTCATCAAATAGTTTATATAATGAAGACCATTTAGACCACATGATAGTTTGATGGTTTTCTTTGGACCCCTAAATAAATTTATTCATTAGGAAATTGATTCTATTAATTATAATTTTTGGAATATAACCACTTTGAGTATAGTATACTAGAATTTCCAGAAGAACATATTGAGTCAATATCAATCTTCTTCCAAAACATAGATATTTGTTTTTCCCATTCCATGATTTTTGATCTTATCTTTGTTACCAAATCATCTAAGTATCTGGTGTTATTACTATGATTTATTTTGATACCTAAATACTTAAAAGGAAGGAGGGTGTGTGTAAATCCGGTGCTTTGTTTAATATTTTTAATTCTGAGTCTCTTTATGTTTTCAGATGATATAAAGACAGTTTTATTTGTGTATTAATTGATCATAAATTGCTTGATAATGATTAATAAACTTACAAGTTTTCTTGACATTGTATAATGATTCATTCATAAAAATAATCATATCATCTGCATAAGCAAGATAAGGGATGTTGGTTGAGCCTCTTGATGAAAAATACATTGATTTATGGGAAAGAAATTGTTTTTAAGGCCTCTTAAAAATTATTCTTCAGTAATGATGAAGAGACTGGGTGATAGATGGTCACTCTGTCTTATACCATTGCTAGATTTGAAGTAGCCATAAGAAGATCCATGTATTAGAATATATAAATTGACATTATCAATCCTTTTTTTAATTAACTCAATAACTTTATTATTAAAATCAAAGCATTTCATTAATGAGAATATGAAATCGAAAGAGGTTATATCAATTACCTTTTCCATATCTGATTTTAGAATGATGCTTCCACCTTTAATTTTTTGTTAAATTCATGAACTAGCTCTTGTGTGATTAAAATATTTTCATTGATATTTATGTTTTTAACAAATCCTTAATGCTCCACTAATATTATCTTAGAGAGGATGAAGGCCAGACTGTTATTAATAATCTTTGACAAAATTCTATTAAAAAATGTACAAATACTTATTGGTATATAGTATTACCAGATGTTAAGGGATCCATTTTTTGGGATTAAGCATATTGTTGTGGTATAAATGCCAAAAAGAGCTATATTTTCATTAAAATATGCCCTTATAGCTTCACATAGGTCTATTTTGATTATTGGCCAACACATTTGGTAGAACTTGGAGTTGAAACCAACAACTCCAGAGATACTATTTTGATTAAGAAAAGTGATTGAGTTTAAGATTTCATCATCATTTGGTAGTGCTAGTAGTTTATGCTTATCTCGGTTAATGATTAACTCAAAAATAATATTAATTTCATTGAGAACTGGATTACTTGATTGACAAATTATGAGGTTCTTAAAGTGATCAATGGTTGACTCAGTTATTTAATTTTGGTTTTCAGTCCATTGATTATTGATTTTAATGTCATTAATTCTGTTTCTTTTAATTATTTTCTTGATAAATGTATGGAAGTGTTTTGAGTTTCTGTCACCAGATTTGTCCCAATTTGTGGAAATCTTATGTTCCTAGAAGATTTCTTCTCTAGATATGAGATTTAAGTGAATTTTTCTAGCCTTTGATAATTATATTTATTTTTTAGCGTTGTTTGAGATTTGTAAACAATGTTCAACATGTTACTTTGTATTCAACATTTGCTATGCTATCAAATAAGTTACCAAAGAATTCTTTATTCTAAGTTTTAATTTGTGTTTAAGTCTTTTCAGTTTGGCCCAACACACATTTATAGGATTTCATATATGTTTTCTTTCCATTTGGTTTCAACAGTTTGGAGAAAACTGTTGTGAAGTATCAATATATTTTATAATTTGAATGGAGGTTTGGGAATATTTGTGAGAGATGACATTGAGTACACAAAGGTGAATGGTCTACCAGTTTTGACAAGATGTTTCACCTTTGTAATATAAAAAGTCTCTCTAAACAGCATAATATAATGCTATGTCAAGACGTTTCTATTTAGAGTTGTCTGACCATATATATTTGGATCCAGAAAATCCTGGGTCTTCCAATTGACAATCAACGATCATATTATTGAATTCACCTATGGCTTTAAAGTCAAGTGAAGTACAGGAAAGTTACTCAGATGCATTGGAGATTATATTAAAATGTCCATCAATTAACCATTGAATATTTGTTACATAAATCTCTCTAAGATTATTATGAAGATTAAGTCTTTAAAATCTAGTGCATATAACATAGATGCTGGTGATTAAAACTCTTTATTACAAGATGAATGAGTCATCTTCATGTGGATAAATGGATCATGATAAATAAGAGTTTTAATCTGGAAGCAATTTTTCACATAATCCAGATTTTATTGCTAAAGTTGGCAACTCCATAATCGAATCCAAGTTTATTTGTTATTAATCCCAATTTGTCTTTTGAAATTATTGGCTATTGGAGAGAAATGAAGTGAGTGTTTTCAAATTTTATTATTGACTTAACTCTTCTAATTGTGCCTTTATTACCAATGCCTGGGAATTCCAATTAAGGATATAAATTATCGTTTGGATAATGGGTTTATAGATCTAGTAGATCCTTTGAATTCGACAGACTTAGACTTAAAAAGACCCTTGAGAGATTTGTCTTTTGATCTTGTTATTCTTTACTAATGCTTTTGTTTGTTTTTTTGGCAAATAGACTTTTCTTTATTGGTGATATATGAAGACTATCCGATGTTATCATTTTGGGGGAGGTTGGTCATTTTCTGAAATGACAAGGTCTTGGGATAAGGTAAGTTTGACACAATTCAATGGTTTGGAGAGTTTTATAAATTTCTTTACTTGTGATGTCATTTGAATCACAAGTGGTGATTGAATTCAGGTTTGTGTTATCTAAATTATTATTTTTCTCAACTTCTAAATTATTATGATTAATGTTTCTTTTGAAACAATTTGAAGATATTTTGGAATGATTAGGGTCAGCTATGGTTTGAGAATCATTATTTGATGTATTGATCAAATCGTTTTCAAATGGAGATTTTTCACTTCTTTGGTATTTTATATTATTAACAATTGTTGATTTTATTTTATGAACCCCAACTTCGTTTTTAGGAGGTGGATGCATTTTTGGATTGGGATTTGAGGATGAGGTTAGCTGCTTGTCATTGTCAGCTAACCTTTTTGTTTTATTGAGACTTTTATTACAGTTTGTGTCATTATGGCCCAAGTAATTGCAGAAGTTACAATACTTAGGCATTTCATCATATTTTATAGTATTCTAGAAACCATATGCTTTCTCAAATCATATCAAAAGTTTTTGGGGAAGTGGCTTAAAAATATCAATAATTAGATCTTTACAGCCCACTCTAGTGGAGGATGAAATCCAAATTGACAAAAGCAAGCCAATTGCCTTTGCAATTTTATTAATATAATCAAGATTGTAAGGATATTCAAGTATTTTTGGAAAATAAACCCATACTGGAGTCTCAGGGGACTCCATTTTGGGGTTAAAGTTTGGTTTCCATTTTAGTAACTGAAAGAAAATTTACATATGGTATTTATATTTCTCTTCCAGAGTTTTTTCAAGTCTTCAATGTTTTCTAACTCTATGATGGTGTTTACATCAAGAATTAGAGCAATCCGAAAAAATAGAAGTTAGTAAAGTACTTACAAGTGCTAAAATAAATTTTTGCTAGTTTTAAATATATAAAATACGAACATGTGACAGGATCAAAAAATTTGATGGTTGATTCCCTAACCACTATTGCATATTCGGAAGCTTACCCTTGGATTCTAGTGCAAGAATATCCTTCTATAACAATAACTTATGAAATGGAAGTTGATAATGAAGAGAGTTTCCAAATGTCAACCATAGTTAGCCTGAATTGGAGGTATGGTACCCAAGAATTTATTACCAAAGGGATCCTACCTGAAGACAAAATTTTAGTCAACAAGTTAAAATTCAAAGCACATGGTTTCTTAGTTTTAAAAGGAATCCTTTATAAAAGATCTTTCAGTAAGACTTTACGACGTTGTCTTGAATCCAACGAATCCCAAGCAGTTTTATCTGAGTTACATAGCGGGGAAGGGTCAGCTCACTATAGTTACAAGGCTGTAACTAGAAGGGTGTTATTGGCCACCTGTTATGGAAGATTCTAAAGAGTTGGTTAAAATATGCGATCCTTGTCAAAGGTATAGAAATTCAATACATGTGCTAACATTTCTAATTGAGTCAGTATCCGAAGCAGTACCCTTTGATAAATGGCTTCTGGGGGATGTCGAACTATCATATTGGAAATTGATTTTCAAGTGGGTAGAAGTTGCACCACTCTTCGGAACGACTTACAAAGCGGTAATTAAATTTATCATACCCAATATTTGTTGTAGGTTTGGGATTCCTATACGTATTACCACAAACTATTGCCCACAATTCGAGAATAAAGACATGGAAGTGTTTTATGCATCAAGGGTAATTCATCATTGTTTCTCATCGCCTTTTCATCCCCAAGCTAATGGATAAATAGAGGTGTCAAACGAGACTATTTTGATAAGTCTTAAAAATAACTTAGAAGGAGCAACCGCTAAATGGTCTAATTATCTACAAGAAGTACTCTGGGCTTATCGAATTACTCCACACACTACCACGCAAGAATCTCATTTTACCTTGGTTTATGGTATGGATGTGATCGCTTCCAAATAAGCTATTCTTCCTTCCTTCAGGACCTAAAATTATTCCAAAGAGGAAAATAAAGCTACAATAAGAGCTCAGTTATAATTAATTAAAGAAAAGAGAATAAAAACCCATTTTAGAACCATACATTACCAATACTTGATGAGGAGTAGATTTGCATCTAGAGTACAAAGAAGAAATTTTAAAGTGGGAGATAAAATCCTAAGAAAAGTATTTACGCACACTAAATATATGAAGTTCGGAAAGTTGGCTCGAAAATAGGAAGGACCATACATTGTGTATGAGAAGATTAAAGACATGGGAATCTGTTTAGGGTATAAAGGCAAAAGTCTGTGCTGGTGTGGTTCTTGAGAACATTAGACAAGACAGTTTTTATTAACTTACTCTTATGCTACCAGGTGCGTAGCCAATGAGACTCATGTAAATGGTAACAAAGGCAGTTCCTCGTTTCCCCAAAGAAAACAGTCTCGAGTGGCAACTATTAATGATATTGTTGAAAAGTTGGCTTGCCTTAAACAATTAACAGAAGTTTTGGAATATTGAAAAAAAAATGTCTTTTCCAGTTATCTCATATCAACATTCCAGTTCCAGCGTCTTACCTGTTTTGGTTTCTTGGAGAACAATGTTTGAGGGTTACAACTTGTTCATTTATCGAGAAAGCCATCTGTTTATCTCCTCGTAGCATGTTTAGTAAGTTGGATAGTTCTCTTCAAAACTCAGGTGGATGTGGTGTTTTTTAAGAGCCTGCTTAGTGGGGGACTACCTCGGTAGCAAGAAGATGGAAATGAAGTAACATTCAGGTCGAAGGCGTGGTTTTTGGAAGGGAAGTCACAAGACATTGAACAGTACACCGTCCCTTGACTATCGCGTTTGGTGGCAGATAGTCCCTTGACTTTCAGATGTCCGTTGATAGTCCATGGACTATCGCGTTTGGATAAAGTTAGTCCACCAGATCCTTTGATCTATGAGAGGCTGCCACCTGTCACCATAGTCCCCAAATTTTTATATCACCACTAGTCCTTTGAGTTTAGGTCAAACCCAAATTTTTATTTTTGGTACTCTAAGTTTTGTCGAAAGAGTGGTTGTATGTGAAAAATAATCCTAAATCATATGATAATAAATAACCTTAATAATATTATTTGTATTTAAAATAAAAAATTAACTTGTAATGACTAGACAAATATAGCATATAATGCTTTCGTTTGCAATGGTGGTTTGAGTAGGTCCATTGGTATTTTTACAATCAACGTTTCTCAATTATATTTGGGTAAATTTTAAACTTTGCATTCAACAACGGCCGCTAGGATTTGCGAAACTTTGGGCAAGGATAATTTGATTTATAAGTACATTATCAACATAATTTACAACTTGGTTTTCATTATTTTTTAAGTGACTTATATCGCATTTTTGAGTTTCATCTTAAAACTATTGGATGACTTTAGGCAAAAAACTTGCGGTTATATGGGAATGGATTTTTCTTGTATCAAACCGTTTTTCCAGTTATTGAAAATTATGATATACTTTTCTCATAATTTATTTGATAAGTGATTTTTGCTTCATTTTTTATAATTAGATTTTTTGTGCCTCTACGAATAATTTTTTTATTGTTAGTTCCTAAGATTTTGTATTTTAAACTGCTCTTGTATTTGGAATAGCTTATATAAGGTGTTGTAAAATGGCATAGATTCAGCTCCTTCTAATGTTCTAAGCTAATTCTTGTTGTACAAAATAACATCAAAACATATTTTATATTTAACACGTACAAAAATCAAAGATAATAAAATAGATAGATAATATATATATATATATATATATATATATATATATATATATATATATATATATATATATATATATAAAATGTTACATGATTAACATAATTAATTATAATAAAAAATTCTCTAATTTTTTATTATTAATTTTATAATTATAATCTTTCATTATTAATTATATAACTATTATAGTTAAGTAACATCCTATCTTTGATTATCAATATCGTAAATAATTATAGTCAAGTATTTTATAATGTTTGACTATTAATCCAATATCTCAATATCACTTTTCAAGTTGGTGCATAAATGTCACGCATGATCAATTTGTTAACAGACTTTAAGAACATCTCATTTGAAATAATTTTGCCAAAGATTTCAACCAATTGTCTTCTGGATAGGAAATTCCACAATTTTGTCATCCAATATATCGTTGATTTGTATGATCATGTTATAAAGTATTATGAGAAATATAACATGTTGTTTTATTATCACAATAAAATCAAATTAGTTGCTTAGGTAGAAAACTTGAATGTATTAAGAGAAACCTTGATATAGGGTTTTGAGATATTTTAAGTGTCATACCTCTAAATTCAGTCTATGCGCTTCGTGTAACGAGATTACCAGTTATAATGTGAAATATTCAGAAATTAATTTTATATAATCTATTTTCGAGCCCATTCAACAATACTATACATGTTTATATTTTGCAAAAAACATTTTGAACAATTTTTAAGACTAGATTTCAAATACTTCAAAATGTGATTAATAGCATTAATATGTTGTTCTTCATGCATAAACTGTTAGGGTGGCGGCCAAAGTCCCACATCCCACATCGGTTAGACATGTGAAGGATGAGTGGTATATAAGTAAGAACATATCTCAACTAGTATGAGGCCTTTTGGAAGTGGACCAAAACCAAATCCGTGCGGGCCTTCGGGCGCCAAAGCGGAAAATATCATACTGGTGTTGAGATCGCGTCGTTCTTACTTATATACAGAGGCGAAATATGTGGGTTGAACATGAAGAAGTTAGACGTTAGATGCTAGGCGCCATGCTCAATGTGATCTTTTCTAGAGATCCTAGTTCGGAGTGCATGTGGCTCATCAGAGGTGGTACTTGATTGGAGTGGGAGTGATACTAAGTAACAAGACAAAGTGTTATAATAGGAGGTGAGTAGTAACATCCGTAGTGCCTCTAGACGTCAGGTAGGCTGCCAACATGATTAGAGTCGGCGAATAGAAGACAATTGAGCAGATGGAAGTTTGCAATTATCTTGCTTTAAAATGTTCAATTGTACCATCAGTTTTGCACTTCACAGTATAAACCCACGCACATCCAACTGATTATTTTGTTTGAGGACAATCAAAAAAATATAAAATTTTAATATCCTGCAAGTATTTCATCTTCTCATTCCTAGAAAATTTACTACCTTGGGTCACCTAAAGCTTCATACACATTGTTTTGAATATATACAACATATAATTGATCTAAAAATAATTTTTTGATTCAGAGAAGCAAAGGTTAGATACATAATGACTCATGGTATATTTAACAATACAAAAAATGCCAGGTTCATATGTAGGTTTTGGGATACTCCCTTTTTAGTACAATGGTGGATATATTTTTGGTAGTTCAAACACTACAATATGATCATCCTCATCAACGATTGTTTTGGTGTATTTATTTTTTTGTGCGAGAGATTCTAATTGAGATTGATCCACAACTTCATTTTTGATATCGTATTCATAATGTTCATCACGAGTATTGTCATTAGTACGTTGATCATTGATATGATTTAAATTTATACTATTCAAATAAAATTCACCAAAATTATTATTACCAAGCTTAAAATAGTCGTTTTCATTTTCATTCAATTTATTAAATGATTAATGAAGTTTACCTTTTGCATCAATTATAAAATTATAGTCTAGAACTTGAACTTCTCTCACGTACTCTCCTTGAAGTTCAGAATGAGAGGAAAAGTACATCAAATGTTCATAAAATAAACTACACTTATTATAGCAAACATTATTTTTCTTGGAATGTGATAGTATCGATACCAGTTTTTATAAGCTTCATATCCTAAAAACACATTGAAATGCTCGAGATGCCAACTTATTGTGTTGAATTTTGTGAAGATTTACAAATTTTACACAACCAAAAGCGACAATGAGGTAAGTTTGGAACAAATGAAGCAACTATTTTTTCAATGAGAACCTGGAATGGTGTCCGAAAATGAATAGTACTGGAAGGTACTCAGGTTATCAAATATGTTTGAGAGGTAAGCGTGTTTACCTAATAAGAAATATATATATTAAACATGTACGACCTCCAACAAGTGATAGTGTTTATGCTCTATCATCTTGTTATGTTGTGGTGTATTTGAATAAGTAGTTTGATGAATGATTCTAAAAGCTTCCAAATAGTGCTTCACTCCAAAACTTAAATATTCTCCTTCCTTATCAATGAGTAAAACCTGAACTTTTGCATTATTATTACTAGAAACTATCTTAAGAAAATTTTAAGATAACAACTTTACTTTACTTTTTGATTTCATCAAATATCTCAATTTCATCCTAGTATAATCATCAATAAAAGTAATAAATCAGCATGATTTATCCAAATTAGAAAATTTAGACTGGCCCAACATATCATAATATACAACCATAAAATGAACTTGACATTTTTTAAAATTTAATGGAAACGAGGCATAATGACTTTTTGAAACTTTGCAAACCTCAAATTTAAAACATGAAACATCAAAATTACATAAAGAAAAGCTAATAAATAATATATTCATGTAATTTAAAAAAGCATAAATTATGCATCGATGCCATAACCATATCTGAGATTATTTTTTCTTCAGACCTTATAATATTTATAAAGTTTATTGTAATTTTTCTGAACTCTTATAAACCAAGTTTAAGAAATATATGTGAACTCTACTAGCACCAGAACCAATTGTTTACTTGGTTTAGGTGTCCTTAAATACATAAAAATCTAAAAATGATAACATGAGATAAGGCAACGGTTATTTGAGAAACTGGCAAAAGGTTAAAATTCAAAGAAGGCTCAATCAAAATAGAATCTAAATTCAAGCTGTTAGTGAAGGATAATGATCATTGCCTAATAATCAGAACTAAAGAGTCATTGTTAGTTGAAACAAAACTTTGTAAAGAAGGACATAAGTCAATTATCAATGTACTATGGGGAACATGTGTAGATATATCTAAATATTTACCATCATTACAAAATCGTGGTCACAATGAGAATATTTGTATAATTATTTTGTGACATATGTTTTATAATTTAATTTACACATACTTTAACAGGAAACTAATAATAATAATAATAATAATAATAATCGTTTTGTCGCTCTTGTAATAAGTTCAAATATATGGGTATTATTTAAGACCATATAATATGTTTATATATATAAGTATGAACTTAAGTCAACCTAACTTACTAGTATGATATTGTCCAATTTCTAGACATATAGTACCTCGACTAAAAAATATATTGTAGAAGTTTATTGACTATCCATTTTTGATAAATTTAGTCTCTCGCGCGTGTTGACTATCTATTTTCAATAAATTTAGCCCCTTTGACTATTTATTTTTTATATAGTTGGTCCCGTGAATACACACTTGTCAAGGACTAACTTTATCGAAAATAAATAGTTTATAGACTAACACCGAGCGATTTTTACTCGAAGGACTATGTGTATATAAAGTGGATAATAAATTAACTACCACCGAACGATTTTTAGTCGAGGGATTATATGTCTAGAAAGTGGATAAGGGATTATTTGTCTAGAAAGTGGATAGTCAATAGACTATTTACTGTTCAAAGCCTCCATAACACTGATGTTTTTTTATGACTAAGCGATGTGTCATGTGGGATTAAGTTTACCTTTAAATACATGATTAAACTTGATCTCTCAATCCCCAAACTCCATTCCTTACCCTAGTCGACTATTTGACTTTTTCACCGTCTTTCTTTGTCAAGCGTTGATCTTTCTGACCTTTCTTAACTAATAACGAATATTTAATTTTTTTAACCGGTCTTCATGGACCGAGCACTGATTTGTTTTTGCCTTCTTCGGCCGAGGCTAGTATTGGCTTAATATCATGTAGAAAAAATGAAGATAATAATTTTGTATGGAAATTTTTTCTTACTATTTATTTGATATATGAGAATGAATAAAATCTTACATGATTGATATACTTAATTATATCCAAAGATTACTAAATATTATTAAATATTTTATAGTCGTTATTTATTAATTTATGATTTACTATATTCAAAGAGTATTTTATATTTGACTATTATCACGAATAATTCTATTAGAAGAAATTATTTTTCTTATTTTAATAAAAAAATTATTTAACATTGGGGTATGGGGTGTCTTATATAGAAGACATGCATAAATACTAATCAAATATTCTAAAAAATTAAATAAAGATGTTAAAAGAATTTCCAATTAGATATGAATGTAATCAGATTTGATTTGCTTAATAATATAGATCTTCAAAATATTAAATTAAAATAAAATTAAAAAAACGTTTTTGTTTAGGCTTCTCATCTGCATCAACCTCTCCTGGTTAAAAAAGAATTCACCTTAAATTGACAACGTTGGAATGTCAAATATTTGAATAATTATACTATTGACAGTGATACCATCAGTATTTTTAACAATGATTAAACGCCAAGTAAAATGATAAACGCCGAGGAACAATGACATAGATCGGTTTACCATTATCCTGTAAAATGCATTGGGTAAAAAATCTATAGTTGTTGATGATACGATAAGCAAGTATCATTATAGAGCACATTCGGAATTCGTAGAGATCTTTGACAAGTTTCAGTATATAATTCATAAAAAACAAATAAAGCATCAGAAGATGGCTTCACAGTCTGCCCTAAACTATCCAACTTAGAAGTGTCATTGGAGACCACCATGTTTTCTTCCATATCAGTTTCCATAGGATTAGGAGCGGAAAGACTGAGAGCATCTGAAGAATAAAAACGGGAAGATGAGGACCTTAAACCTATTTTCAATATGGTATTCAATATTTTGATAAACATATCAACTTCATGCCTACACAATGAAGCTTGATGTCGCATAAGTTCATCCAAACCACTAGATATGAAACCGGTTTATCACCTTTAATGACATGCAAATAAGTTTTGGAGGTAAATATTTTATCTAAACACCTCAAAGCATTATATTCCTTCACATCTTGGAGGTCATTATTGGTCAGGCACAAGACATCTAAACATTGAGGTATGCAGGTTATGGATTCTGCTGAACATACCAAACCATCCCACATAACATTGAAGAATGCAGAACGTAGACCAGCCGCATTATGTAGGATTTATGTGAATTAAATCACTCATAACAATTTCTCTAAGAGAGAACACCTCGTCACCAAAATATTTTACTCTTCTAAAAATTATACATAAGCATTAAGAAAAAAAACTCTCCTCGGATCCATAAACAATAAGTGTTCCTACGAGCATACGTCCCCAAATATATAGCACATAACAAATCTTTTATCAATGATCTATGATGATAAGTGACTAATTTAGTAAATTACAAAGGCTACCTATCATCAAGGTCAACAAAATCATCTAAAACTCCTACCAAACTCAATGTAGCCAAAATCTTTACCTTGTTAAACTAATACACACTCAACATAGAAACCTTCTAGTTTCAAATAAGATATAATATGATCTAGGCCACCTAAGTCTTTGAATAAAGCAACAACTGGAGTGTTGTAATCCATGAAAGTTTCTAAAATATGACCCGTTGCACTAACCAAATTCAAGTGCTTATGCATGCCATTTGTTTTTGCATATATTTTGTTATTACTCTAGATTTAGAAGCCAAACTAGTTGTAATCCTAGATATAACCTCCAATCTAATTTCACATGTTTTCTTTTCATTTTACACCTTCTTAGCACATTGGAAATATTGGGACGTGAATATACTACACTTAACTTGAGGAAACGGTTTGTCACATCTCGAAAAATTTCCTCTTCTTAATCTCTCCATCTTGTCAAATATTTTAAGAGCCTTCTTTTCCTGGCCATATTGTGTATAACTAGAGATCATCACCTTCCATTACACTGAATCTATTTATCTTTCCTTTTGAAAAATTTGTTTACACTATCCAATTTACCTTTTTTGCATACACAAATATAAGATCACTCATAAGGCATAAAATTATTATTCAACTTAGATTTTCTAATAAATGTCTGAAACTCTTTTCTTTATTCAATAACAGATGTAGGAGCAGCAGATGCAATCATAAAACTAGAGAAGATGAACTCATTACCTTTAATATTGTTCGTTACCAACTTTACAAATATCATTAAAGCTCTCTCAGTATCCGCAATATGAGCATATTCAGCAATCATTGCTGACCATGCCATAATGTCTTTCTCGTCTACCAGTTTAAAAACTTTCACTGCATCGTTTATATTTCTTAGCTCAATATAAGCATCTAAAAGAGCAGCTCCAACTGTGGGAGACTTCTCGTGATTATTTTTAATAATATGTGTTTGTATTGAAAAATGAGAAATAATTGGTAAAGTCGTGAGGATTAGAGAGTAAATAAATGTTTGTTATTTCTCCCCGTTCTATAAGTAACCCATAATCATAGTTGTTCATGAAACTATATTATTAAATTCATGTATTGAAGCAAATAATTTCATCGAATCACTCGTTTCACCAAATTTACTGAAAATTCTAGCATTTTGGATTAACCTATGTCAAGAATACTGAAGTTCTTCTTCGAAGACTCTCACCGGCGAAGTTATTCACTCTCGATGGCAACCAATTGAAACCAGTGACGTGAGTAAGTTTGCTAGGGTTTCCAAGAACACCAAGCAGACTTATTTCACTTTAGCTATAGATGAGACCAAATGGTGTAGTTCAAAGTAACAGGTCTTACCATATTGATGTTTGGATCAAGCCTTGAGTCAAAGACATGAAGCAAGCCCAAGTTCTTTAAATCAGTCTATCACACGTAAATGAGTTGATGTCATGATTTGGACTTGTCACACATACATTCACAATATTTGAAATTGTAACTAACACTACTATTATTGCTAGTTGGTCCTTGTACACACAATAAGATTCCCTACAACTGTACTATATAAGGTAGTATTAGGCTACACATTGTAATCAATCAATCAGAGAATAAAATTTTCAAAGAATCTAAGATAATAAATCAACCTCCATTTTTATCTTGGTATCAGAGCCTTCAAGCCTTTAATGAAAAATACTGAATCCCTTTCCCTGAGCAGTGACTCCCTAGGGTTGTTCTTCCCAGCAGCTTCACTAGCAACACCAAAATTTTGAACGTGCACACAATGAACAATAACAACCATAATATCAGACTTGATAGGAATAATTACTTATTTTGGAAGATCGTGGTTCTACCCATGGTCAAAGGAAACAAACTATGAGGAGTCATCACAAGGGAAAAACCCTCTCCTCTCTGATTTATCACTGACTCAAAATGAAACATTTCCAAAAACCCAGAACATGAGGACTGGGTTGCAAATGATGAACTCCTCATTGGCTGGCTCTACTCCGCCATGAGCCTTGAATTAGCAGCTCAGTTAATGGAGGAAGAAACCTCAAAAGACCTTTGGGAGGCTGTCAACAAACTCTCTGGCTCACAAATAAGAGCTAGAATCACATATTACAAGTTTGAGTTTCAAAGAACTCGTAAAGGTACCTCTACCATGACTGACTACTTGAATAAAATAAAATCTATTTTTGATAATCTATTGATTGCTTGTTATGAAGTCTCTATAGATGACCTAGTTACTCAAGTCCTTGCTGGTCTGGACTCAGAGTATAACCCCATAGTGGTTAGCCTGACTGATAAAGAAGATCTAAGTTTTCTAGATTTTCAAACAACTCTGCTCATTTTTTAGAACATACTAGAACAACTGCTAAATCTTCAAAACACTGTCTCCATTCTCAACCTAGTCTCTACAAGCTTTAATTACAAGATAGATAGCAACTAATAACATAGTAACAACAATGGAAGAGGTTTCTATGGACAATCCAGAGGTAAAAGTATGAGCTATAGAGACGGGTCTAGCTATCCAAGTAATACTAGAGGAAGGGGTAATTACTACAGAGGAAGAGGAGATCGTTTCTCGCAAAACAAACCAACCTGCCAGATCTGCAGCAGGTATGGTCACACTGCCCATGTTTGCTACTACATGGATGACCCTTCTGTTATGGGGACTACACCAGCAGAATAGATTAGGACTAAAGGAGGACAAGAACCTTATCTTGCTGCTCAAGATACCATAGGTGATGGTGCCTGGTTTGCTGACAGTGGTGCTAGCCACCATGTCACAGGCCATTCAAATCTTCTAACTCAGAAATCTTAGTATTCGAGTAACAAGGGCATATTAGTTGGTAGTGGTCAAAGATTACCAATAAAACACATTGGACATTCTAACCTATACTCAACTTCCAAAAGACTTATTTCTCTAAAAACTATTCTACATGTTCCCATGATTAACAAAAATTTATTATCTCTCTTTAAGCTTACTAATCATAAAAATATGTTTATTGAATTTCACAAAGGTTTTTTCTTTGTGAAGGACAAAGAAACATAGATTATTCTTCTAAGAGGGACATCTGAGAATGGTTTCTGCAGTTGGATATCTATCCCGAGTCACAAGCAAGAAAGGAATCCTCTGTTACCCCCAAGCCAATCTCCTTGATATTGAGTCACTCTATCCTAATGTGCCATATACTGTCATTTCTAATTCCCTAAAAGATGGATGACATAAGAAGCTTGGTCATGTATCTCTAAACACTCTTAATACTGTTTTGAAGTTATGTAATCTTAGTTCTATTTTAAGAAATGAAATGAGTTTCTCTGAGGCTTACCAATTAGGCAACTCTCACAGCATGCCATATCCTGTTTCTAGTTCCTATGCAAGAAATGTGTTGGACCTCATACCCACTGATGTATGGGGTCCATCTGCTATTCTATCTACAAAAGAATACATATTATAGGTGTTGTTTCTTGATGAGCATTCCAAGTTTACATGGTTTTACCGTATAAAGAACAAAAGTTAAGTGTTTAACATCCTTAAAAACTTAAAAACTCTTGTTGAAAAACAATTTGAGAGGTCCATCAAAGTTGTACAAAGTGATTGAGATAGTGAGGACAGACCATTTTTCCGTAGCTAAATGACATGGTTCATATTAAGGAGGTCCTTTCCACACGCTTCAGCCAAAATGGTAGGGCTGAGAGAAAGCATAGACACATTGTAGAAATAGGACTGACCCTTTTGGCCCAGGCTCGTCTGGCCTACAAATATTGGGTTCAATCTTTTGAAATTGTTGTGTTTCTCATAAACAAACTTCATACTCCTATTTTATCTAGTAAATCTTCTTATGAGCTCCTATTTCACAAACACCTAATTGTCTAGCTCTAAATATTTTTGGATGTGCTTACTTACCTTTCCTAAGATCATACCAATCTCAAAGTTTCAATTTCATTCTTCTAAATGTGTGTTCCTTAGGTATAGTCAATACCACAAGGGTTACACATATTTGAGCTCTACTGGCAGTTTGTATATGTCTAGGAGTGTGGTGTTCAATGAAGGGGAATTTCCATTCTTACAAGGCTTTTTAAACACTCCACAATCTGACTCTTTTATGGTCTATCCCTTAAGTTCTCGGCTTCCCAATTTACCTACAACTCTTGTGACTAATGGGAATCTACCATTTCCAACAACTCATCGAGATGGTTCACCTAAGCAGACAACCTCTCTCTCTCTCTCCTGGTTTCTCACAAGGTCAGACTCCCTCTCATACTACACATATACCTGAAAACTACTCTGCACAACCTACTCTTCCTACCCCCACCAAACAGACTACTTCATTCTCAGTTTCCTCTCATACTAATTCCCACAATTCTACTAACCTAAACACTGGAACCACCACGGCCCTTCACCCAACCATAACTCACTTCCTAAATACCTATTAATCATCTAACCTCACTATTTCTATTCAGCTACCACTTCCTCATCCAGAACATACTCAACCATTACTTTACCCATCCAAAGCCCACGTTATGAAGACTAGATCTCAGGATGGTCCTTTTAAGCCTAAGACTCCCTATATTGGATCATTGGCCACTAATGATATATCTACTCTTGAACCTACCAAATACTCAGATAATGTATCTTCCTCATTGGGTGGCTGCAATGAAAATTGAAAATAAGGCTCTTATGACTAATGACACTTGGACTCTGGTCCTTTGGTCTCCTAAACTGAATATTGTAGGATGTAAATGGGTGTACAAGCTAAAAAATAATATGGATGATTCCATTCAAATGTATAAAGCCAGGTTAGTCGCCAAGGGTTTCATCAAACTCTTGGCATAGACGTCTTAGAGACTTTCAGTCGTGTCATTAAACCTTTTATAGTAAGGTTGATCGTAGCTCTTTCTGTTTCTAAGGATTGGGAGGTGCGTCAAATGGATATAAGCAATGCATTTCTTAATGGTTACCTCAATGAAGATGTATATATTGCACAACCAGAGGGTTTCAGGGACCCTGTGAATCCCACACATGTGTATAAGCTTCACAAAGCCATGTATGGCCTAAAACAGGCTCCGAGAGCCTGGTATTAGACTCCAGGAAACTCAACTCACCTGGGGGTTTAAAAATTCTATAGTTGACTGCTCTATTTTCTACTTTATCTCTCAGTCTACTATAATACTAATCCTGATCTATGTAGATGTCATATTGGTCGCAGGTACAGAAACATGATGTCTGACTCAGTTTATTCACAAACTCAATGCATTATTTTCACTAAAAGACATGTGGCCACTCCATTTATTCCTGGGAAGAGAGGTTCACCGTGAACTCACTGGCATGTACCTAATTGAATATCAATATATCACTGTATTACTTGTTGCTCAGGGCCTTTCCATGTTCAAGTCGTCTCCCACTCCCACGAATGCCGGTGTCCACATCTGCAGTACTTCTGGTACTATTCTTGCAGACCATACACCATACAGAAGTTTGTTAGGCGTACTCCAGTTTCCAACTCACACTCATCTTGATATTTTATTTGCTGTCAATATCTGCAAAGCCGTACAAAAATTCACTGACAGAGTTTAAAAAGAGTTTTCAGGTACTTATATGGATCCAGGTGGCTTGGACTTCACATTAGATCTTGCTGTCATCTCCAATTTCATGGCATATCTGATGCGGACTGGGCATCTTCATTTGATAATACACGTAGTGTTGGCGCTTATTATGTCTACCTTGGTAGCTCACTAATTTATTGGTCCTCCAAGAAGCATAATGTACTTGCACATTCATCCACTGAATCTGAGTATCATGCACTGGAAAATCTATCATATAAACTAATCTGGTTGCGCTCCATCTTATCTAAAATCCAACTTCCTGTTGCACCACCGTCTTTTATATGGTGCGACAACCTTGGTGCGAGCCTCGTGGCTTCAAATCATGTATTTCATGCTCGAATAAAACACATTGAACTTGACATCCATTTCATTCGGGACCATTTTCTTCAAGGATCTCTTCAAATTCTCTATGTGCCTTCTTGGGACCAGCTCGTCGATTCCCTCACCAAGCCTCTAGCACATGATCGCTTCTCTTTTTTGCGATAAACTCGGCCTCACCGATTTTTCCCCTCGTTTGCGGGGGATGTCAAGAACACTGAAGGCTCTCCCTCAAAGGCTCTCACCGGAGACGTTATTCACTTTCGACAACAACCAATTGAAACCAGTGAAATGAGTAAGTCTTATAGGGTTTCCAAGTACACCAAGCAGACTTACTTCACTTTAACTACAAAAAACATCAAAGGATGTCGTTCGAAGTAATGGGTATTACAATATTGATGTTTGGATCAATCATTGGGTAAAAGCCCAGAAGCAAGCCCTAGCTCTTTAAATCAGTCCATCACACGTAAATGAGTTGATGTCACGATTTGGACTTGTCACACATACATTCACAATATTTGAAATTGTAACTAACTGTACTATTATTGCTAGCTGGTCCTTGTACAAACAATAAGATTCCATAAAGTTGTACTAACTACCTATATAAGGTAGTATTATGTTACACATTGTAATCAATCAATCAAAGAATAAAGTTTACAAAGAATCTAAGATAATAACTCAACCTCCATTTCTATCTACCTACAACAGTTAATCCTAGAGCTAACAAACACTTTCATTCTCGTTACTTCAAATTTAACTTTAGATGCATTGCAACATTTAAGCCACCCAAACATTAAGCCACCAAAAGTCCTCTAGGTTGTATTTCAAAATTAACCTTTTATCTAATAAAGTACTATATTTTTTATCAATCAATCTCTTCATAGTCTCAAACACAAAAATATAATATTTTATTTTCTTGACAAGATAACAAGCATCTACACATAACCAAAACAAGGGTTGAGTTTTAAGAGAACATAAAATACATGGAAAAGGCATTTGCAAGATAAAATTTATTGTTTTGCAATCTTTTTACAACCAAACCTTTATTTTTCTGCAAATTACCCTAGTCGCGTCAATTTTATCTTCCTCCATGTTGATTTCTTTCTCCTCACTTGTTCTTTATTTTTTCTAGCGACAGTTGATAAAAAGGTTGGTTTCAAAATCTTTAACTTTTATGATGTTTCCAATTATTTTACATCAATGATCTTCTCCATGACATCATCATCTTAATCATTGTAGACTGACTTGTCAAATTCCGGGCCACTTTGATAATCATCATCATATTTATAGTAGAGTGGTTTGTCAAATACTGGCTCAGATACATCTTTAGCATCAAAACTAAGATCGTTGATTGATACCATATGAGCATGGAACTTTTTAATTGGTAATGGTGGTTTGTGAGACACTAATCTAGATGGAAACAATATAATCTTGCAACCATCCATCACAAAGTTGTATCGATTTGTTCTACCATCATAACTAGAATTCATATTAAGTTGACATGTACGACCTAACACTAGAAGGCCAGCTTCCATAGTAACTACGTCACACCATGATATATCTTTATAATTAGCAAGAGAAAATAAAATTACGTAGTGTTTAGAACCTGTAACCTCATGGTGGTCTATCAGCCCTGACAGTATGTACGAGAGTCGTGACAGTATGTATGAGATCCCTGACAATACGTACGAGTTTAGAAGAGCTTCAGTCTTCAATGCAGTTTCTGAACAGCCTCTTCTAAAATCAGATTCTCATCACTATACGAATCGATTAAAAACTTGCAAATGTTTCCCATAATTGTGCATGCAGACTAAAAGATATTATTCTCAATTCTAGTCATCAAATTAGAAAAATAATGTTTCAGAAACATGATTCATGTATCTACATAGCAAGAATTAGAGCTATGATACCAAAATGATGCAGCAAAATATAGAAAAGAACAAATAATACTCAAAACCCTGATCTGGGGTTTCAAGAACACACAATTCTGAATTAAAAATCACACAATTCTATAGACAAAAGTCTAATTTTCTTATTTAAATAAAACAACTATTTAATACTATGGTGTGAGATGTTTTATATAGGCTACATCCATAAACCATAATCAAATATTCCAAAAAAAAAAGATATTAAACTAATATTCAATTAAATCTGAATGGAGTTAGATTTTATTTGCTAAAAAAATAAGTTCTTAAAATATTAACATTAAATTAAAAGTTTTTTGTTTGGGCTTCTCGGTTGCCTCACATTCTAACCCACCTTATTCATGTTAAACGTAATCAAAATCAATCTAGTTTATTCTTGTTAAACCTAAAATAAAAAGATAAAAACAAGCATACATTACACCTCAAACATATGTTAACCCAATTTTAATCACGTTAAACCTAATGAAAAACATAAGAACATACCATCATTACACTTTGATACACATTCAACCTAATGAAATATACTCAGATTATACTTCTAAACACATGAAATCTAGTTTATTCATGTTATACCCAATATGAAACATAAAAATAGGCACACATTACACTTTAAAATACATCTCAACCTACTTTTTCATCGTAAACTCAATGAACAACATAAAAATAAACCCAAATTACACTTCAAAACACAATTCAACCTAGTTCATCCTAGTTAAACCTATCAAAAATGTAAAAACATACCCACATTACACCTTAAAACACATTTCAATCTAGTTTATTCATGTTAACCCAATAAAAAACATAGAAAGAAACCTACGTCACAGTTCAAAACACATTTTAACCCAATTTATTCATCTTAAACCTTATAAAAAGTATAAAAATAGACCACCAATATACTTCAAACATATTACAATATAATTTTACTCTATTAAACTCTATACATATTATAAAAACATATCATTTTTACACTCAAAACACATTTTAACCTATTTTATTCACGCTAAATCCTATAAAAACATAAAAACATAGAAACATATCCACATTACACTTTAAAACACATTTCAACCTAGTTTATTCATGTTGGGCACAATGAAAAACATAAGACTATACCCACATTAAATTTCAAAATACATTTCAACCTAGCTTATTCATGTTACACCCAACAAAAATCATAAAACATCCACATTGCGCGTCATAACACATTTCAACCTAGTTTACTCATGTTATACCCAATAAAAAGAAAAAAAAACACATATTATACTTCATAATACAGTTAAAAATAGTTTATTTCTTTTAGACTCAATAAAAAACATAAAAACATACCAACTTAACACATCAAAACACATTTCAACCTAATTTAATTATGTAAACTTTAGTAAAACCATTAAAATAGACCCATATTGCACTTTACAACACATTTCAACCCTGTTTTATTCATGTTGAACCCAATAAAAGTATGGAAACATGCCATCAATACACTTTAAACCTAGTTTCGCTATGTTAAACTCTATACATAAAATAAAAACATACCATTTGTATACACCACATACATTTTAACCTATTTTATTCATGCTAAACCCTATAAAACCATAAAACATATCCATACTACACCTTCAAATATATTTCAACCTACTTTATTCATGTTGGACACAATGCAAAAATTAAAACCATAACAACATTAAATTTCAAAACATATGTTAAACTAACTTATTCATGTTAAACCCAACAAAAATTATAAAAACATCCACATTACACGCCATAACACGTTTCAACCTAGTTTACTCATGTTAGACTCATTAAAAAAAAATACTCATATTATACTTCATAATATATTTTAAAATATTTTATATTATTATTCCCGATGAAAACATAAAAACATACCGACATTACGCCTCAAAACATATTTCAACCTAATTTACTTATGTGAACCCTATTAAAACCATTAAAATAGGCCCATATTACACTTTAGAACACGTTTAAACCTATTTTTTAATGTTAATCCTGTCAAAAGTATAAAAACAGATCAACAATACACTTTACAACACATTTCACCCCAGCTTTATTGTGTTAAGCCTTATACATAACATAAAACACACAATTTTTACACTTCAAAACACATTTTAACCTAGTTTATTCACGTTGAACCCTATAAAAACATTAAAAAAAAATCCACGCTACACTTTAAAACACATTTCAACCCAGTTTATAAAGTTGGATCCAATAAGAAATATAAAAATATACCCCATTAAATTTCAAAATACAGTTCAAGCTAGCTTATTCATGTCAGACCCAATTTGTTTTATAAAAACATCCACATTACATTCGATAACACATTTCAACGTAGTTTATTCATGTAAGATCCAATAAAAAAAAAATACTCAAATTGTATTTCATAATATATTTAAAATTAATTTATTTAAGTTAAATCCAAAAACAAATATAAAAACATACCCACATTACACTTCAAAACACATTTCAACCTAACTTACTCATGCAAACCCTATTAAAACCATTAAAATATATCCATATTACATTTTGAACACACATTTAAACTTATATTATTGATGTTAAATTCAATCAAAAACATATAAAATGTATGCGTTATAATTTAGAACACATTTTAATCCAATTTAATTATGTTAAACCTTATGAAATCATAAAAACTGATCCATATTATATATTTAAATCACAAATCGACCACCCTATCAAAACAATATAAACAGACGCACAAAATACAGTTCAACAAATTTTATTCAATTTAAACCCAATAAAAAATATGAAATTTATAGATACCTCTGATAAAATTAGATTTTAATAAAAAATACGATATATATATATATATATATATATATATATCAATTTTTTAAAATACCACATAATTCTATTAACAATAATATAGATTTCTAATATAAATATATACAAATAAATAAATAAAAATTAAAAATAAGAAAAGAAGATATATTGCCACTATAGGTCTTATTGTATCGAGGAATTAATAAACTAAAAACTTTAGTAGTCTAAGTATTTTAATTTTTAATTTTTAAATTTTTAAAAACTTCAAAATTTTATGAAACTTTTAAAAATTTTAAAACTTAATTAAAAAAACATGGTTAAAATTAATTTTTAAAAAATAAATAAAAACCTACATGTGAAATTGTACATATAAATTTTAAAAATATATATAAAATATAAACCATTACCGTTGAAGAGGTTTTGTCTTGCTTTTGCTTTTATGCATAAAAAACTTAGTACTTCCTAAACCTAATTCTATGTTTACGTGAACCGCTCTAATAATCAAATAAAAATATATAATTTTTATTTTCATTTACAATTTTTAGTGGTTATATAAAATTTGTAAAATATTTAAATTAGAAATTTCTTAAATATATAAAAATTTACAACCAGAAAAGAAAAATATTTAACATTTGTTTATATTTGAAACCTCCGGTGTCGGCTAAAAATCCTGTCAAGTCACCGGTGTTTGACTTTTGTTGTATTCGTACCACTAAGCTTCCTTTGTCCCTAAAACGAGTCACTATTGTTTTAAATCGTTGCATTTTTACAACTAGCGTGTGCAAATTAACAGGAAGCTGACACGTGTCACCCCAATGTACCCATATTTTTTTTATTGAAACTTGAATTTTATTTAATCAAATTTTGCGTTACAAGAGAGAAATGAAAACATAATTTTAAAGTTTCCGCTTTTCACTGTTTAAAATTCCCAATTGAAGCTTGAAACCCTAAAAATAGAAACATCGTCTTCTTCTTCCTTTCAAAATTTTCAGACTTCTCAATCTACCTTGAACCTAGTCGACGTCTCTGATATATCCGATTCCCATACTTTCAAGCAAAATAATAGCTCTCAATTCATTTGGTGCTGTAGAATAATTGAAATCGAAATTCTCCTTAATGTAAACAGTCTTCTTAACCACCCAGTCGGCAGCTTTGTTTTGCTGTCTGTAAACGTGTTTGATCGACATACTCGATGTTATAAGCTTGGGACAGTAGCTTATAATAGGGTCTAGGTACCATATATTTCTTCCACTGCCAATCAGCTCCACCAAAACCATTGAGTCTACTTCAATATCGGGCTGATTGATGCTCAAGTCTCTACACATTACAAGCCCATCCATCAGAGCTCTTGCCTCAGCTACAATCGTACCACGCTTCCCATACATTCTGCCAAAGCCCCCAACAATATCACCAGTATGAATCCTGACAATATCACCAGTATGAATCCTGACAATATCACCAGTATGAATCCTGACAATACCACCACCCCTACCTCACCAGAAAGCAGCGAAGACCCATCAGTGTTAAGCTTGAACCGATTGAGTTTAGGGAAGATCCAGTTTAGTGAAATTTGCATCGACTTCTTGCTTAGATGACATCCCATTTGACTAGCAACTCTGATATCTCGACCCTAGTGCTTCCTTTTGAGTAAGTTTGCATTAGATAAGCCATTTAGCATTCTGATTATTTGCTCAATTAAAGAAGCAGAAGAGTACTCAGTATTCTGCATTTTCTTGTTGTTTCAATTTTTCCAAATGGTCTATGTGATAATTGCAGGCATAATCGTTCTTATACTGCAGGTTTTTGTTAAGGACCAAAACCAGGATCAAATGAGATGAGTTAATGGAATATTTTTTAAGATAGTGATGCCAAATATGATGCTAAAGTGGCTCCACACAGACCAGGCTTCGTTACAGGTAACTAGAACATGTTTTGGAGATTCCACATTTTCACAGAATTAACATTTTGATGCCAGGTAAATATTTCGTTTCTGTAGATTCGTATCAGCAGCAAACCAGTTCATAAGAGCTCTTCAGAGAAAAAAAGAGCACTTCCTTGGAGTAACTTGGTTCCAACAACTCTTGAACAGGTTAGAAACATTACCTCTTTTCCTTGTAGCATCCCAAGTGATCTTGCATTAAATTTCCCATTAGTAGATAGAGTCCAGTTAGCTTTATCAAAATTAGAGTTGAGTTTTGTTTTGAGAATTCTAGATAGAATAGGCAACGTGACAGTCATCTTTAGTCTTTCCACATCCCACCTTCCCTCAATCCAGTAGCTACTAATTTTAGTTTGAGTGTACCATCGTCTGTCTTCTTGATCATTAAAGGAGATGAAGGGTTGTTCAGTGCACCATCTGTCAAGCCAAAAGTCGATTTCACCATTACCAATAACCCATAAAATATCACTCTCAACACTTTCCCTGATATCAGTAAGTCTTGCCCAAACTCTAGACATTCGTCTAGGGGTAGGAGCTGCAACATGATGACAATATTTACAGTAGATAGACATCATCAATTTGGCCCATAGAGACTTGTTAACCCTCAAGTTAAACCATAACTTATGAGAGTACATGTCCTGCAGCTGAACCGGTTTTTAACACCTATCACACCTTCTTCATAAGGCTTGTTAATCTTGCTCCATGATGTCCAGTTCAGAGCTTTAGAATCTGTCTTATAGACCAAAGGAATTTGTTGAATAAAACGTCTATTCTTTTAATAACAATATTGGGACGAACTGAGTTTTGAATATAGTATAAGGGGAAAGAAGAGAGAACAGACTGTATTAGGACAAGTCTTCCACCAAATGATAGAGTGTTTCCATCCCACTCAATAATCTTCTCTCTAATTTTTGAAACCAGATTATCAAAACGGTTACTCCTTGAGTTGTTGCTAACCATTATGCCTAGATATTTGAAAGGCATAGAGCTATGTCTAATACCAGTAGTTTCTTAAATTTTGTTAATCCTGATGTTGGACATGCTAGAAGATGTATAGAGCTTAGACTTCCTCTTGTTGATCAACTTCCGAGATGTAGCTTGATAAGTAGTTAGCAGCTCACTTATCTGAGAGATAGAGTTATCAGACCCATTGCAAAAAATCGTAAGGTCATCTGCAAAGGCTAAACACGATATGACCTGTCCACCTATGGTTTTATATCTGACTGAATTGGTAGAATCATTAAGCTTCCTCAATCCATGAATCAAAACTTCTTGTGCTAGAATAAAAAGACTAGAGGATATGGGATCCCCCTGTCTCAAACCCTGATCAGCCTTGAAAAACCCTTTAGTAACTCTATTGATAATGACAGAGAAGTGATTGTTGGTAATATTATTACTAATCAACTCAATGAACAAAGGATTAAATCCAAAGGCCTTAAGAACTTTCTGAATAAAACTGTGAGAAAGTCTATCAAATTCTTTCTCCATATCCAGCTTCAAGATTAGATTTCCACATTTTGTTTTGTAGTTTATATCATAACAAATTTCTTTTGTCATTTATACATTTTCATGTATACTTCTGTCCCTCACAAAATCACCTTGCTCCTCCGAAATCAGATTAAGCTCAGTCTGTTGTTAATGACTTTTGAGTAGATTCTATTAAGGACAATGGTTAAACTAATAGGACAAAATTATCTCCATGTTTTAGGTGCATCTACTTTAGGAATAAGGCAGATTACTAGTGCTTGAATACCCGTAGGAATGTTTGCACCTCTGAAAACATCTTTAACTGCCTCACACAAGTCATCTGCTATGATTGTCCAACAATCTTTGTAGAACCTTCCATTGAAACCATCAGGGCCAACAGCTTTGTTAGAGTGCATGCTGCTAACCACCTTATTAATCTCTTCATTTGAAGGAATAGCAGTAAGCATTCTGTTATCACAACCAGAAACTAAGTTAGGAATATTATCAAAGGCCATATTTTGATCATTAGGTATAGATGATTGAGTTAGCAAGTTCTTGAAATATAAAACAGAAGAGTCCGAAATATCATCTTAATTCTCCAACCAATGCTCTTTATCCAAAATCCTATGAATCATGTTTCTTTTAGCTCTTTTCTTCACCAGATTATGAAAAAACTTTGTGCTTCTATCACTGTCTTTCAACCAAACAGTATATGTTTTATGCTACCAATAGCTCTCCTCTCTAGCCAGGAGACTAATGTGATTCTGATTTGCTTTATCAAGCAGTAAATTGTCTTCATTAGTTCTAGTAGCCTAATACTTTAACTCCCTGATTGTGATTTCCTCCTCCACTTGCCTAATCGAGTAAAAAACATTCCCAAATTTATTGTAGTTCCAGGCCTTAAGAACCTCTTTTAATCTTATCAACTTATGCCAGAATCGATGGATTGGATTTCCTGGCATATAAATAGACCAACTCTCCTAAACAACCTTAAGGAAATCTTGATGTTGCACCCACATATTAAGGAATTTGAAAGCAGGCTTGAAAGTATTCAAATTGGTTGATATAGTAATGCATATAGCAGAGTGATCAGAGCACATCTTTGACAAATGTACAACTCTAGTGTTGTCAAAATACCTAAGCCACTGATTATTGTAAAGAACACGGTCCAACCTCTTCCATTTATTCCCATTTGACCATTTATACTTACTGCAAGAGTAGCCCCCATCTGTTAGGTTACAATCAAGGATCACATTGCCAAAGTCATCCATACTTTATAGACAAGTTCTTTTGCAGCAAAGTTGCTCATCAACATTAAGGGTAGTGTTAAAATCCCTAAACCCTATCCATTCAATGTCTTCATCATTCATATTTCTCATTGAATTCCACAAGTCCATCATGAGAATCATGCTGCATTTTGCATACACCATTGACAACCTGAAAGCTTTGTTTAGAGAACTGTGACTAACTTTAGCATGAATAACCCGGTCTTCATTTGATATAATCTACACCTTAAATTTTTCTCTCCAAAACAACCAAATCTTGTTGTTAACATTACCAAAAAACTGTCTGTAGCCCAGAGTTTTAGCCACCTTCCCAAGCTTCTCACAATTAACTAAAGGTTCTTGCACTGCCAGAAGAGCAGGGTTTTCAGCCCTTTTTAAAGATTTTAGCCTCCTCATGGTAAGCTTATTACCCAGCCCTCTAACATTCCAGTTCACGATTTTGATAGTCATTTGGATGGTTTGTTTCTTACAGCCCTATTTACCTGTAATAGCTTTGATGTTGTAGGAAATTTATTGTTCCAGTTTTTAATCTTCTTGATTTTTTTTTACTTTGCACTCTTGTATCCTCATGTTTAACCAAGATTTCTTTTTGATTAGGTGAACAAGGAAGACTGTTTGTTGTGATTTTGGATGGAGAATCAGACTGTGAATCTGTACGTTGCCTATCAACCATGAAGAGCTCTCTAGTTTCTAGCGCTTGCAAAGCTTCGATAATTTCTGTGTTATACACCAGACATCTGCCATTCCCATCCATACCAGAAGCCAAATCAACACAAGTTTCCAGACTTCTATTAGACTCATCTTCTGTAGGATTATTTACCTGTTGGGTATCTGTAGACAATTGATCATTCACAACTTCCATATTGTTTCCATTGTCAACGATTACAGACTTTAGAGTAGAAGTAATTGTAATCTTATTGTTTGGATGTACTGAAGCAGGAAAATGCTCTTCAATGTTGATATTAACTTATTCATTAACCTTAACAGCTATAGCTTTCTTGCAATATGAAATCATGTGACCAATGTGCTTACATTCACTACAATAGCTTGGATGATTTCCATACCTGATCTCCAACTTATAATCTTCATTCTCACCAAATCTGACCTTTAACTCTTTGGCCATGGTCTTTGAAACATCAACCTCGACCCACATCTTAACACAATTAAAAGTAGCCCTGTTGCTTTTAGGAATCTATGTCTCCAAAGGAGTCCCAAATGACTTAGTAATTTCTAAAATTGTTGCTTCATTATATAAGAATTCTGACAAATTTTTCAATGTGATCCAGACTGGCGTCAGAGGGATTTCTTCATCTGGATCAAATCTTGGAGACCACTTGAGTAATCTCATCGTATTTTCTTCGACTTTCCAGAAATTTCTGGACCATAACTTCTTTAAATCATCGAGATAGTTGAATTCAATGAATACATGACGGTAGTCGTAAATGCTACGCTGAAGGCTCCGGTGAACTGAAAAATGCCCAGAAATTTCTTGATTATTTCATATATGGGCTTTTCATAGGTGAACTTACCTATAATGGTATGCTTAGAAATATTTTGTAACTTGTTTTTATCGTTCTTCTCAAAAGAGATTATACTTTCATCAGAGTTTCCGGAAATGACGACATCTCTGTGCAAGATTCTAGTTTCAATTGACTTAAGAGTCTCAGTGAAAGACTTGGAGAGTTTCTTGGATTCAGTCTGATGCCCAATTCTTTGACCAGAACTCTCAAACGTCGGGTTAGTAATTATATTAACCCCATTGTTGGTACTCTGTTTCTGCTCCTGGGTAAGTAGAGGGAAATCCCTTTCGTACCTTAAATTATTAGTAGGATCAGAACCGATTGATCTTGGGGAAGAAGAAGAAGAGGATACTACGAATTCATCTTTTTCCATACCTCTAATCTAAGAAAGATTAGCAAGAAGTTTCAGAGTTGACACTCTGTTTTTGTTCTTGTTCTTGACAGAGAGAAACCATCTTCAAACCAGATTTCACTGAAAGTTCCCAATGTACCCATATTTGTTGCATATAGGTTCACTCATTAAATCCTACCCAAAATACCCTTATTTACTAGTTTTACTTCTTTACTTTTTACTTTTTACTTTAAATTTTAACTTAACCTTATTTACTTCTTTTATTTTTTATTTTTAATATTTATTTTGTTACTTTTTATCTTAGTGGATCCATTAGATATCAAATAACCGGACCCGTTTATTAATCAGACCCAGATTTTACCATAACCCTTTTATCTTTCTCTCACGACGTAACTTCTTTCTTCCAGTGGGTTTCTCCAAGCAAAAAGAGTCATAAATTGCAGGTTTATTATGATGACTTATAATACCAACTCCTCTGTCCAATTCTACCGTTTAATTTGTTTTTTAATATCTTCTAAGTGATCCGTTGTTGTAAGTTTCCTAGTTTAAGAACTTCCTATATATCCTCTAAGCACTTATACATCTTGATTTGTCCACGTGCGATTCCAAAACGGTAAGAGAGGTCAGCTCAGACTGCGGTGGTGTATGACGTTGCTTAAACGGTCTGTGTCGCATTACCATCTTATTACAGTAGAAACTTTATAAAATAATACACTTGGGACCACCAAAATTTATTAATTAAAAGAGTTATTAATTAATTGATAAATTAATAATTATTAATTTATATATTAATTAATATTTTATTAATTTATAGTAAAATACTTAGTTTACAAACACCTTTCAAGCTTCCACTTAATTATTGTACAGTATACAATGCATGTACATCAAATGAATGACCCAATCTAAAAGAAACCTTCAATCTTCCACCTTATTATGCTTCTTATGTTCAATGTATCACTTTATGACATTAAAAATATTTTCTATATAAATACAAGATCAAAATAGGTTAACACAAACAAATCATACACAGAACATGGCTTCCCATCTTAAAGGTGTGAAAGAAACGACAATGACATACGAGATTAGAAGAGCATTATGCAAGCACAACAACGATAATCCAAGTCTCACTCAAAAGCAATTGCAAGAATGGGTTCATAATAACTATGGTTTGCAGGTGAGTCAAGCGACAATATCGAATACAGTTAAGCGGTCTTTAGAGAATCTCTCACTTTCTCCCGAAAGAGGAGGTGGTGAAAGCACTCAAGAACTCCAAAATTTGATCAAAGAGTTGGGTTATCGCAATGCAATGGACGTCGAAGATGTTCTGAATCACCCAGAAGAAAATGTAGTTGCACAGTTGTTGACTGATGAAGAAATTATTGAAAACGTTATTGGAATTAATAAAGATGATATCGATAAAGAAGATGATGAAATTTCTACAATTAAGCCCCTTTCGCAAAACGAAGCTATTAAAGCGACAATCACATTGAACAATTTCTCGTTGGGTTATGAGAAAATAACACAAAAGTTCTTACCATGCTAAAGAAAATTAGAGACGAGATTCAAGGGGGAATTGATTTCAACAAAAAACAAAAGACAATTGAGTCATTTTTCAAGAAACCTTTATAAATTATTCATGTAATATGCTATATATAAGGAATTATTAATTTATATTTTATATGGGGTCTTAAGAAATTATCAAAAATGTATTATCTTATAATTTTAGCGAATTATTAATTTTTCACCCTATCCCTGAGTCGAGACCAACCAAAAATATTATCTTAGAGAGTTTATTAAATAATCGAGTATTAATTTATCGAGTTTCTAGTGTATTGTCTATTATAATCAAAGTAAGGGACATATAATTAAAGAAGGGACACGGGCGATTAACACAAAGCCTCAATTCTAGCAAAACAAAAAAATCAAATCCACAAACTTAAAAAAAACAAACAAATAACATTCTCAAGAATAAAAAAACATCGATATACTCAAGTACCACCAACATGAAATTTGAAGATTTCAAACGGTTCTTGCTCAAAACGACATCTTATAAAAAAATCTGAGTCGGCAACCATCTCACAATGTGGAGAGCCTTCGTTCAATCTCCGCCGTCTTACCCGAAGGCGCACCGGTAGTTGACAATAGAACCTGACTCGAATTGTTCATGTGAAATCTCGATAGACTTCACATCAGATACGAAGCATCTCACAATGTGGAGAGCCTTCGTTCAATCTCCGCCGTCTTACCCGAAGGCGCACCGGTAGTTGACAATAGAACCCGACGCTTACTCAAACCCTCTCCTCCAGTCCTCGTCGGGTCTCTTCCATGTCTCTCAATCTTCAACGCTATGGCTGGGGAAAACAATCTAGAACTGTATCTATGGTGAAGGAAGGATTTAAGGTTTTAAAAAAGTTAAAAAAACAAATATATATATATATATATTAATAGGGTGTAACAAAGTAAATATTTAAAGTAAACAATAAGAAAGTAAAAATCTGAAGTTAAAAGTAAAATAAGTAAATCAGGTAAAATAAAATAGTACTTATTTGAGGTTAAAAGTAAAAGAAGTAAACTAGTAAAATAGGTAAAATAAAAAAAAAGTAAAAAAAAAAGTAAAACCAAAAACCTAATAAACAAAAGTATTTTAGGAAACATTTAATGAATGACCGTATATGCAACAAACATGGGTACATTGTGATGACACGTGACAATTTTATGTTAATTTATACGCGACAGCGATAAAAATACAATGGTTTGAAACAATAACCATCCGTTTTAGGACGAAGGAAACTTAGTGACACGAATGTAATATACATCAAACACCGATGACTTGATAGGGTTTTTAGCCGTCCAGTATCATATTAATAGGATCCGATTAATTTGGTATATAAAATGTTATCCCATTTATTATTATATGTCGATATTCTCTTTAAATTTTAAATTCTTAACTCTCGTTTTCAGAAAAAGATTGTAACTTGCATCGATAGGATTCTCTAGTTTGAGTTAACCAATGAAATTATGTTCACACGTGGAGTATTAAAATCAAATAGCAGTCCTTTACATGCATATTACCGAATCTCAAGACAACTGATAACTATGTCTCTGAGTTTTTTACGTCTCAAAAGCTCATTTTAGTTACTCCATAAACAAAGTGCATGATCAAGAAAATAACATAATAGTAATATACACTTGTTGAATAATGTTCTCACGACCGACTACGCTAATGTAGCACGTTATATATATATATATATATATATATATAATAAATAGAATATAATATACGGAAGTCGCTCAATATGATAGTTGGATACGATATGAGTAAATATTAAAATGTAAGAAAATAAGTACATGAAAACAACATTTATCGTAATTGACAGATTAGTCAAAGATGTACCGAAAACTAAGGAAACTTATTAAGAGTGTATATGAATACGGCGGTTTTGAATATCATATCGTATTTGGACTATCTCATTTGGGTGACAAATGATTTTTTGATTTTCAAAAGTTTTTCAAAAGTTCGCTGGTAGTCCCTAAATTATTAGTTTTTGATAAAGTTAGTCCACCAGATACTTTGACTCATGTGGTTCTGTAACCTGTCATCATAGTCGGTATGAATACGGCGGTTTTGAATATCATATCGTATTTGGACTATCTCATTTGGGTGACAGATGATTTTTTGATTTTCAAAAGTTTTTCAAAAGTTCGCTGGTAGTCCCTAAATTATTAGTTTTTGATAAAGTTAGTCCACCAGATACTTTGACTCATGTGGTTCTGTAACCTGTCATCATAGTCGGCAGGATTTGTATCACCACTGGTCCCTTAATTTTAGGTCAAAGCCAAAATATAGTCTACAACCTGTGATCTAAATTTAAAGGACCATTGGTGATACAAAATTTTCGTGACTATTGTGACAGGTGGCAGGTTCACGTGAGTCAAATGATCTGGTGAACTAACTTTATCCAAAGCTAATAGTCGAGGGACTACCAGCGGACTTCTGAAAGTCAAAGGACTATCTGTCACCAAATGTGATAGTACATGGACGATATACTGTTCGAAACCTAAATATGGCGTATACATGTTTTAGATTTATATATTTAGATTTTTTTGTTGGAGGCTCTATTTATTATTGTTTGGCTATCCATATTCTTTTGGGAGTGAAAGATACTCATCGAGAGATTGTTTAGCCATTTACCCTCTTTATCAGTTGCGATCAATGCTATATATTCGGATTAATAGTCGAGTGAGATATGCATGTTTGTTTCTTGGATCCCTAAGAAACATCACCATATGCATATATGAATACCCATCCGGTAGTCGATTTGTTATCGGTTAGACTAGTGATCCAACTTGCATATGTATATCCGTTAAGTAATCCGAGAAAATTAGAATATTGGAGACACGTATTTTTAGTCTTTTTCAAGTACCTCAAGACCCTTCCAATTGCATTCCAATGTTCCGTAAATGGATTACTCGTAAATTAACATAATATAGTCACCGCAAAAGATATATCTACTCTCACGCTTTAAATTAGGATCAACTGGTGTTTGTGCTTCTTTGAATTTTAGATTTCTGAACATATCAAGTTCCTTCTCTACATAATGAAGATTGACTTATAACCCCCACTGTTTTTGAATACCTTAATTCCCAAAACAGTATATACTTCGTTAAGATCATTCCTCTTAAAAGTAGATAATATAAAACTTTTTATTTCATTAATTTATTTTATATAATAACATAATATGAGAAAATTATCTATTGTACATATAGACGAACAATGACTATTACATCACCACAAACTTACATGTATAAATATTTGTCCATCGTGTTATGTCTAAACCCATCGACTATAATAGCATGATCAGACTTTTCATGTCACTCCTTAGGTGATTGTTTAAGACCATATAATAAGTTAACAAGTCTACATACCTTAGACTCATTCCTTCGTAGTACAAAATACTCGAGTTGTTCCATATAAACCTCCTCATTGAAATATATATTTAGGAAAGTTGTTTTGATATCCATTTGGTGAATTTTTAATTTGTATACAGATGAAATTGTAAAGAGTATCCTGATGTTTTTTTATCCTAACTACTAGAGCATAGGTGTCAAAATAATATATTCTCTATTTTTCCCCAAAACATTTTGCTACCAATCTTCCTTTCAAATATTGAACAATTCTATTTGTTTGACCTTTTTACCTAAACACCCACTTGCAACCAATTGGTCTTGAACCCGAGGATAATTCCATTAACTCCTAAGTGTGATTTGATATTATTGAATCAATTGAATCATTGACGGCCTTTTCCAATACGCATAATCTCCAAATGTTATTGCTTCCTTATATGATTTAGGATCATTTTCTAAAGAAAGCAGTATCAGAAATTTTCGGGTGATTACTTCACAACTTTCTTCTACTAAATAAGAAGAAATCCTTTGAGAGTCTATCTCATTGAATTCTAAATCTTTATGTTTATTTTCCTTTTGAATCCTACGAGGTTCTCGTGGTTGCTTATCAGCCGAAGGTGCTTTTCTCAAAGTCCTCTCATCGTATTCTAGAGCGATTTGAATTTTATTACCATTATATAAGTTAGATTCAAACAATATTGTTGTTGCTGATTCAAATATCACATTACATTCTAAATCTAATAGCCCATGATCTTTGTTATTGGGCTCATAACTAATGAACATAGATGTTATAGATTTATGACTTTACTTTACTCTTCTTAGATTTGTATTTTTCAAAATGCTAAACACCCCCACACTTTAAATTAGTATATGTTTGGTTTTCTTCCTTTCCATAACTCATGTGGAGATATTTCGGTTTTTTTAAGAGGAATACGATTACAAATATGACATGAAGTTAAAAAAAATCACCCCATAAATTAATATCTAATTTTGAATTAACTAGCATAACATTTGTTATCTCGATCATTATTTTATTTTTGTGCTAATCCAATACATTTTGACGATAAGGTGTTGAGTATTGATGAAGTATCCCATACAATAACTTAGTGGCTAATTGATTTTTTACTTCCACTTTGAAGATCTGAAACATACTAAAAGGATAATCTTTATATTTAAGAAAATCATCAATAAAAGTTAAAAACTATCTTTTATCCTCACGTGTCAAGATCATGTTTAACTCATATATGTTGGTATGTATTAAGTCTGCCAATTTTTTGTATATTTCTAGGGATTTATAAGGATTTTTATTCATCTTTGATTGTACACATTTTTCATATGAACACATATCACGTTTTATAATTCTGGTTTTCATATTTCTATTCATCGTACTATGTCTAATATGAGCAAGTCTACTATATCATAATAAATATTCATTATGAGAGCAAAATTAAATAGAATTTTTCACTTCATTAATAATAGTTTCACGAGTACATAGTTTTATTATGTTGTTACAAGACTATTATTTTCTATCAAATGTTTCATCATTGGATAAAACAAGGTTATCAGATTCGTACATGGACCGAATTCCAGCTTTAGATAATAGTTCTCCAGAAACTAATTTTTTTGTTCATTTTTTGAACATACATTACATTTGTAAGAGTAATTTACTTTTCACTTGAAAAGACCAACTCAAAATTTCCGTGTTTCTCAACCATTGATTTATTTGTGTTTCCTACTTGCACATCTTTTTTTGCTATTGTTTGCTTTCATTGTATTGAACAATTATTTGTCATGCGAGACATAAACGGATGTGCATGTATTGTACCACTATCCTGAAGTCTTATCTTTAATGGTATTGACCTCTATCAACATTGAAACAATGTTTTCTTTCACAAAATCTATGTTATCATCATTCTTCTTAAGGTTACACGTACAAGTAAATATCTCGGTTTCCCACACGTAAAAAAAATCCCTTTACATTCTTAGAGGTACTCTTGTTTTTGTTTCTAAATAATATTTTTCCAAATTTATTTTTCTTTGAATTCGCCTCTATTGCATTTACACTCCTATAAGATATTATCTTGGATTCTTCTTCCATATCTATAGCACGTGATTCTTCTTCAACCCTCAAGTGTTTTCGGATTTGTTCCAAACTATACTCTTCATATTTATAAAGTATCCTATATCGATATTTTTTCAAAGTTGGAGGAAACTTTGTTATAAATTCTCCCACTTGAAAAAATTCTATAACTATAATTTTTATGAACACGAGTCTATTTACTATGAATTGCAATTTATAAATTTGGGGGTGAAGCTTTACCATCTAAAAACTAAAAATCAAAATATTAAGAAATTTAGAATTTTTTAGTACCTTTTTTTTTAATTTTGTATTTTTCTTAAGAGCATTCCAAATTTTTAATATTGAATATTGACTTGTGTAGAGGTAAAAAATATTATTCAATAAAGCGTTTAGAATATGTCCATACCATATAAGACTGTGTTCTTCCTGCTTGTGTATTTTATCCTTGAGTTCATCAGTTTCTTTGTCACTTGCTTAGAGAATTTCTCCAACTTTGGATCGAGAATAAAATGGAATTCAAGTTCTATCAACAAGAATGCAATCTTGTATATCCATTGAGTTAAATTTTAACCATCAAAATAGTCCAGACAAACAAGGTATTGGTTTATCACTTTGATTATAGCCATCGTTATTTCCACTGGTATGATACTCATTCTTTTTTATTGTTTGAAACTAGAGATATGTAAACAACACTTAGAGTAATTGATCAAGACAAGTTGGTAAAATATTTGTTGCAAAGTCGTCGGAAACTATAGAAACTTGAGACACGTATATGAATAGGCTTTCCAAAAAGAATTATTATGATCTTTCTTATTGTTAAGATATTTTTATAAAGTTCTTTTGGGATGTAAAAAGTATTTAGATTTAGATTACATACAAAAATAAAATCTAAATAAAAAATATAGTGTTTGAATATTAAAAGAGAGTTTTTTTACATTGTTTAGATTTGAGATATTTTTTAAAGTTTTGTTTATGTTCTTGAATGAAATATCTATTTATATATATAATTCAACATTTCTAAAGGATTATAATCTTTTAGAAATATATAATCTAGATCATAACCTTTCAAGAAGCATGCTCTCGGAGAAAAGATGTCTCCCAAAATACATACATGTTAAATTTTAGGGTGGGGTTTGCCGTGATCAACCATGTTCTGGTCACGTCAAACATGTCCTTGCATCAGTTATTTGATGAATAACTGATGCAAAGACACCATGGTTGCGATCAGCATAGGTTAATCACAAAAAGTACTGCATTTGTCGCAATCAGCCTTGCGGAACATGGCCATGGGGATTCCAAGCAAGACAAAAAAGTTTTCTCTTGCCTTTTGTTGCGATCAATCTTGCGTTGATCGCAGAAAAAGCCCCTTCGACGAAGTTGCTTTGACTACAAAACCATGCCTGTCTGTTGGAGCGAATTGGATGATCGGGCCGAGGGTTGCCCCCTCTTCCCCTCACTCTCCTTTCCCTAATATGAACCTTGAGTCATCAAAGCCTTTCTGACTCGGCCTGGGACATTGTCATGTTTTTCTGTCAGATATTGGCGACCATAAATTTAAAGCTTTCTTGATTTGTCTATCTCTTTTCTATGACTTCGGATTTGTTAAAGATCTGGCATCTGCTTTTGTATTTTTTTCCTTATTTGATTTGGGAAGGGGGGGGGAGTAAGTGGCTTTGTGACCTATTTTGAATTAGAAGTATGAATTTTGCATAAGGTTTAATAGTCTTTTTACAAGGTCTTCTAAGTTTGGGGACTCCATTAACTCTTCATCTCGAATGACAACATTCGAGGAGATCCTTGTTAATGAAATTTACGGGTAAGAAGGCACTGTGGAACTCGTTACCCTATGCATTTTCCGTCAATATAGACAATTTGGAAAATATTTCTTTGGTAGTCTTCTTACGAGCTTTGTACCACCTCAAAATTTCTACATGCAATAACAATAAATAAAAAAATGAGTTGAAATAGAAGATACGAAAAGCAAAAGATATTGATTAACTTATTGGTACTTTTCCAAACAAGGTTGAGCTTTGACGAATTCTCTTCGGAAATATCATTGCAATTTTCCCAGCTTTAGAAATAAAGATAAATCTTTGTGGTAAGCCTTTTGGAAACTTCTGGTAAGCTCCATGAGACTGAAGTCTCTCCTGTTTGTGGAAACTTCTGGTAAGCTCCATGACCCCTTTGTATTTTTAATCGTTCTGCATGAGCTTGACTGTAATATCCATATGGCACATTTTTCAACGCAATAACATATTCGGGGAGGACTGGTTTTAGGTTTATGCTTAGAGTTGCAGCAATGTCCTTGGGTAATCCAATTGGCCTTTTCTTTTTCCTTGCCTTTTTCTCAGGAGTCGGTTTCTTAGAAGATTTGTTTTTGGATTCTGAAGAAGCACCACATACTGTAATTTCAATATTGGAATCCGTTTCTGTCCTTGATTCTGATTTAACTTCTTCTTTAGATGTTTGATCTTGCAGTTGAGGTGAACCTTTTTCACTAATAGTATCTTGTAAACTATAGGCTACCCTTGTGTTTTATTGATGGGTATTCAAAAGAGTTTGTTGTGACTCTTTGCTGGTCACAACTATCTCCTTTGGGGTGAGGAGACGATGCAGGATTTTGTGGAGTATTATTGTCTTTGAAGTCTCCCAAAAATACAAATGGGCTTCTTCTAGGAGGTTGATTCTGGTAAGAGTGAGTCTCTAATTTAATTCGAGGTGTTTCCTTGCAAGAAATTCGAGGAGGTTTAGCGTTAACTTGAAGAGATGTTTTGATGCTTTCTAAGAATATTTACTTTGTGTCTCTTTGCAACTTTTTTGATGAAGAGTTGATACATTGCTAGAGAATACTAGTGAAAGATTTTAAAACGGTGATTGTTGAGGAGATTTTGGTGAGTAGGTGTGAAGAACTTGGTTGGATGGATTTTGGTACCCAAAAGAATTCTCGCCATGGATGAAATTACCATATAGTGTGGTTTAATTTGAATTTTTTTTGAGAGTTTTCTATTACTTTTGCTGCACGATATTCAGTAGCCCTTTTACTGATACACAAGTAGTCGTAGATACCAAAAAATGGGGTTTTTAGTAGATGAAGATTTCTTCATAAACTAGAATGAAGAAGAATCCTGAAATTAATTTATAAATGATGAACGTAAATCGGGAAAGTTGAGTTTTCCATTGAAGGTGGTGGGGAAATAAGGTTTTCAAATGTTTCTCTCTTTCTCTCCCTGTAAGTTGTATGTGAAGAAAAATACTAAAGGGGGAATATTTATAGAAGAATATTGAAGGAGAAAGTGAGCAGATAAGAAAAAGAGTTGATGACATCTATTGAATGAAATTAGAACAGCCAAACGGTTTCCTACTAAGTAGGGTGACATTTGTATATTGTCTGACCTAATGGCATGTTGCATGCGCTATAGAGTATTTAATACGTTTCTTGTTGTTAGTAGATAGATGATTGAAAAGCCACGTGTACATTTAAAGAAAATTTGAGAAGATTGCATAAATATTTGAGGAGACCTTAATATAATATAAATTAGTCTTGATTCAAAACAAACTTAAATACAAACTTAAATACAGTTTTATTCGAAGATGATAATTGTAGAAATAAGTTGTTCTCATGCAATATCGGGTGGTTTGCATTCGAGGAAAACTAAAGTATGGCGATTTGTAGTTTTAATCTGACTTGGCTTCGAATATTTTTAGTTCTTATTCATCATTCTTCATAAGAACTAGGGTGGCTACTGATAAGGACACAAATTATGAAGGACTTAAAGCGATAACATTAAGGTTGTTTTGAGTAAATTGTAAAGTTAAGAGAAGAGATTGATGTTATTTCAAAATATAAAATATCACAATCCAATTTATCTCTTTATGTAACTAATTCAATTCTTCTTGTGTACCTATAAATAGGATAGGAGACAATAAATAAAAGGTTCGACTTTTACTTATTGAAATAGATTCTACTTTGTTGTTTCCATCTCTAGAACTTCAATAATTTAATTATCTCTCAATAATTTCCTTTTTTTTAGATGAGTACAAATTTAATTCAGTATATTCATCAGAATATCTCTAACACTTAACAGTCATCAACACAAGCCTGATCCCGACAATTTTATCTTGACGCATTTGTCAGCCTTGCTTACTTGTTTTTTTCTTCATTAGCTTCAATGATCGTAACTACTTTTTCGATCATCAACATTTAATCAATATGTCCAACATAAAATAAAATAAGTACAAATGAAGAAATTTCATTAACATCAACAAATGAAATTAAAAATTGAAGAGTTTAGATAATTAGCATAAATGAAAAAAGATTTGGTAAAAGATATGCTAACATAGTATCTAAAAGAGAAACGATTACACTCCTCTAGAGCCCCCTAGTTACTACTGTCGATTCCAATCCCATAGGAAAGCACTCAAACGTTTTTTAGTCTCTATATAAACTTCTTTTCATTTTTTTACCGTATGTATTTTTAGAGAGAGAAAGAGTTTGTATTATAATTCTAGATAAAGAAATTATTCCCCATCAATATCAAATTTATTTCCAGCGATAAATCCATTTCCCACCACATTAGTCACCATAGATCATCTTTTCAAGTATCATTTTAGGGTTTGTATGTTAACTACTAAAAACTCATTAACCAAAGGCGGCTGGTTAAACTTATCCAAACTAGAGGAAGAGAAGAATAAAGCAAGAGTTGCTGGGTTTCATGTCTCATTGGGTACGGTTGTGGTAACTCAATCCATGGATTACATATGATTTTATCCATATAATATGCGTAACATTCTCCTACGAACCATCCTCAATTTCCTAGACATTTAAATATCCCACCCTTTCTCTTAAGCTCTTCAAATCATCTCAATCTTAAAGGGCCACCAACCATCGAAACACTTCTTTTTTCAGAGTTATGGGATCAGATTCAGAGGAAAATACTCCGCGTAGAATTACTAGGCTGTTTAAGATATAAAAAAACCTCGTATAGAAAAAGAAATTCAAGATTAATAAGCAACTGTTAGTATTCATTCTCCACAAATTTCAAATAGGGTAGAAGACCCTGTACCCCTTCTAACCGAGATCCCCCCTCCCCGGATAAAAACATACAAGAAATATTATAACATATACAACTAAATGTTTTCTTCCAGAGAAAAAAAACATTTTAGCTTAGCCTATTAAGTCTTCGGGATCTAGTCCCAAAGTTGTGGATGGAAATATGGAAGATGAAAGCAAAGACTCTCCCCTCGAGACATCTGGTCAGACTGAAGAAACTTCAAGGCTACCAAGGAAAAAACATCCAAAGGCCCCACAAGTTGGTGATGACAAGGGAAAAAATAAACCCCTCTCAACATAATCCAAACCTATGCTTCCATCTCTCGTCGGACGTGTTAGACCTAGCTTTACCAAGGTTAGTGTCAAGTACCTTATATCCTTGGATAAAATCTCTTATGTTTATTTCTATAAATATGAATTGGAGGGAATTCGAGCCAAAAAAGGTATTCCCGGATACAGTTAGAGTTAGCCTACCCTAACCTGGGGAGACTCCGATAAATTGTGGGGCTAGGGAGTTGGTAGTTTACATCGATGTGCTCAACTGAGGCCTTTGGTTTCCCTTGGACCTCGAGATAGTGAGGTACTTTAGCTTGGTGAGGTTGTGCCCAAGCTAAGATAGCCCAAAGCTTAGTTCTCATTGCTGGCATGTATCATAGCCTCAAAGATATCTTATATTCAAATGCCAATAGAGTAACTGGCTGATGTGGCGAGTCTATCTTGCAATGCATATCTTCCCTTTTATTATTTAAATATGGGAAATAACTACAAAGTGGTGGAAAACCTTTTGGAGGCATAAGTTTTTTGGAAAACCAATTCCTCTTCATTAGTGGTCATTGGGAAAGCGATAATAAGATCACCTCCAAAGGAAACCGAGCCAGCTCACCAGACACTGAAATACACGTAAGTCTATTCAGATTTGTTTTTATATTTCTAATACTTATTTAACATTTATCATTTTACCTTACTTCTTTTGTATCCCCTATTTTGAAACCCTACCTATAGCATTAGACGATGCAAAAGTAACCTTTAGGAAGTTGAATCAATGGTACAATGAAAAATGGTCCAATGAGTCTTGTAATTGTTTCACTCCATGAAATTTTGTCAAATACCATCTCTAGAGGACCAACCTCATTCGAAAACTAGTGTTGGAGCAGTTCATCACTCGTCATCGAGCTATTGAAATTTTTAAGAGAACTAATGATAAGGGGGGATTCCCTAGAATACGAGCAAGGAGCACTGAGAGTCTGGATTATGATAAGCAGTGAAGAAGAGAACGGTTCTACGATATTGACGAGCTTAAAAGCAGGTCGACGTCAATGATAAAAACACCATTGATGAATTCAAAGGGACATTGAGCTCTTCAGTGGACTGAGCTCAATGACATATACAGCTTGACAATGGAACGAGCATAAAAACATATACAATGTTGCTGAATTCAAGATCAGGATGAGCTCGACGACGTCAGAGAAGGGTTGATCGACTGGACGAGGAGCGTGATGAAAGGAAAAGACCTGAAGAGGATAAGTGGAGCGCGTTATCAGTGAGCTCGAGATCAGCAAATCTGAACAAACCTGGTTTCATTTAAAGGAGTAGTTCAGCTTGGATTGAAATACAAATTGCATTCAGTGCATTTATTTGTAATATAAACACGCGTTTTAAGCCAAAAGTTAAACCGTGTTAGTTATTCCATAATTATAGGGATAATGGCTGTAATGGTAGTTTATTCCACAATTATAGGGATAATGATATTAGTGTGCTAGTGGCGCTAAAAGCGTAACTGAATGTAACTACCCCATAATCTGTGTATTATAAATAGGGAAAACTTACTGATGAATAAAGTGTTCTCTTTATTGACTAAAAATCTATAGAATTACTGTGGCAGAACTTGTTAGTTCCTTCACAAATTTAGTACAGTTTGTGGGAACTCTTTAACCAATCACCATGGTAGTCACTATGTTAGAAGTTGAGAGAGATAATCAGGAAACTAACAAAACAACAACGCACCGGAGGAGAACTGTAAGTCTTCTCGACCCCATGATTACTCAAGAGGTCAATCCTCTGATAACCCAAGCAACAGTGGTGACATATGGACATCCGATTCAGCCAGCCGTTGCTTTTACGGAAGAGATGCATCCCCATCAAACCGATAATGCACTAGGGGCTCATAGAGCTACGGAAACCATACCGACGAATAACTCGGCGGTTCTTCAACTGGAACAACGGATCCAGAATTTGCAGGAAGAGCAACTGAAAATAGCATTTGAGCGCGATGCTAGAGAGCAGGCTATGTATGCTACCATGGCGGGTATGAATGACGCTATTCATGATTTATCTGCAAGGATCAAGGGCGCAATTAAGACTCACTAACCATCAAGACTAGAGGTGAGCAATGCCAACAGGGCTGATCGTTCTTCTAAACGAAACGATAAACAAGAAGGTGAAGGTGAGAGCGGGGGAAAGAATCGTAACATAAAACTACGTGATGAGGTCAAACAGTCGTCGACCAAGCGAGCTCGAGAGGATGAGGACCTTCATTACAATCATATCCGCCCAAAGTTATCGACCTACATATTGAAGGAATCGCCATTTTCAGAGAAAATCTTAGAAGTCCAACTCCTAAGGAAATTCGATTCGTTCAGGATGAAAGCTTATGATTTAACAAGGGATCCGAAGAGGCACCTGGAACGGTTCAGAAACATGATGATGATTTTTAATCCTGATGATGTGATGTTTTGTCGAGCGCTATCTATGACCCTTAAGGGTAACGCCACGGATTGGTTCAGTAATCCTATCTATGATTTTTGTTGGACTATAGAAAGCATTCAGAGAGAGGTTTGTTGGCAACAAGGAGCTCAAGCGCGAGTGGGATTCGATCATGGATCTTTATCAACGTCGAGGTGAGTCTCTTAAAAGTTATGTTAGACGATTTGTTCATGCCATGAATGCTTTTCCAGATCTAGCTGAGAATATGGCGGTGACTTTTTTAAAACGAGGGCTCGAGAGAAGGGGGGAACTATATGCGAATCTCATCAGGTTCCCAATTGAGAACATGGGAGATCTACTTGCAAGACAAATACTTTTATCAGAGTTGAGGATGCCAGAAGAGGGGCGTCGCCTGAGCGGCGTGAGCTAGAACTCAAAGACGGTGGATCAGAACAAAAAAAGACTGAGGACCAACCAAGGAAGGACTACAACTGAAGACCTCAGCACCTTGATCAACCAAACAGACTTTTCACTCCACTGACGGAGGCTATTTCAGTAGTTTATGATCGCACAAAGGGGCGTACGAGGTACCAAGCTCCACGAACAATGAGTGCGCCTGGGTTTAAGCGATCTAGTAGTTATTATTGTGCGTATCATCATGATCATGGACACTCGGCTGATGAATGCTGGCAGCTAAGGGAAGAGATTCAACACCTGATAGACAACGGTGAGTTGATTCAATATATCAAACAAACTCAACCAGATCGACGTGAGGAAAATCATCCTCTAAACACCAAAAAACCAGTTGCTGGAGAATGATTGGAAGGAAACAAACAATAGTGGCTACTGACCATATCAGGGGGGAGTTTGGCTACAGGACAAGGGTCTACCCAGAATAAACAAGCTAAAAATAAGTTCGACGTTTACAAGATAGATGGAAATTCCTATCGAAACTATAGATACCCGATTGCCGATCTCACTTTTAATGATGATGATCTCAGAAATGTAAGTTTACCCTATGAAGATGCCTTAACTGTTCACTTGGAAATTGGAAGAGTAATGGTAACAAAAGTATTGGCCGATGGAGGAAGCTCGACAAATATCATCTTCAAAGAAAGTTTTGATCACAAGCAGAATGTCCCACCATATCGACCTACTCAGCGGACATTGGTAGGATACGAAGGAAAATCTTCACAATGTGTTGGGGAGGTGGAGCTGGTGGTCAAAGTCGGTCATGGAGCTACGAAGAATGAACTGAAAACATTATTTTTTATCTCCGACCCGCTGAGTCCTTATTATGCAATTATTTGATGACCATGGCTGCATAGGATGGAAGCAACGCCGTGCATGTAACGATAATGCATTAAGTATCCAGTGGGTAGTTCAATAGGTATAATTCGAGGCAGCCAGAGGACCGCGCGCACTTGTTATGAAATTGTGTCAGATCCCTCCAAACCTATCCACTAGAAATCAAATGGTGGGGGAGACATTGTACCAACAACGATGGATCTCACCTCGCCAGATCGGTGGATGATCCACCAGAAAATGAGGATTCAGCCATAACGGATTCTACAACAGTGGACACGGTTATAGTTGCTAATAGAGTGCTTCGACTGGGGAATGAACCGACTCAAGATTCAAAGGTATGATTTTTGGATTTATTAGCAAAAAATTTAGATGTATTTGCTTGGAAAGCAGCTAACGTTTCAGGAGTAAGTCCTAAAATTATAAGCCATGAATTGGCTATCAATCCTTGTGCCAAACCTATACGACAAAAACCTAGAGCATTTTTAGCTGAAAAGCAGACCGCTATATTAGCTGAGGTCAACAAGCTCACTCGATTGGGGCACATTCCAAAAGTAAGGTATCCGGTCTGGATAGCCAATCCGGTTTTAGTTAAAAAGAAGAGCGGGCAATTGAGAATGTGTGTGGACTTTATTGACTTGAACCAAGCATGTCCTAAAGATGCTTTCCTATTGCCAATGATAGATCAGCTTGTCGATTCAGCTTCTGGTTACAAACTTCTTTCCTTCATGGATGCGTATTCAGAATATAATCAGATTCACATGCATTCATCTGATCAGGAGCACACAACTTTTCAAACAGAACGGGGCCTCTATTGTTATACGGTCATGCCCTTTGGGCTGAAAAATGCGGGACCAACTTATCAAAGGCTAGTTAATCACATTTTCAAGACCATTTGGGGCAGTATTTGGAAGCATACATTAATGACATGATTATTAAAACACATGAAGAAGAGCAACGCCTTAATACCTCACATATTTTTATTTATTTATTACGCAAGTATAATCTTAAGCTTAATCTGGAAAAATGTTCTTTTGGTGTTGCTAAGGGCAAATTCCTTGGTTACGTGGTAAGTCAGCAGAGTATTGAGGCAGATCCAGTTTAACTAAGCGCAATTCTACAGATAGGACCACCAAATAATGTCAAGGAAGTCCAATGTCTTACAGGACGATTAGGAGCTCTGTCAAGGTTCATCTCACGTGCTTCCGACAAAAGTCATCCTTTTTTTGAAGTATTACGGGGTGCTAAGAAATTCGCGTGGACAGAAGAGTGCGACAAGGATTTTGATGATCTGAAGTAATATTTTACATCTCCGGAGATTTTGTCTGCCCGTACACCGGAGGAGCCGTTATTTATGTACTTGGCAGTATCACCTTTCTCTGTAAGTTCGGTTTTCGTGCGCGATCAAAAGGGAAAACAGTGGACCGTGTATTACACAAGTAAAACGTTAACAGATGCAGAGACAAGATATTTAAATCTCAAAAAATTGGCCTTGGGCTTGGTTATTGCAGCTCGGAGAATGAGGCCATATTTTCAAGGGCATGTTATCACGGTACGAACAACATATTCTTTACGAACAATGTTGCAAAAACCCTATGTTTCTGGCATTTTAACCAAAAGGAGCATCGAGCTCAGGGATTACGATATTATTTTTTAGCCACGCGTAGCTATAAAAAGGCAAGTAGTTGCAGACTTCTTAGCAGAGTTCAGTTCGTCAAGGGGAGAGCATAATGACATAAATGACGAACAAACGGTTGAGCTCGATCAATGGATTGTTGAATTGGATGGTGTATCTTCAACAACAGGAGGAGGTGCAAGCATTGTAATCAGAACTCCAACAGGTGAGGAGATCAAGCAGGCGGTGCACTTTAATTTTCCAGTTACAAATAATGCTGCAGAGTATGAATTTTCCCTTTGTGGCATGAAGTTTGCTTTAATATGTGGAGCTCGAGCCTATCAAGATCAGATCTGATTCTCAGTTGGTGTTGAATCCGACACGGGGTCTTTATGATGTCAAACAAGATGGAATCAAGGAATATTTTGTGATTTTTAAGGAATATGAGTCCAAATTTATTAAAGTTTCTTACGAACAGATCCCACGAAAATATAATTCGGCAGCTGAAACTTTAGCGAAGGTTGCAGCTTCAGGAGATCATCCAACAATTTTGCTCCAACAACAACCTGCGATACAGTTAATTTCACCAATTGCCGCTGTTAATTCAATCACTGGTGATGATGATTGCTGAACTCCATACCTCCACTACTTAAACCAAGGAACGTTGCCTACAAGTAAAAGTGAGGCTCGTGCATTGTATATCAAAGCGACTAAATATTATGTTCTCGATGATATTTTGTATATGAAAAGCTCAACCAAACCTCTGCTCCGTTGCCTTGATCGAAGTGAATCTAGTTCTATGCTGGAAGATCTACATTCGGGGAAGTAGGAGCTCATTGCAGACACCGAACGTTGATTCGACGTTTCCTTCTCGCCGGGTATTATTGGCCTGAGCTAGCGAGGGATGCTCAAAATCTAGTATTGCAATGTCACAAATGTCAAGAGTATTCAAACACGCAGCACAGACCTAGCGAGCCCATGCAAAATATTCCTATCCCATGTCCATTCGATAAGCGGGGAATAGATTTGGTAGGTCATCTGCCAATGGCCACGGGCAAACGACAGTTTCTCATCATAGCAGTGGATTATTTTTTGAAATGAGTTGAGGCTAAAACTCTGTTTAGAACCCGCGCTCAAGAGGTATGTCATTTCATACATAACAAAATTCTAACCCGATATGAGATTCCACGAATTTTAATGACAGACAACGGGCCTCAATATCAAAATTTGGTCCTTATCAACTTCTGTAAACGGTATGGGATTCTCCAGCCTTTTTCCATCCCTTATTACCCTTAGGCAAACGAGCAGGTTGAGGTGACTAACTGAACATTATTGGAGGATTTAAATAAAAAGCGGGATGGAGCTAAGGGCAAATGGCCAGACAAGTTAGCAGAGGTCCTATGGGCATACAAAACAACCCTTCGCTCCACAACAGGTGATACACCATTTGCTTTGGTCTACGGAGCAGAAGTAGTTATCCCTGCTGAGGTCATAGTACCGAGCCATATGATTGAACATTATGAGGAGGAAGCGAATCTTATAGCCAGGTTAACGTCTCTGGATTTGATTGATGAAAGACAAGACCAGGCCAGGGTCCAAGTTGAGTACTATCAAAGTATTATGAGAGGATGTTTCAATGCTCGTTTAAAGCCACGATCATTCAAGGTGGGTGACTTGGTTTTGAAGAAGGTGTTTCAGGGTTCTGGTAGCGGAACAAGTGGCAAGTTAGGGCCAAACTGGGAAGGCTCGTATTCAGTCATTTCAACAGGGCATCTAAGAACAAGTTTTTAAATCTTTTCAATATAAATCATTGTTTTCGCCAATATGTGTGTGAGTTATATCTTTATAACCAACGAATGGGTCAATGACCACGCCATTTTTGGCTATGCAACAGACCATACTGAGTCCAGACTAAGTGTCTATAAACGCGAACGGGCTAATTGGCCACGCCTATGGGCTACGCAATGACCATATTGTGTCTATACTTTGTACTGGGTATATTGGAGAACTGGTCAAAAGATCTCCAGAAAACTCAGCACATATATAGTCTACAGGTAACAACATACGTTTGCAGCAATAATTAAGTTAAATCATGCATCAATTCGAAGTGATATAATTCAGGTATTGCAAGCAGCACCATAAGTTTAAAAAAAACAACAACAAGAAAGCAGTTAAAAAAGATAAGCATATATTACTTAGAGCCACTAGGGGGTAATTGTTCAGAAAGATCCACAGTAGTATTAGTTTCGGTGTTCTTTTGAGGGGCCACGATCGAGCTTGAAGCGGAAGGTTGGGAAAGGTGAGCAAGGGAGCCTAGATTTAGACCAGGATTCAAGGATATCAGTTCTGCAACAACTTTTTGGTTCTCCTTAGTAATCATTTTCGTTGCAACTGAAAACAATTGTGTTTCCTTCTCCTCAGCAGCTGCATCTATCTTTGCTTGTCATTGTTGTTGTTCGCGCTCGAGTTGCGCACGCCCCTCTGCAACTTCCTTGTTTAATTTTCTCACCTCATAACTTTGATCAGTAATCCGATCTGCTTGTTCATCCACCCTACTTGCCTGATTGTTGGCCCTATCCAACAGATTAACATTCTGTTTTTGCAGATCGCAATTCCTCTTCAACAAGTTATTGTCCTAGCTTAGCACCACCTTATGGTTTTCAGACAAAGTTTTTAGCCTCTGATCATTGCATAGCATAGACTCTTGCAGAGATGCAACCGCTTTCTCCAACCGCGCTTTGGCATCTAAGGCTTCATGTTTGACAGCCTTGGCTGAAGCATAGGCACGCCTCAAGCGGATGACTTCAGCAGTACAAAATTTAGAAGAGCAAAAAAACATGGCTTTAGGCTTCCATCTCTCCATGGCATTTACATCAGCAGGATACATATTCTGATAACCCAAAATAAATGAGTTATGGTGCACCTAAAAACCAGCAAGGAGGGTAAATATATATTTTTCAAGTCTACAATTTGATATATGTATAAGTCAACAAGTTTTACATCTATCACTAGCTCAGTTTGTCTCTGCAAGAGCTCTGCATTAGATACCTTATCATGGTAAGACATATCAGGTGTCCTACGTAGCTACTCAAACATATAAGAAGAAGGACGCAGTACTTGCACTTTTGGGCGCTCCCCGCAGGTACCCTTTGTTGGCTGGTCTCGGCCGCTTTATCACTAGGGTTATTCCTTTTAGTGGTATCTGTAGATGGCGCTTGAGTTCCCAAGGATGAGCTCAGCACCAGCTGTTGAGCTGAACTTGTATGAGTTGGTGGCTGCAACACCGGATCTTTCTCAGCTCCATGGTCATTCTCTTCAGAGTCAGCCAGGTCAACTATCTCCTTAGTCCCAGGAGGATTTTGTCTTTCACCAACTTCTCTCGCTGATGGGTTAGGAGGATCTACTCCTTCGTTGGAAGTGGCTTCAGTACCATCATCCTCTTCATCTCTTAGTTGAAATCTCCTGGTGGTTAGAGGAAAAATATAAATTACCTTTTATTTTTTCTTCCTCCTTGTATCGAGAGCACCAAAGATAGTCTCTTCGTCTTTGTTTTCTATTTCTGCTCAAGAGTTATTGGGCTGAGCAGCTTCAGGCACAAGTGGTGCTTCTTTTTCATTTTGCTCGAAAGTTTTCTCTTTCTCCTTGCCACCATCATTTCCTCGCTCAATTGAGAGAGCTGCAGCAGAGGAGGAATCCCCAGGTTTGCCAGCTTTGCGTGTTACCCGAGGTACTGCTAGCCAAATGCCAAAGTGTTTTTCTCATGAAGTTTCTTTTCTAAATGCACTATGAGGCGGTCCATGGTAGCTTTTGAACCGTGCGCCATCTTGAATCCTTCTTCTTCTGTGATGCTGAGCTCAGGGATTGACCATAGTCCTAATTTCAGATAGTTATATCGAGTGAACAACCTCTTGGGATCTTGATGCCAGGCTTCAAACGCTAAGCTGCTAACTCTGATAAGAGGATTTAAGTAGTTGTTTGGCCTTCATTCTTTCCACAAGGTTTGGTTGGAGAGTTCACCTGAAGCGACAAAGATATGATAAAAGAGTTCGTGAGAATTGGTATTTCATTAAAAATAAAAACAAGGCTTACAGTTATTGTTTCCATTTGCATTCTAGTTGAATATTTTAGGTAGGGGTGCTATGTTCCCAGTTACCCGAAACAAAGACAAAGGAATTTTCCAATTCCTATCAGAAGAGGGTAGTTCGACGATCTTCTTGATCCCTTTAAAATGGGTATAGAAGAAAGGAGTTCCGACCAATTTGATTATATCGGTGCCCGAAAGAAGGTATGATAAGCATATTTCGGTGTTCAACACGCGTGAACTAATAACTACGATGAGCAACAACCTCCAGCCGTTTGCAGAGATCTGGGTAGGGCAGATACCTAGTACACTAAAATAATCACGAATTAGTTCGGGGATCGGCAATCTAAGTCCCCAATCAAACAGAGTAGTAAAGAGGAAAGTCTCTGTCTCCTGTGTGTGATAGGGGTATTTGCCTAGACTAGGAGCCCTAATGGTTACATTCTCAGGAATATTGCACCTTTTCCTGAGAACGAGGATTCCGTCATCATCTAAATTAGTGTATGTAGGAGCTATTTGAGAAAAGTAGTTTTCTAAGTCGCTGGTATCTTCGTACGAGGGTTCCACAATTTTGGCGACTTTACTCTGATAAGGGAGTAATTCGCCGATATTAATAATAAGGAGTTAATTGTGAATAAAAGAAAGCTAATATGTCAGTAACAGCATTTGTCGTTTATTAAATAATAATTTGTAAACAAAGTATTTAATGAAGGACCAAAAGAGAAATAAAACAAGCCCACCAAGGATATTAATGGGTCCAACCTTCCCTACTATAAAAGGAGACCTATTATTCTCGGTAGGGGGGACATTCTGGAATATAATATTCTCTTTCTACTTTCTCTCTCTATCTTTACACTCTAGTCACATCAGGTCCAAGATCCAATATCTTTCTTAGTCATTTATTCTCTCATCGTTGGCGCCGTCTGTGGGAATCCGTGATACCAAAAAAGAATATTTTTCTTTGAAAATCACGATCTGATCTTAAAGAATGAATGACAAAGTTGTCGAAGAGAGGCTCGGGAGAGAAGTGGCCCGAGCTGTTTCGCTATCTGAAGGTGAAGAAGCCTCGGGTCGGGAGTACTACGCTCAGGGTCGGGACAAGCGTTCGACCCTTATCATGACTAGGAGGCAGCTGCTGGAAGACACTGCCAAGTTAAACACCGAAAGGGAGCGAGCGTTAGACGAAAAAAGAGTTCGGGAAGGAAAAGGTAAAGAGCCGCTCATAGATAACCGCGGCGAAGGCAACCCGACTGCAGGACATCGCATCGAGGCTCGACCTGTTAGGTATTATCGGGAGCCCCGCCCGGAGGACAGGCAGAATGGCAGAGAGGAGCGATACCCAGAGGTTAACCGCGGTATCTCCGCTAATTACACGTCGGACGACTCGTCGGGGAGGGAGTACCGACGCAAGGAAAGGCTAAACAAACGCACACAGAGAAACCGCTCCCGACGGGATAGGGCACCCCATTCAGATTATCCTACGTATAAGAGGGGTAGCACCGAGAAAAGAGCGCCGCTGTCCCTTGAAAAAGAAGAGATGCAAACAGGCAGCAGAGAAGAATGGGTAGCTCTACCTCAGGTCCAGTGGCAACCTTCGAACAGCCAGAACCAGGGGTACCAAACTAGTAGTCAGTTCATCAATCCTGGGGATGAAGGTCACTATGGGATTCAGACCCAAGGGCTCGGAGGCGGAGCGTTCGGATTCGGAATGAACTGGAGAGCTTCACCATTGTCCGATGAGATATTATCGGGACATCTTCCGAAAAGGTTTGACATTTCCAAATTGGAAAAGTATGACGGAAAGAGAGACCTAGATAATCACTTAGAAGCCTTCAAAAACTTTATGTTAAGTTTCGAAAACGACGATAAACTTTTATGTCGGGCATTTTCAATGAACTTCAAAGATCGAGCGTCCAAGTGGTACAACCGGTTGCCACAAGGTTGTATTAAAAGCTTCGGGATGTTCTGGACGATGTTCCGACAGCACTTCGTCGGAAGCCAGAGTTTCCGAGTTAATGGAGATACCATCATGAATTGTAAGCAGAGGTTGGGAGAGAGCCTCAGGGATTACACCAGGCGTTTTATTGACGCAAAGACCGACCTGGACCATTGCGAGGAGAACGTGGTGCTAACCGCGTATCGTTTGGGTTTGCTCCCAAGACCGATGAAGCAAGCAGTTACTAAAAAACAAGAATTTACATTTTCCACTCTTCTGGACCAAATAGAAAAACAGATTTTAATAGAGGAGACCGAGGCGTCTGAGCTGGCGGCGCAAATTCAGCAGAGCGCGCAAGCGTCGGTCGTTATAAAACAAGGGGCTCAATTCAGCTATGCTCAGCAAGCCCAGCCGATCAGCACGATACCACCGACCCAATCCTTGCCCATCAACCCTCCGCCCCCCCCCCCCCCCCCAAGCCAAAAAGCAAAGCAGACGAGTCAAGTGGTTTTGCGACCCATATCTGACAAATGAATCTGACCTGCTTACTTCGCTGACTTGACAGAATGCGTATCTTCGATCTACGACAAAACTAAGAAAAACGGAATGTATCGGAGGCCTTTCCCTATACCAACGCCTCGAGAACAGAGGAACAACCGGTATTGTCGCTACCACGAAGACGTGGGGCACGACACTAAGGATTGCATTGCCCTAAAAAAGGAGATACAGATGCTGATAGAACACGGGAACCTCCTACAGTACGTGAAAAAGAAAGCTCGGTAGGGAACCACTTCGAAATAAATCGTGACGATACCGAAGTCCGAAAGCACCATGACTATTTCCGAGGTCACAGACCCGTTTGATGTTTCAATCGAATACCTCGACCCAGAGGTGAATCGCAACATCATCGGGATCATCGAAGAAGGAGTAGAGGAAAGCGTTGGGAATGTGAAAAACATTTGTAACGTTTTTGAATCACTAACTATCTTCGGTGGAGAATCTATGGCAGGTACCACACACTCCTCTCGAAAACGACATATCGTGAATCTGGCCACCCAATTGGAAGCTCGGACCTACCCCCTCTCGAAAGGCATCCCTTCACCGATCCTATATTTTGACGACGACGACATGAGAGATATAGTCGGCCCTCATGAAGACGCCATCATCATCGGGGAAGCCATCACGGGGGAAGAGGTCTGACGCATCTTGGTAGACACCGGTAGCTCAGCCAACATAATCTTCGCGTCCACTTACACAAAGTTCAGGACACCTCCGGTCATTACGCGGTCGGACCGAACTATTATAGGGTTTACAGGGTCGGCAGCCGATATGGTTGGAGAGTTCGAAGTCATCGTTCAGCTAGGCCGCAGACCATTCAAGAAAGATGTCATTATTTTATTTATGGTAGTGGACGCACCGGCTTCTCATAACGCAATTTTTGGCAGATCATGGTTATCGCGAATGCATGCGGTATCATCTATAGTTCATCAGTGTTTGAAATACGTGATTAGAAACAATATGGGTATAGTCTGGAGCAGCCAGAAAGCGGCACGGGAATGTTATCGAGCGGCTTTGGCACCCAAAAAGGATCAAGAGATGGCACAAGCACGGGACTAGCAATTAAAGGGACTTTCCTTGGGGTCGTTGCCCGTCGATGATCCCAGGGAAGCTCCCAGCTTTATAACCACCGATGAAGAATGCGAAAAACACCCATTTACCGAAGGGAAAGTTCTACAGATCGGAGTCCGACTGTCCCCAGCCTTCAGGAAACAGTTGTTATCCTTACTACAAGAGAATTTAGATTTATTCGCATGGTGTTCGGAGGACGTGACCGGAGTCCCAGAGAATCATGTGATTCACAAGCTAACTATCAACAAAAATGTCAGACCTGTTTCACAAAAGCGCCGGGATTTTTCTCCAGAAAAAACAGAAATCATTCTGCGAGAAGTCGAAAGAATGATCAGCATCGGACATATCGAGGAGTCGAGTTACCCGCTCTGGACATCCAATCCCGTCCTGGTAAAAAAGAAAAACGGGAAGTGGAGGATGTGCGTGGATTTTACCAACCTAAATCAGGCATGCCCGAAGGATCCATTCCCAATGCCGAGGATCGACCAGTTGGCGGACTCAACGTCTTGAAACAGACTACTGTCGTTCATGGACGCGTACGCAGGCTACAACCAGATCAAGTTGCACCCAGCGGATCGGGAAAGTACGACGTTTATAACAGGCCGGGGCTTATATTGCTATAAATTCATGTCGTTCGGGTTAAAAAACACTGGAGCAACTTATCAGAGGTTGGTCAACAAAACCTTCGACCGTCAGATAGGGAGGAATATAGAAGTCTACATCGATGACATGTTAGTAAAGAGCGGCACAGACAAAGAACACTTCGCTGATTTAAGGCAAACCTTTGACAACCTCAGGGGCATAAATCTCAAGCTCAACCCGGAAAAATTCTCTTTCGGGGTAAGGTCGGGCAAGTTCCTGGGGTTCTTTGTTAGTGAAAAGGGAATCGAGGCAGACCCGACCCAATTACAAGATCTAACCGACATGACACCGCCTAAGAATATCAAGGAAGTCCAGATATTAACCGGGCGTCTAGCGGCTTTAAATCGGCTTATCTCTCGTTCATCTGACAATTGTGCTCCATTTTTTCAGGTCTTGAGAAATGCCAAGAATTTTGTGTGGACACCGGAGTGTAATGCAGCCTTTTTTGGGATTAAGACCTATCTATCGTCCGCAAAAATTCTAACGAAGCCCCTGACAGGAGAAACACTTTTCCTTTACACAACAGTTTCAGATTTTGCAGTAAGTGCGGCCTTGATCAGCGAGTCGGGAACGGCCCCTAAAGCGGTCTACTTCGTGAGCAAAAGCTTACTGGATGCAGAAACGCGGTATCTGAGGCTTGAGAAAATGTCCTTAACATTAGTCACCGCGACACGAAAAATACGGCCATATTTTCAAGCACACCCCATTTTCGTCTGCACCTCGTTTCCCCTCAAATACGTCTTTTAGCGCCCAGACATGTCGGGGAGAATGTCTAAATGGTCGGTCGAATTGGGAGATTTTGACATCAATTTTGAGCCTCGGATGGCCATTAAAGGCCAAGTTCTGGCTGATTTTATAGTGAAATTCCACTCCGACCGACCGGACCAAGATGCACCATCTGGATAAGCCGAACCAAATGAGTGGATCATCCGCACCGACGGTGGGTCGAACGTAAATGGCTGCTGGGCAGGCATACAGATAGTCACCTCAACGGGTGTGAGTATGCATCAAGCAATCTGATTTGGTTTCCCCACTTCTAACAACGAAGCCGAGTATGAAGCCGCCCTGGCCGGTTTGCGACTAGTACAGGTATGTGGAGCCAGGCATGTACGCCTCGTTAGTGATTCTCAACTTTTGATAAATCAGGCCTCGGGAGCCTCGCAAGCCAGAAAAGAACATCTGGTTCAGTACTTAGTCGCATTAAGGGTGTTAGCCGCGTCATTCGTTAAGATAACGTATGAACATGTCCCGAGAAACGAAAATACGATAGCCGACTCTCTAGCATCAGCCTCTTGCTCAAGCAATTACCCCTGGGTAACCGAACAAGAAATCCCATCGATCATAAATAGGCACGAGCTGGATAACCGTCCCGAAATTGCTTGTCAGGTGCCTTCGGTAACTGTTTCGGATTGGCGACGGGATATCATCGCTTTCCTTGTCGAAGGTCTGCTGCCGGAAGATAGCGCATCGGCTCGAAAGGTGCGCAACAAAGCCCGAGGCTACGTTTTATTGGGAGACATATTATACAAAAAATCGTTCAGCCGACCCTTACTAAGGTGTTTGGGGGTAAATGAGTCGCAGATCATTGTGGCTGAGTTACATGACGGAGAGGGCGCGGCTCATTGTGGTTACAAGGCCCTGATAAGGAGAATTTTGATCGTCGGGTTTTATTGGCCGACGATAACGACGGTGCTCAGCAGATAGTAAAAACCTATGATACGTGTCAAAGATTCGCGAACGCGATAAACGTGCCCGCAGCTCCTTTAGAATCCATGTCTGAAGGATTACCGTTCGACCGAAGGGGAATCGATCTTGTAGGGCCATTACCAATGGCCTCTGGTGGGAGACAAACAATCGTGGTGGCTGTGGATTACTTTTCCAAGTGAGTTGAAGCCGAACCATTATCCGCCACTAAGATTAAGGACATCGTCAGATTTATTTGGTCCAATATCTGTTGTCGGTTCGGGGTACCCCAGAAGCTCACCATGGATAACGGACCTCAATTCGACAGCAGAGAGATGAAATATTTTTGCACAACTCATAGGATTAGGCAATGTTTCTCTGCCCCATTTCATCCTCAAGAAAACGGGCAAGTCGAAGTCACCAACCGAACCATTCTAGACAGACTCAAAACGAACCTCGAAGGAAAAGCTGGCAAATAGTCGGACTATTTGCAGGAAGTGTTGTGGGCTTACCGAACTACGCCTCGAACGGCGACTAAGGAATCCCCTTATGCTCTGGTATATGGTATGGACACGGTCACTCCGGCAGAATCCATTTTTCCGTCTTTTAGGATCGGTACTTATGATGAAAACACGAATCAAGGTGACAGACAGCTAGCTCTCGATCTCATAGAAGAAAAACGGAATCGCGCTCAGCTAAATTCTTTACACTATTAGACTCTAATGAGGAGTCAGTATGCGTCTAAAGTACGACGGTGGGAATTTAAAGTCGGTGACAAGGTTGTAGGATGCGTCTTTCTGCATACCAAAGATAAAATCCTCGGTAAGCTCGCCCCAAACTGGGAAGGACCATACGAAGTGATAAAGAAAGTCAAGAGCGGGACATATCGTTTGCAAGATAAGCTCAGGCATTCGTTAAGGCTACCATGGAACATTGAACATCTGAAATTGTATTTGGAGTGATTTTTCATTTTGTAACTGTGAGCATTGTTTGTGTAAAAACCTTTTGGTCGGGGATGCACTCTTTCCTACCTCGGTGGCGCGAGAAGGTTTTAATGAGGCATCGATAGTAACCGACCCCTTAAATCGAAAAAATTTTCCTTTCCATATTTGAAGTGTTACAAACGACTCTGTCAACTGACGAGCTGATCGACGATTCTTTTTAGTAATCTTGACTACTTTACAGAACCTTCATAGGTTTTTCAATGTTCAAACTGATCTACATCTTAATTCCCGACCCTAAGGGAAAATTTTCAATTTTACATTGATCAACAGAACCTTCATAGGTTTTTAGTGTTCAAACTAATCTACATGTTAATTCCCGACCCTAAGGGAAAATTTTCAATTTTACATTGATCAACGGAACCTTCATATGTTTTTTAGTGTTCAAACTGATCTACATCTTAATCCCCGACCCTAAGGGAAAATTTTCAATTTTACATTCATCAACAGAACCTTCTTAGGTATTTCAGTGTTCAAACTGATCTACATCTGAATTCCCGACCCTAAGGGAAATTTTCAATTATTATAGACCCTCATCAGATTCTTAATTTTTCATAGGATTTTACATTAGCAGGTTTTATAGTATTCGAACAGATCCGCGCTTTCCGTGGTCTTTTGATAGGCTCAGTGCATAATTTGGTTCCCGACCAACCATAGATTTATAAAACCAGAGTTGGCTGTAACATTCATATAAACATCAGTACGGGCCATATATTCAGGAAGTTTGATTACAAAGAGGGCTTACAAGGGATTCCCTAGTACCCGCACTTACAACTTTTAACAACAAAGAAAAAAGCAACAAAAACAAGAGACGTCAGGGATCAATCATCCTCCTCTTTTGACTCGGTGCCATTCGACTCATTGTCTTCACAAACCACGTCAGAAGGGCGGTCGTCCTCCGGAACATCTAGCCACATTGACCCGAGGGGAAGATCAGGGAAGCGGTGATGAAAAGTCAGCACGTATGCGGCTTTGGCTTCGACCGTTTCTTTTTCAACCTACTTCTTACATTTTTCAGCAAAAAGGGTGTTAGCCGTCTTCAGGTCCGTGATTTCCTTCCCCAAACCCGCGGCGCGGTCATCCCCGGCCTTCTTCAGTTCCGTGTTGGCCTTCTTCAGGTCGGTGATTTCTTGCGCCAAGGTTCCTTCGGTCGCCTTGAGCCGCTCCTCTGCCAGTTTTTGAGCTTCTTTAGCCTTCCGCGCCTCTTCTTTCAACACGGCAACTTCATGTTGTACAAAGAAAGGATCAATCCGTCGGTTACCCGCAACAGAAAAGTATGCGGACTCCCGGGCACATACAACATCGGAAGCTTCGTACCACTTGATGATGCCACGCTAGTTTTGGAAGTCTTTGAGGGGCTAGCATCATCGGGAATCACCACTACAGAGTCGGCTACCGTAACAGCCTTCACGCCTCCGAATTGTTCAAAAAGCTCCCGGACAATAGCATTGTCAGTACCCGCAGCACCCGCGACAGACCCGCTTTCTTTCTTAGAGCATCTAGGATTTTTAGCTTGAGCCTCCTCTACATCAGCCTTCCCCTTCCGTTTTTTCGCCAACTCAGGGGACTGATGGGTCTCGCCACCCTCAGCGGTGACTTCATACTGGTCCTCCCCCGCACTGGTCCCTTCAGCCCCGACATTTTCTTGCTCGACTTCATCGTCAAACTTTGGACGCTTGTTGGGCACCTTGTTGCGCTTTAGGAGAAACAGGTGGGCGTCGAGCGCATCCGTATTTGCAACCAAGTCCTCCATACTAGGAGGTTGACGCAGCTGCTCAATAGTGAGCGGTTCCGACGAGCAACGTCAGAGGTTACTCGTGATCAAGTTTGTGTTTTTAAAGGCCCGATGAAATGCCCGACCCCAATGTTTCTTAGCATAGTCCTTCAACAGTTGGAAGGTAGCTTTGCCCGATTTGAAGTAATCCTTCTTCAGCCCCTGGACGAATTCCTTCGATACTACACAAAGGATCGGGTCATAAATAAAAAAATAATATATATATATATATATATATATATCTTACCATCAGGAACCCATGTCCGCAGCAGTCGCCTCAGATTCTCCTTACTATAAGGGCGGCCATTTTCCCCGCAACCGCTAAGGAAGACGAGGCGGTGTTTCCAACCTTTGTCATCCTCAAGAAAGTCGTTTACTATCTTCCATGTATTTTCCAGAGAAGAATAGAAGAAAGGGGACTTGGAAGACTTCGATAGTCCGGACATGGCTATGTACTCCTCTATGGGCATGACCCGACCCGAAAGGCGCGAGGCCATTATGCAAGACATCAGCGTGTACCACGCGTTGGGGGTCAGCTGAGAGGGGCAGATATTTAAAGTCCTAAAATACAGAGCAATCTCAGGATCCAGGGGGAACTTGAGGCCCTAGTTAAATAGCTCGGTAAAAATCACAATCTCCCGTGACCAAACATGCACGGGAGTCTCCCCAGGAACAGGAAACCGAACGGTGACGCACTCCGGAATACCCCACCGGATCAAAAGCTCCTCCTGCTCGGCAGCGGGGAAGTAAAGATACTTACCCTCAAAAAGAGAGATAACATTACTCCCGCGCAACCAGCGATGATAAGTGGTGGTCGTGACCGCCTCTATTTCCTCGGGAAGCGGCTCATCGGGAGGGGCAGCGGCATTGCCAGCAGCAGCGATACCGTCTTCTGTGGGCAGTGCATCCACCTCTGATTCTTCGGTATTTATTACCGGGATTCTGTCAGAACTAAGGGAGCTGGCCGCGCATGGATCGGACGGTCGAACAAGCAGGTCTGCAGGACCAGAACTGCTGCCAGTTTGGGCCAGATGGACTTCCTGTTGTTGTTGACGAGCACGTTCGGGATCCAGTTCCGCAGGTGTCAATGGCCGTTGATTGAGACCTAAAAAATTCACAGCAGTTTTAGTACCGGTTCGGTATCCTCGTATGGAGGGAGTAAGCTGAACCATCTCAGGAGGATTACCTCCCGCGGGAGAAGTTGGAGAGCTGGTTTCTCCCATAGAGAGAAATTTAGCTTTGCCACGACGTCGGGGCGGAAAAGGGGATGGAGATGTGTAAGAATTGACCCATGAAGGCGTCGGGCGGTTGAGTTGGGCAGTTGGGGAGTGTGGGGAACTACTGCTGGAAGGAATGACAATGGCCTCTGGGGTCCGAACACCAGACGGTTCGGGTGAAGTAAAAAACTCGGCAGGGATCGGATCAGCGAGAAAGGGGTCGTGGGGCCGCGGTACAGGCGTGAATGGCTTGGTGTCAAAACTCCAAATCAATCCCGCATATCGATATTCCTCAGCACGGTCACTGATGCTAGCCCAGTCTAAAAATCTGAACACCGGTCCCTTCTTTTTTTTACGTTTTGGTTTTTGCTTCGGGTAGCTGTGTCTCATAAAACAACCTCTCTCTCTAGAAAAATCTGGACATCACTTTCTCTCTCTAGAACGCCTTTGAGAGCAACTTGTGTTTGTGAGGTATTTATAGGCAACCCCACCTAGCCGTTACGTGTACGGGGAAGTCCAAGCGACGAAAAGCAGCGGGAAGTCGAAAGGACTCCTTAAGAGGCTGTGCTGACAAGCACGCCTTAAGTAATCGGACTATACGTGTCGCCTTTCTTCTGGCAAGCACGCTAAGCCTATACTAGCTAGCCCAGCCACATTAACCCGATTCACTTTTCAAAGCCGGATTACCGGTCGAGGCCCATTGACAAGTCGCTAAGGAGGATCGGAAGCATACTGACCGCTTAACAAGACCTATAAGGTCGGACATCAGTTGGAAGAAAGTGTCTGCGACCGACCGATTAATAAGACCTAGAAGGCCGGTCATTAGTTGGAAGAAAGTTTCCGCGTCTGATTGTTTAATAAAGACATGAAGGGTCGGACATACTGGAAAGGAAAGGACTGGCCCGGGTAAACCAGTCAATCAATCCAGAGGCTAAGGGACAACGGTGCTCCAGGCTCATTATTCTCTCATCATACTCCTCACTGCTTTTTTGGGTGTCGTGGTTTTTTCTACAAACTGTAATTAGGGAAGGACATAAATCAGAATGATTATGGTGATAAGGGCAAGTGATTTGAGTTGGGGAATCGTCTAATGATAAAGGTTCAAAAACCTTGAATGTAGGGTTATCTCCAGCATTCTACATAAAAAATTTAGTTAAAAGAAAGAATGTTACCTGAATAACTGTTCATGAAGAGAGAAGAAAATGCCTAGGATGAAGGTTGGAGAGAGTTTTTCAAGTAAAATAGAGTAGGAGATTTGGAGAAATATGGTTTTTGCAAAACAAATGTAGAGATTATTTGAGTGATGACACGTTTTCACATATGCATCTGAATATGATGTCATTACTCATTTGGAAATCGTGCCAGAAATCTAAATCCCCAAAAAGTAACTCCACGAAACGGCGCTGTCATAAAACCGTCACTTGTCTCGACGACACGTGTCAGAATAAACAGACACGGGACGATTCAAATTATTATATGGATAAGTAAGGAATTTAATTATATTTTAATTTACAGGCTTATTAAAGTTTTAATAAACCTCTGAACTAGGGGGAGCCCTGATTAGGTGGGATTCCCCAGAATGCGAGCAATGAGCACTGAGAGTCTGGATTATGATAAGCAGTGAAGAAGAGAACGAGTTCTACGGAATTGACGAGCTCAAAAGTAGGTCGACGTCAATGATAAAAACACCTTTGATGAACTCAAAGGGACATTTAACTCGTCAGTGGACTGAGCTCAATGACATATACAGCTCGACAATGGAACGAGCATAGAAACATATACATCATTGTTGAATTCAAGATCATGATGAGCTCGACGACGTCAGAGAAGAGTTGACCGACTGGAGGAGGAGCGTGATGAAAGGAAAAGACCTGAAGAGGATAAGTGGAGCGTGTTATCCGTGAACTCGAGCTCAGCAAATCAGAACAAACCTTATTTCGTTTAAAGGAGTAGTTCAGCTCGGATTGAAGTACAGATTGCATTCAGTGCATTTATTTGTAATATAAACACACGTTTTAACCCACGAGTTAAACTGTGTTAATTATTCCACAATTATAGGTATATTGGCTGTAATGGTTGTTTATTCCACAATTATAGGATAATGATATTAGTAGGCTAGTGGCGCTAAAAGCGTAACTGAATGTAACTACCACATAATCTGTGCATTATAAATAGGGAAAACCTACTGATGAATAAAGTGATCTCTCTCTTGACTAAAATCTATAGATTACTGTGGCAGAACTTGTTAATTCCTTAACAACTAGGGCAACCGATGAAAAATTATTTATGCCAGCCACGAATAAAGCTCCAAACTATCGGAATAAGAACAAGAAGAACAATGACGGCTCGTCACAGTTTGTTGTTAAAACGGGAAATGAAGGGAAGCCAGATGAAATTGGCTTAGCCTTGTTGGATAATTTTCTTGCCACTGCTAAGTGGTTTGATAATCCCATAACACCTCTTGTTGAATTGCATCCATTCCCTAACCCAAGGAGAAAAATATTATTGTATGGCAGTATGTACAGTGCTTTGATAATCCCATAACAATCTTGCAAGTAATTAGGTAATTTACCAGCCACTCATTCTAAGTTCTTTTTAAGACCCGTCAAAATAATTTTGTTTTCCACTTCTATCTCTCCATTAGGTTGGGGATGAAAAGACGATGATAACCAATGAGGAATTCCTTTTTATGCACAAAACATCTCCATATTCATGTTGCCGAATTGAGGGTCGTTATCTGTAGTAATGCATATAGTAATCCGAAACTTACAACAAATGTTGGAGATGATAAATTCAATTACCAGTTTGGAAGTCACTCTGGAGAGAGGTTCAATTTCTATCCACTTTGAAAAATAATAAATTTCCAAAATAATAGTTCGACACCATTGACTAACTATGGTTGATATTTGGAAACTCTTAGATACCATACCTTCAGTATTGACTAACTATGGTTGATATTTGGAAACTTTCTTTAGTGTGCACTTCCATTTCAAGAGTTTTTGCTATAGAAGGACATTAATGTACTAGAATCCAAGGGTAAACTTCGAATATGCAATAGTGGCTAGAGAGTTAGCCATCAAATTTTCTGATATTTGAACATGTTCTTATTTTACATATTTAAAACAAGCAGAAATTTCTTTCAACTATCGTAAGTACTTCACCAACTATTCAGTCTTGGTTTTATATTTCCCTTATGCTTGATGTATGACTAGTTGTGAATCACTCAGTCATGGGATTATTTTGGCACCACATATCTGAGCTAGCCTTAAACTTGCTATAGCTACTTTGTATTCTACTTCATTTTTTGATGCCCTAAAACCAAAACTTATAGCTTGGTACATTGAATTTCCAAAGGGCACAGTAAAACAATTCCAGCCCCACATCCTATCATACTCGATCCACTATATGTTCGAATTACCCTTTTTTTAAAACTGTGAGTTGGATATTCCTCATATGGCCTCTCCGAATGAGACTCAACCAGGCTACATCTTGAGATTTAACTGTCGTTCAAGGATCAAAGTCAATATCATAATCTAATAGCTCCACAAACCACTTAGTCATTTGACCTGATATATCCAGTTTTTGAAATATGTTTTTAACTAGAAAAGAAGCTCAAACTATGATCGAATACGCTTGAGAATAAGGCCTCATTTTTCTCGATGCTATTACCAATGCTAAAGTTAGCTTCTCCAACTTGAGGTATCTTTTATCAGCATCTAATAAAGTCTTACTAATATAGTAAACATGGCGAGGATAGTTGTCAATTTCATGAACTAATACTACGTTTATAGTGTAATATGATACTGCTAAATACATGTAGATCCTTTTTTCTAATTACTCGTTTGAATAGAGTTTTAAGCGAAGATAGATATCGTTTGATTTCAAGGAACTCCTTATCATAATTTGGGGACCAATTGAAGTCTTTGGCATTTCTCATTACTTGGAAGAACTATGCACATTTATCCGATGATCTTGAAATAAACCTATTGAAGACTGCCAACCTCCCAGTCAATACTTGAACTTCTTTGGTAGTCTGAGGAGGGTCCATAGTTAATAATGCATCTAATTGGTCTGGGCTAGCCTGGATCCATTTCTCAATGATGATGTAGCCTAGAAATTTCCCAGATCGTACACCAAATATACACTTTTCAGGATTCAATTTTAAATTGATAGTCTCCAAGTTAAAGAAAGTTTCTTAGAGGTCAAGTCAATAGTCATCCTACCTTTCGATTTTTACCATCATGTCATCAATATAAACTTCCACATTTCTTCTGATCTGACTGGCAAAGGCTTTATTGACCAATCGCTGGTAAGTGGCCCTAACATTATTTAACTTGAAAGGCATTACCTTGTAATAGTGCAGCCCAAGTCAGTGATGAATACGATGTGGTCTTAATCCTTCAGATCCATTTGTATTTGATTGTACCCAAAAAAATTATCCATAAAGGATAACGATTTATTTCCCAAAGTATAATCCATAAACTGATCCATTCGACGAACTAGGAAAGGATCCTTGGGACACGCCTTGTTGAGATCTGTGAAATCAATGCACATCCACCATTTTTCATTCTTGTTTTTAACGAGCACCAGATTTGTAGTTCCAAAGTGGATATTGGGATTCTCAAATGTGCCCCACCTTAGTAAATTTATCTACTTCTTGAATTATGGATTTAAACTTCTCTTTCGAAAAATCCCTCATTCTTTGGACTATAGGACTTCTATTGGATCGTATAAACAGTTTCTGGCAAATGATATTTGTTGGTACACCAATTACATCCTCATTGCACCAAGCAAATACGTGTAAAGTTTTTTATAAGAAAGAGAAAAAAAAATTCATTCAATTTATGGCAATTTTGCTCCAATTCTATTATTTTCCCCATATGCTAAAGTGTTCACTTCGACCTCTTCTATTAGGACAACAGTACTAAGAGTCTCTCTTGGATCATCCATCTTATTTGGATCTGAAGATGACTCTATTAATTGATATTACTTTTTTTGGTTATCACGGGTTCAAATGATTTAAGAGAAAGAGAAATGATATAACATTCCCTATATATTTTTTGGCTGCTCAGACCCACCCTTACTTGACCTCCTACCGTGTATTTCAAACACTGGTGAATTGTTGACACAACCGCATGCATCCTTGAAAATCAAGATCTTCCAAAAATTACATTGTAGGAGGTCGGACAATCCACTACCATAATCAAAACCCTTACCATTTTCTTAAATGGTATTTTTCCTAACAGTACTTCTTGATTGAATTCTCTAGTGGTTCATAAATACCAATATAGTTCTATTTTATTGGAATGTGATTATGGGTTCTTCATTTTTTGATAAGTTAAGATGTTATCTGAGCTACGTGTGTCGATAAAATTTTTTTGGACATTTATTCCCTCAATAAATGACCCTATCACATCTAGATCCGTATGTGGGCCTGCAATGTTTCTCAAGTCATATTCATAAAAAACTATGAAAGAAGAATGGTTTTGATAGAGGTGTGTAGACATTTCCCCTTCCAAATGCATGGTCAAACTAACTACATGTCTGTTCATGGAGCAACTCGAAGGTGTTTTCACCGTATCTCCCCCGAAAGTGATGATTGATTAGAAGAAATGACACAGTTTGGAAACCTTTCCAGTATTTATGTCACCATGTTGATTCGACCCTGATCTGGATCAGAATCCGAGTATTGCGAATCCACATCGAATGGTTCAATAATTATAATTGTACTTTCTTATTTGGAAAGTTTAGTAGTTTTCCTTCGAATATTAGGTGGTGCAGCTTGAGTCCAACTTTTACTAGGATATAACTTATTGTTCCCTTTCATATTACCCCTTTATGACTTAACAAAATTAGTTAGCTTCCCATTCTCGGTCAACGCTTGTATCTCTTGCTTTTGAGCAATACAATCTTAGTGTCTTGTCCCACATCATTTTGATACTTCCAGAACCACGTGTTTCGATTTTCCCTCGGAGTTTGAATAGTTGATGACCTTGGTAATTGTACAAAGTTCTTGGACCTATCATAGATGATATCCATATTTTTAATTAGTTCTGCATAATAATCAGGATGGAACAATTGATTATCCCTTGGCCTAGACTATTAATCCTTATTAGATTCGTTATGTCTTGGCCGATGAGAATATTAACATAGTTCTCTCAGACGGTTGCTAACTATGGCTTGTGACAGGTTACTAGCTTGTGGGACAGAGGCGGTAGGGGCAGACCTATAATGATGATGATGCCTTAATCTCTTGGTTTCCTTCACAATGATTTGCTTTCCGACCTGGTTCAAAAATCCGTCCTAGGTCATTTCTTTCTTTCGATTCACCGAATTAACCAACTCACTAACTAATAAACATCGTAGTGAAGTTATAGCCACTTGCTCGAAACAATCTACCAACCTATCTTTAGTATTCAAAAAATATTTAATGTAATCCTTTAACGATTCATTCAGATATTGCCCATAATAAATTATTGTATCACCATTACTTTTGAGTTCTTTACTTTCCACAAACTTCCTTTGGAATGTTTAAAACATGTCTAAATTATTGATTAATACATATGGTAAACTGTTACACCACTATAAGACAGTACCCTTGAATGTTTGAGAAAAATCTCTACATAACAGGTTATCATCATCATTAAAACTCATCATGAACTTTTTAAATTTCTCGAGATGGTTATAAGGATCCTGGATCCCATCATATTTTTCCATTTTCAAACTATCAAAACGTTTGGGTAAATGTTTGAAGAGAATTCTTGAGGACAAGGGTGACTGCCTCCAATTATGTCATTGGCTAAATATATGATCCTCGTTGGGAGTGAAAACGATCCTAGGTTTGGATTGCATAACTAACTGATCACTCAACAAGTGATCTATGCTATGGTCTGCTGACCCTTTTATCTTTCCTTGATAATCTTTCTTTTTTCCTTTACCCTTTTGGTCTCTTTTCTACCCCGAACAATCATGCTTACTTGACCTTTGATGATTTTTAAAACGTTGTTTAGCTTTCTTTTATTTCTTATTTTTACGACTATGATCACTAATTGAAGAGGAAGAGGAAACTTTTAATTTTTTATTCTATTGTTGAGCCCTCAACATAATCTGATGTGCTCGAACATTGTTTAGCCCGATATTTCTTTTTAGACTCTTGGTGGGATTTAAGGGACTCGTCATTCAAATTATGTTTGGGATTACTATCTAGCTCATAGGGTTTGGGATATTCTGATGGATTCTTACCACTAAGATATTTTTCAACCTGCCTTTGAGCTCTTAATGCCTCAATTTCTGCCCGCAACTGATCACGCTCCTCTTGTATGAAAATTCTTTCCTCAATATCATGACTCACATAGGATGTGTTCACATGCTCCTCATCGCCTATGATCCCCTCATTTTCAAAAGGGGGATATATCTGCATATCGGGATCCATTTCTTAAAGAACTCTGAAGGTTAATTTGGAAGTTAGGTTTTGAATATGGTTATCCAGGTACCTTCTGCTCCCACTATGGTCGCCAATCTGGCGAGGATAAAACTTATCCAATGGTATTTATGTGATTATTTAAAGGGTGTATTAAATTTATGATTGAAGATAGATAGATAATTAAGGTGCTTGTATATAATGTCTAGAGAGAAAAGGTTTCAACCCTCTTAAATGTTGTGCTTTCGAGTCTTTATAAGATAAATTTGTATCCATGGGCCAACTGGGTCGGGTCACGAATATGGATAAAACCCATCGGCCTTCATTCATTATACATATTTTATAATTAAGTTCATAGCTAGCACACAGCTTAATCAGTATGACTTATATTCTAGGTCTAAAATTCCCCTTAGGATAAATCCGACCCACTTTCTGTCAGTTCCCCTCAAGAATTTCCGACCCCATATGTGGATTAATCATGATGCAATTCTTGGAATTCTAAATGATTGATTTCAGAAAGAGAACCAAATAAGGAAGTAACCCTTCAAATCATCTCACAAGAGGGATATAAAGAAATTGGATTAGAAAAGTCAAATCGTGAGGATGATGATACTCATTAAAATGAAGTGTCACCACTAGCCCCACATGTTTTGTATCACATAATGTTACCACTATTTGGAAACCACCAAATGACAAGTATTACGAAATCGAAGATCTGGACCATCATATCTAGAAGTTCAAAAGTGAGATGTTACAATATAAAACTAACGATGGGATAAAATTTCAAGCCTTTTACATAACCCTCCAAGGAAGGACAATATAGTGGTTCAATAGTCTTTTAAAAAGATGCATAAAAAAATACAAGATGTTTTGGACGACGTTCATGAATTATTGTATAGGTTCAAAAAATATCAAAGCAAATGATAACTACATAATATATTAAAATCAATGAACTAATGAAATACCAAAGGAGTGCACCAAGTGTTTCTTGAAAACAAAGTGATGACGCGACGGAAATAGAAGAAGCAACGATAGATGAAACTCAAATTTAAGGGTAACATAATGAAACCCTAATATAAGGGTAACAAAGATTGAAATTTTCAGAGATAAAAAATATATTATTCCAAAAACTTAAAATAGCTTAAGGTATATGAGGCTTTATATAATAGCTGCTCAAAACCCTAAATTATAATACAAAGAAATAAAATAAATGTTTCAAAATAAAAAAAAAAAATTAAATCTGTATACAATTAGATTTGATTTAAATAATACAAGATATTTGAATAAAATAAAATAAAATAAAATAAAATTAAAAGAGCTTTTGCTTGGACTTTCTGGGCTACATCATCCTCCCCTGGTTGACAAGAATTTGTCCTCGAATTCACACCATCATCACCATTAATAACCAATATTATTTTATTTAATTTTTTTCAATTGTTACATTATGAATTATAATTGTTGACCTTATCGGAATAAGATAAATTCTTCTCGAGTGTTCCTTATCGAAAGTCCCATTGAAGCCATTTAGTTGATGAAAGATTTCGTTCGAAAACTTTTTCATAGTCGGAAAACAAGTCCCCATGTCCAGTTGATGATAAAAATTGGTTTCGAAAACCTCTTCATAGCCTGAGACAGCATCTCGATAAACAAGTTTCTCATTAATCCGACGATTTGTAGCAAATTTAAAATCCTCCAGTAACTAATCAATACGATCGTCTATCGAAACTCCTAGTGTGTCCCTGCATACCAAACAATCTTCGAGATCTTCATGACCATAGATGTTGTTCTCTTCTTTAGACCTTGAATCATATAAAATCAGGATTCAGAAGCATGCTTGCCCCGTAGCAGGAACCGAGGCTCTGATACCAAACTGATGACGGGGTGGAAATAGAAAAAGAAGCAACGATAGATGAAATCCTAATCCAAGGGTAACATAATGAAACCCTAATATAAGGGTAACAAAGATTGAAATTTTTAGAGATAAAAAATATATTATTCCACAAAATCTTAAAATAACTTAAGGCATATGAGGCTTTATATAATAGCTGCTCAAAATCGTACATTACAATATAAGGAAATAAAATAAATATTTCAAAATAAAATAAATTAAATCTTTATACAATTAGATTTGATTTAAATAATACAAGATATTTGAATAAAATAAATAAAATTAAAAAGACTTGTGTTTGGACTTTCTGGGCTACATCATCCTCCCATGGTTGACAAGAATTAGTCCTCGAATTCACAACACCATCACCATTAATAACCAAAATTATTTTATTTTATTTTTTCCAATTGTTACGTTTGGAATTATAATTGTTGACCTTATCAGAATAAGACAAATTCTTCTCGAGTTTCCTTATCTGTAGTCACATTGAATTCATCTAGTTGATGAAAAAAATTGGTTTCGAAAGCTTTTTCATAGCCTGAAAACAAAACCCCATGTCCATTTGATGAAAAAATTGGTTTTGAAAACCTCTTCATAGCCTAAGACAGCTTCTCGATAAACAAGTTTCTCATTAATCCGACGATTTGTAGCCAATTTAAACTCCTCCAGTAACTATATAATACGATTGTCTATCGAAACGCCTAGTGTGTCCCCGCATACCAAACAATCTTTGAGATCTTCATGACCATTGATGTTGTTCTCTTCTTTAGACCTTGAATCAGCTAAAATCAGGATTCAGAAGCATGTTTGCCCCGTAGCAAGAATTGAGGCTCTGATACCAAACTGATGAAGCGGTGGAAATAGAAGAAGAAGCAACAATAGATGAAATCCTCATCCAAAGGTAACATAATGAAACCCTGAGTAACAAAGATTGAAATGTTTAGAGATAAAAAATATATTATTCCAAAAACTTAAAATAACTTAAGGCATGCGAGGCTTTATATAATAGCTGCTCTAAATCCTAAATTATAATATAAGGAAATAAAATAATATTTCAAAATAAAATGAAATCAAATATTTATACAATTACATTTGATTTAAATAATATAAGATATTTGAATAAAATAAAATAAAATTAAAAAGACTTTTGTTTGGACTTTCAGGGCTACATCATCCTCCCCCGTTTGACATGAATTCGTCCTCGAATTCACAACACTATCACCATTAATAACCAAAATTATTTTATTATATTTTTTTTCAATTGTTACGTTAGGAATTATTATTATTGACCTTATTAGAATAAGATAAATTCTTCTCGAGTTTCCTTATCCGAAGTCACATTGAAGTCATCTTGTTGATGAAAAATCTTGGTTTCCAAAGCTTTTTCATAACCTGAAAACAAAACCCCATGTCCAGTTGATGAAAAAATTGGTTTTGAAAACCTCTTCATAGCCTGAGACAGCTTCTCGATAAATAAGTTTCTCATTAATCCGAAGATTTGTAGTAAATTTAAACTCCTCCAGTAACTAATCAATATGATTGTATATCGAAACGCCTAGTGTGTCCCCGCATACCAAACAATCTTCGAGATCTTCATGACCATTGATAGTGTTCTTTTTTTTAGACCTTGAATCAAATAAAATCAGGATTCAGAAGCATGCTTGCCCCGTAGCAAGAACTGAGGCTCTGATACCAAACTGATGACGCGGTAAAAATAGAAGAAGAAGCAACGATAGATGAAACCCTAATCCAAGGGTAACATAATAAAACCCTAATATAAGGGTATCAAAGATTGAAATTTTCAGAGATAAAAAATATATTATTCCAAAAACTTAAAATAACTTATGACATATGAGGCTTTGTATAATAGTTGTTCAAAACCCTTAAGTTATAATACAAGAAAATAAAATAAATGTTTCAAAATAAAATTAAATAAAATATTAATACAATTAGATTTGATTTATAGAATACAAGATATTTGAATAAAATAAAAATATAATTAAAAAGGATTTTGTTTGGACTTTCTGAGCTACATCACAAAGTCTCAATAGCAATATTACCTCGATCTGGTGATCATAGTTGCATTCAGGAAATGAGTCTGAGAAAGTTCTATTTCGAACGCAATAATGAAAAATTAAGTTTGAAATTTGGATATCTACTCACTCAAGTGGAGGGATATATCATATTATATAAAACTCAAAATAAAATAAAACGAGGATACAAAAAATATAGTCACGTGCCATTCGGCCAACAAAACTGACATAATGGTACTGATCAACACAAAAGAGTGACTTGTTGAGGAACAACAGTGCTTCTAATTTGGTCATACCGAGCAATAGCCAATCTCAAGGTTACAAAGAGTCATCCAAAATTAGCTACAACACTAACAATAGCAAGATAACTAATTTCCCCCAAAGATGACCTATCACCAAGCTAACCGAGACATTGGCGGTGATCTATGAAAACACCAAAGATACAATTAAGTACAACCGACCTAAAAGTTGTATAAAACAAAAGAGAACCGAGAAAAAAGATATTGTAAGTTGTACATTGATATTTGTCATTTTATTAGGGATGATTAGAATTTGCAAGATCAAGTCTATATTTTAGTTGATGAACACAACGATTTTGTCAAGTAAAACGAAAGAGAGAAACTGAGACAAGGTTCTGGCGATGTTGTGAAAAAATCCTTGGCACCAGCCAAATAACAAAGGGCACTTGACACAAATATTATCCCAGAGGTTAAGGCATATGAAGAACAATATTATTTAAACCCAGATCCAAACACAAACCAAAGGAGTGATAATCAGATGAGATTCATACTCAATTGTTTTGAAAAGTCAAGAAATAAATGCAAAAGAGATTGATATAGTATGCCAAGGTAAAATATCCCCACACCTCTACCAAAATCTATATTTGAACCTATAATTATAGGATGATAACTTAAGAGGAGTGATGTCTTCACACGGTAATGTAGTATTAATAACGGTTTAGCTGGTAGGTGTAAAGATTAAAAAGGTGATGATCGATGCTGGAAACTTGACAAACATCTTGTACAAAAATACATATGAAATGATGAGAGAAGCTCCAATACTGACACCAAATCAAAGAATTCTTACTGGCTTCACCAAAGCAAATGAGAATTTCTTAGGAGAGCTGATTTTGGATGTAGCTCTGGGCAAGCTAGAGTTTAGGAAATTTTTTATGATGGTCATAGTGTCTATATTTCACCAATTATTGAGATACCTTATAAATGAAAAATTGATCGTGATTAGAGGATATAATAAAATATTGAAAAAGTGTTACGCAACATCATTGTCATTCAATCATAAAAACTATAAAATAAAAGTATCATGCTGAAAGGAATGGATTACCCAAAAGAAGAACCTCAACTAGTACAATCGGGGGAAGGTGCATAAAATGTAGTAATGAAAGAAGGAAAGATCTTGAAGATCAACAAAGATATCCCAACCATTCTTCGGTATAAATTTTTTAAGTTTTTGAAAAATAACTTAGATATGATTTCATGAACTACACATGATGTAACAAGATTCCCAACATAATTCATCTGCCTTCAGCTTTCTATCAACAATAACTTCCAACATATAATACAATCTTACTCTTGACAACAGAAAAAGGTCATTGTTGAAGAAGTATACAAACAAACTATTATAAAAGGCATTGCTGAAAAAGTATACAATATGGACAGTTAGTCTTGTATTAAGCAAGAAGAAAATTGCAAGTGAATGATGTGTGTAGACTTCACAGACTAAATAAAGAATGTCTAAAAGACCCCTCCTCTCTGCAGAGGATTGACCATGTTATAGATGCAACATGAGGAAACAAAATATTACTATTTATGGATGGATTCACATGATATAATCAGATATAGATAAGGGAGAATAACCACGAACATTGAACTTTCATAACCGAAAGAGGGCTACGTTATTACATAGTAATTCTCTTCAGATTGAAGAACGTTTGCACATGTTAAAAAAGGCTAGTGAATAAGATGTTAACAAATCAATTAGGCATAAATATACAAGCCCCCATTGATGATATGCTGGTAACAAGCCTCCACGAATATGACCATCTAGCAGAATTGTCTGAGACATTAGGCAACCTTAGACGAATAAATCTTATGTTAAATCTAAAATAGTGAACCTTCAGCATACAGTCTGATGATTTATTGGGCTACATGGTTAGTGAAAGACGAATAAAGGCAGATCCAACGCAGCCTGCTAGTTTGGAAGTAATGAAATCACCAAGGAATACCAAATAAGTCTAAATTCTGACTGGAATTCTAGCAACCCTTAATAAGATCTTATCAAGATCCTCAAAAAATGTTGACCAATCAATCAAGTTCAGATTTCCAGCATCGGCAACAAAGTTGACCACCAGACTGTTTTTACGCATCCTACAAACATTGAATTATTGCACACATACGTATGAGTATTTATAATAGATAGTACTTACAAGATGACAAGGTACAAAATTTCATTTCTCGAAATTATTGGTGTAACTTCAACACAATTTAAATTTTAATTTGGTTTTATTTGTATGAGTTTGGAGAAGTAAGCAAACTAAACGTGGTCTTTAAGTGTTCAGCATACAGTGATAGTGGACAATATTATTGAATTATCGAGTTATATTGTAACAGATCGGGAGTTAGTGTTGATACGAGATATCACAAACGTATTTCTCGATGCAATACACATGCCATGCAAATGGTACATAGACAAAATCATTCTTGAAAACACAAAAAATATTATGGTTGAAATAAATGATGTATATGAGTTTATAGATTTTGATAATGTCATGGTCGAATAAAAACTGTCGAAGTGTTCACATAAAATTAGTTAAAATGAATGAATATTTTCCTTTTTTCACAAATATTGTAAATTATATTATGAATAGTTTGATAATATCGTACAAAGAAATTTTTCTACTTACTTGTCAAATGATATTCAACATATAGATAACACAACAACGAGTCGGCAAGTGATTTTATTTTTTAACTTATATTTTTTCTAAAAAAAATCAATGTTATAACCATATTATTCATTTGTATTTTATAAGATCGAGAGCGTTCGTCCGAGCCTAAAAAATCTACCTTTGATTGATTCAATTGAGTTTTGATTTCTTTTGTTAAATTTCATGCATTTTTTTATCTTCAATATTCACATATTTTCGAATCATTCGAAAGAAGTAAGTTTAGTATTATACTATCATTTGGAGAATATTAGATTTTGTTCCTCGAGATATACTACGTCTAAAGATGCTCTAGTAAAAAAATACTCTTCATAAACAGTTATATGCACGGTTACAGAACAAAAAATCAATATAATATTATAAATAGGGTGATACAAATATTTAATCCCAAAATTAGTCACGAGGTAAAGCCTAATAATCGGTTACTACTATAGGGTAGATAATTAGTAACAAAGAGACTATCAGTAAACATTTTCACATTAGCGAGACCATAATGACTTCCCCAAAAGTGCATTATTTCCGTTTTGTTTCCATAAATAAATAAATTATATTATATTATTTATGTTATATTATTTGTCAAATTCTTACATTCTTTTTTATAGGTTCATACGGAGAGAAATAGACCGATGTCAGAACTATACCCCATTTGGATGTTCATCAGTAATAAAGAAGCAAGTGAATTGGAAAATATATACTATCCAAAATTCAACAAATATTCATAAATCAAGTTGTCGGTTTTATTTGATGAGAACCAAAAGTAAGGAATTTGAGTAAATATGTGTGAATTTGTACCATGTCAAATGTTTCGTTTGTATCTATCATATTTTTTCTAAACTCAATTATGTAATGTTTGATTATATCAGTTTCTTTTATAACTTAATTATGTAATGTTTGAATCTTGTTTTGATCATATTTTAATTTACTTGGTTCACTCAAACTAGTAACGTATCTTACTATGGTGAGATATCTAGTAATATATCTTATTAAGTGAATGTTCTATTAATATTAAACTATACTCATCCCATGTGGAGATAGTAAAATGCTTCGTAAATCATAGTAAAACGCGTGTCCAAAAATTGATTCGTCCTCGTTTGTTATGTTATCCTTATCCAATTGGTGTCGTTTATTAGATTTCGTGGATTACAATATCAGTATATGATATGTGTCAGACTTTGATTAATCGTGTTAAATTATATTATAGTTAACTAGTATTTCATAAATAGACGTTTTATTCTTGGTGAAAATCAACCCTAAACATTACAAATGTGTTTGTGGGATACAGACATTAAAAAAAGTAAAGAAAACAATACATGAAATGGCGAATATATTGCGATACGTCGGTCTACGAGTTGTACTACCTCTACGGCGTGGAGAATTTTGTTCTACCAAAAATTTCACGCAGTCGGAAATACATAAGAAATGTATAAACATTTAAAAATCATACGAACCAACAAGGGTTTCAACATTGGATAAGAAGAAAGCCAGACAACATTTGAGTTATATAATAATATTATCACCAACACATTAGCCAAAGAATAAATGATTATCATGAAAGACCACATCACAACCAAAAGAGAGAAATTTATTTACATCGAGACCCTTAGAGAATGAGATGACAAAAAGAAAAAAATGCATGAAAATGTAATTGGTCGAACATATAAGCATTGTTTGTTAATTTTTTTATTTTCATTAAGCTAGCCTAATTTTTCATTTTTTAAGTACAAAACTGTTATATTATCGTTGTTTTTTTGTTCATCGTTTTTATATTATCGTTTTTATAAAGTTCCATTTTTCAATATTATCGTATAACTATGTGATTTATTAAGAATCTATTTGAAGTATTAAGTAATTTAGTAGTATATTTTTAAATTGGCTCTAAATGGAAAACAGAGAGCTATGTCACACTCATTTATCAACATAATTGGCATTGGTTTTTGGCTGTGTGTGAATAAATTACAAATAGTTGGCCTTAAAATCATATCAGGTATATTCGCACTCATCTAACAATATAATTGGCATTTTTCGTTGGATGAGTACAACCAAAGGCCAAATAGTTGGCCTTAAAAAACATATTCGGGGGCTATATTCGCACTCATGCAGCAACATTACTGGAATTTTTTGTTGGTTAAGTGCGAACGAAGGCATTAAATTTGGCCCTAAAAAGCATATCATAGGCATATATTCGCACTCATAGTTTACATAATTCATTGTCTAAGTGCAAATTGTGTCTATGTTGTATTTTTACGTTAATATTTTTTTTTATCTTTTTGCACTACATGGATAATGATTTAGATTCCAAATTAGCTTAGCAATTAAAAATAACATCCAAAATTTCATTCATAATCATTATCCGGTGACTGAAAAACTTATATTTTTAGATTATAAAGCGATAAAATTCATAACCAAAATTTATCGATAAAGTCATAACACAGTCTTAAAAATAGTCAACATGAGAAACTAAAACTAAGTCATAACATGATACTAAAATATAGTCAAAATAATAAACTATTTTTTTATAATATGATACTAAAACAAACTCAATATGTATACTTGTACGCTAGATGGATGGAATCTTCTAAAAAAGAATGAAGCTCCTCCATATCCATGGTGTGATAATGTAGCTCAAAATCAAGAATCTGATACCAATCCTGACCTCTGTTACCCGCATATGTGCTCGTATGAAGGATCTCTCCAATATATGTATCGGGTGGCACCACTATAAGTGCTCAAATAAGGACCATAATATTTTCCTAAAACATATAAAGTAATACATGTATGTACCATATGGCTCACCCTCATATCTAGGATCTCTTATGTCTGAGAAAATAGTATGTGAATTTTACTTAGTTGACATTAATACATCCTAAGGAGCCCTCACTATGACAAGTTTATTAGGCTCGGACAAAATATCTCGTATACATGACCTTATTTGTAAATGACCTAACTATTAAGCCACCTGAAGATGATAGTAAGATTTGATGGTTTCGAACAACCTCAACATAGTATTTATCCAAGTAATCTAAAAATGGTCAAGCCATTGTTAAATACACATAAAACTTGAGCTTAACTTGCAAATAAATCATATTAAAATGTAAGAATATTTTAATTCATACCAAAATAAGGTAGCTACTTTCAAATATAAATTTGAACTTACATTAGTCTCTCGTAACACAACTATGATGCGAGATAATATTCTCGTCAACGAGGTATTTCTACACAAGTACGACAAGGTGATAACATACTCATTTATAAGAGAGCCATTAAAGCGTAAAAATGATTGAATATTCATGCCTCAAACATCCTGATGAACGCGCAAAAACCATTTACCTCACGAACCAACCTCTCCCCAAGCACGTTGTATTGTTGGACCAATGTCAGCTGACCCCAGTTAGACATCTCCATAATGTTATAATGTTTAATGAATTATAGATAATCAAGAGAAACAATATTACATGCCTTATTGGAAAATATACAACAACTAAATACATAAATGAGATAAGCCTGTGTGACATGGGTGACACGTACAGGTATGACGTCACATCCTGGTAAGCATCCCCTCAAAATTCACTCGAAATCATATTAGACAGACAAACCTATTGCTCACGCTTTCCTTCTGATTGAGCTCGTTACAAAGAATTTTGTTGCCAACAAATGACAATCAATATATAACTCTGATCCTCGCAATATCGTTCTGGTATCTGTTATGAACAAACCATTTACCTGTAATAGGTAGCTTGGACATCGTCCAGTGTAACCATCACCTAACACAAAAAATGAAAATACGAGATTGTTGAGTGCTAGTAGTTGTCTCGATGAAGAGGATATTTATAAACCACTATAACTTATAATATATAAATGAACCGACGAACGATCGTCCTACTGTCCGTTCTTCCCCGAAATAAAACACAATAAGAATTTACGTAGTTATAAA